>JAYJMM010000118.1:1800000-2105000 GCA_037349105.1 Limnomonas spitsbergensis
ATTCGGTTGGCGATTGATTACTCACTGGACCATTCTGCACATGGGAGAAACCATGGGTAGGGAAAAGTTTTAAGCAAAGAGCATGAATAAAGCATGCATATGTACAGACATCCCCCCCCAGCTCTGAGCTGTGACCATAAACCAGCTCTGAGCTGGACAATAGGCAAGCTCAGCAATCCTGCAAGAGACTGCATTTATTACAGTCCTATCAGGAATTAGGAGTTAGTGTTTGCGCATATGTCTACTGAAAAAGACAGCACATCACGGTAGTTGTAACCTTTGTGGTCCTCAACCAAGTGTGAACTGGGAGTACGTACAACTAGGTGTGAATTTCACGCAAGTATGAACAGTTGTGTACCATTAGGTGCATACAATATGTGTGAACATTCAGGGGCGTACCACCAGTGTGAACAAGCAGGTAGTAACCAGCAGGTATGAACACGCTGTTTGTATCATCAGCAGGAATGTACAGCATAGGAGATTGCAATACACACAGTACATATCTCTAAGAGAGTCAATCAAAGACGTTAAGGCAAGAACAACAGCGGCATTATAACTAGCATCTAGAGTCACCAGCCAATTGCTGTAACGGGCAGTGCTACTTTCATTGGATGGGTCACCATACGAGCAGGAAACTAGAGAAATTAATAATGCATTGACAAGGCATTGACCAAGGACAGGTCAACCGAACTTCACCATGACGCTGCAACGCTACCGAAGGTGGGGGCTAAGGAAAGCCTAAACCGCTGATCCATCATGAGCCGCATAATGATGGTGTGCAGCCTGGTATTGGTAAAGGGAGAGGGCATGCTTTTCACATAGATCAGTTGTCACCAACGGGCAGAAGAGAATACAAGCTGATCATGCTGAATAACGCCTTGACCAGTGTCAATCCACATCTGTCTAAGCTCCCACTTCTCAATTCTTTGTGCGGATGAAAGCGTGAACTGGTGTGAATCAGATTCAGCATGATCTACATTTTCGTTTAACATAAGTTGGTGCCAGAGCCGGTTGGGCACCAGCAACTGAGCCGGCGTTATAGATATCTCAGCTTCCACCGGAGGGTTGCATGGTTCTAAGCAATCCTCAGAAATTATGGAATCCTGCATCAGAAACATGGATATATCACCATGTCGAGATGCATCATGCGCCATGCAAATCGGAGTTTGTAAGCCGATGGTGCTTGTCGCACCATAAAGCAGTAACTGCAATACTATGGTAAATACCGTAAACTCCGGTCAGGACACCTTAGAGAGGTGTCCTCTACTCACAAACACGGTACATCACCGTACACTCATGCTCCTTGTACTTCAGACAAGAGTGTGTCAACTAGATAACTGTAACTGGAAGGTCCTAACTGGATGTCTCTGCATAGAAGTCTCCGTCTCGTGGGTACCGCCCCTACCACTTTACTTCGCGAGGTGCGCTTCAGGTCCGTGGCGGACTTCTTTCCTCACGGCAGTGACGGACGCCTACGGGCAGGCTCAGTGACTATTCACTGGCTGCGAGTGCTCTTCGAGTTAAGCAGCTAGGTGGATATTTGCGTATATAGCAATTGACTTAGGTAGCATAGGCCTTCTGGCCGTCTGGGCGCGATCCAGCAGGGCTATGTTAAGGTGCACTTACCGCGCTACACGCGGGGAGGGAGACGGGACGTAGACTGCGTACTTCGGCTTCGGCAGGGTGGTCTCGGTTCTCTGGCTGTGGTACTTGTCTCCAGCTATCTCAGCTGGGCTGGTCTAGGCTTGACTTGAGTAAGGGTACTGACTTATGTGAACGTTAGAGGCCTCATACACGGATGACGGCCGGTGCTGTTTACAATAGAGGTCTGTCCTTTAGAAAGGGACGAAGTAACTAGCCAAGGCAATTGCCGGGATACAGGGACCCGGCAGGCCCAATACAGAGTACGGTAGAACCTGTCAAACTTATCCTGCGTAAGCGGGTTTCTAGGTCTCAGCTCAAATACGAAGACTCCGCAGAGAAGCTGCGGAGTCACCGATGACGCTAACTGCGGTCTAAACGGTTCTGTCACGTATACTGTAATATACTGTGACAGCTGTCGCACCATAAAGCAGTAACTGCAATACTATGGTAAATACCGTAAACTCCGGTCAGGACACCTTAGAGAGGTGTCCTCTACTCACAAACACGGTACATCACCGTACACTCATGCTCCTTGTACTTCAGACAAGAGTGTGTCAACTAGATAACTGTAACTGGAAGGTCCTAACTGGATGTCTCTGCATAGAAGTCTCCGTCTCGTGGGTACCGCCCCTACCACTTTACTCGCCCCCCGCTCCCCAGCGTGAAGCCCTCCAGGCATGCGCGGGGAGCCGGAAAAAGGGGTGGTACTGAAATAAACTTCTGGAAAAAATATGTACGTAGAAGCTCAAATCATCATCTGCCAATATGCCATGTTCTGGCCTTCTACAAATCCGCCTGGTTCAGGCCTTCTACAAATCTGCCTGGTTCAGGCCTTCTACAAATCTGCCTGGTTCAGGCCTTCTACCAATCTGCCTGGTTCAGGCAATCTGCAATCAGGGTAATAAAAAATCAACCGAGTTCAGCTGAAGCGCGATGCGCAGAACCCTACATAGTCAAGCTGTTCAGCCCACTACTGGCTAGCAAACAGAGAAATTTCAAAGTTATCAGGTCAAGCTAAGAACAACCGCTGCTCTCGCCCCACTGCGCCATAGCCGCCTGGTCTTCAAAGGCCACAGGAAATGTGCGCCGTAGCAGCGTGATCCGCCCCCTGCTGTGTAATCATTGCCCGAGTTGACTAATTCTCCTCGCTCATCATCTTCATAACATATGTACTACCGTAGCCCTGCTGCTATGGTGTTTGAGAAACAAATTTTCATGAAGCTTCCGTAACTCTACTCCTGCGTCTTCCTTCTTCGGTCTGCTGGCTGCTGGCCCACTGCCTACCGGGTACTAGGACAAGCCGCGCTGCGTCTGCACTTCTGCACTGTAGGCGCCTTCCGTTCCTTGCCAGTTACGGCGTGGGTGACGCCACGTGCTCAGCGGCCTTGCCGCTCCGGGCTTCAGGTCCCGGTAAGATCCTCAAAGGCTGACTCTTCCTCCTCCCTTGCTGCTTCTTTGGCCACCTTGGCCCTTCTTGTAACTGCTCTCGGGGTGACATTGGCCTCTCCCCGGCCAGTGGTGTACGAGATGTCATACAACCCGTTCGCCATTGGTCTTGCGATGCCCCGCTCCATTTGCCTTGTTGCTGGGTTGGTGGCCATGACTTCTACCTCAGGCCTGTCCAAGACATCGGCCTCCTGGGCTGTCCTGGCAGCCGCTCTGGCTGCTGGGCTCGGTCGCCCCTGGACCTGTAAACTGCGCTCTTCTGTGGTGGGCCCTGCTACAGCAGCGGGCCCAGCTCCCTTGTCGTCCGGCGTGCAGTGTGGGCACAACCACTCGCCCTCAGGCACCTCCTCGAGTACTGGTACCAAGCAGTCCATGTGCCAACCTGTATTGCAGGCATCACACAAAAGCATCACCTCTCCGCGATCGGGCAGCTGGCACACCTCGCATGACAGGCTGTTATTGGGTCTGGTTCCACTGAAATCAACCACTCCCCTGAGGTTGGGCAAGTGGCATGGAGAACAATTGACTGCATTCTCTGTAACTGTGAGGCCATCTGCCCCTTCCAACACCAAAGTTCCCGTCGCCCCCAGCGTTTTGACCCTGAGGATCTCAGGCCTGGCCTTGGGATCGAGGCTGCGTCGCTCTGATGAATACTTCACATACACGTAATCTCCTTCTGCAAAACGCCTGACCTGGGGGACATACCCTCCCCCACGGATGCGTGCATAGCGCAGCTTGTCGCGGTGCTGCGCAATTTTGAGATGCTCACCCGCGACTGGCAGTGCCTCTTTGATCCTGGCCACTCTGGCCAAGAGCAGGTCTGCTGCCTCCTCTGCCGTTGCTACCTTGGCTGTGCTCCAGAGGTCCGCCCCCACTCTGGAGGGGAAGGTGGGTCTCTGTCCGAACAGCACCTCGTACGGCGCCATGCGTGTGGCCTGCTGCGGCGAGCATCGGAAGCCTAGGGCTACCCAGGGCACCATCTTGTCCCAGGACTCGTCGCTGCTGCCCTCCTCGCAGCATTTGCGCAGGCCTGCCTTGAGGGTCTGGACAGCCCTCTCTGAAAGCCCGTCTGCCTGGGGGTGGTTGGCAGAAGTGGTGCGATGGTCAATGAAGCAGTCCAACAACATGTCCTGAAATTCACCCTGGAACTCTGTTCCCTGGTCTGTCACCACCTCTGCGCATCCCCCGAATCGTGCAACAACATTTTGAAAGAATGCCAAGGCCGTCACATCAGACGCCTTGCTTGGAATGGGGATTAACTCCACCCATTTTGAGTAATGCTCCACACACACCATCACGAACCGATTTCCCCTGGACGTGGTCGTGAATGGACCACACAGGTCCACTCCCCACCGGAAAAACAACCCCTCAATGGGTAGCGGGTGCAGGTTGGGCTGTATGTGATTGAACGTGGACGCCCTGGCCCTGTCACACACACCACATTCCTGCACCGCCTTCTTGACTGCTGCTCTAAGTCCCCGCCACCAATGCTGCTGCATGACCATGAAAGCCGTGCGGTGGCTGCCAAAATGGCCCGTACCTGCATGCGCTGTCTGGATTACTGCTAGCCTGTCTTCTGGCCTGGGCACCACACAACGTCTACCGTCAGGCATGAGTCTCATCAGGACTCCTCCCCTCTCTGATTCCCACTGGAATGGCGCTGCTCTGCGCTGTATTCTAGTCTGTTCTCCTAGCTCTGTTCCCTGGACATAAGTCTTTTCACGGAGAAACCTCAAGACGGGCTCATCTGCCCACACATCGACCCTAGCCGACGGTCCTGCAGGACAACCTGGCTGGTCCTTCTCACTCTCTGCTTCCCTGGGTACTTTGATTCCAACATCAACTTGTTCTGCAGACGCATTCCCACCTGGCTCCTGTGCCGCGTCGGCCCAGTCTGCCGCGGCTGATTCCCCCAGGCACTGTCTGTATGACGCGGCTGCTTCTCCGCTGCCGGAGCATGCGTTTCCTGCGGTAGCGAGGGCAAAGTGGCTGGACATTAAAGTCGCCCCCAGAGCTGGGTCCCTGTCCCGGCCTGGCAGCTTTGCCCTGCGTGTCAATTCTGCTGGCATGATCTTAGCACACTCGAGTGCCACACTGAGCCACGCACTTAGTGCCCATGAATCCATGCCCCTACCCAAGGCTGCCCTTCTGGCTGCCTCTGGGAAGTCCGGGCGCGGCAAGGTGGATCCTACAGCGTACCCCATGGCGCGCTCACGCTCGTTTGCGTTGGGCTCCTGCAAGTCCCCCATGGGCCTGTACACCATCCCATTTTGCCCGTTCCGGAAAGCATATGATGAGGGCGTGGCCATCAAACACGGCAACACTTTCCTGGGCTGCCCAGTTACATTGATGCGGTACCCCCCATTGTCCGGACATGATACTACTTGGGCCTTGCTGCCCTTGTCCAGAATGTCGTCTACAATCCCCCCGTGGGGTCTGGTCGACGCACGAATCACAAATTCAATATCTGCTGCCGGGGCAATATTCCCCCAATAGTTGCGGGTGCGGTGGGCGTAAGATCCCACCTGCGCTGCGTCAAACAGCGCCGGTGTTCCCAGAATCCGGCACACCTCCTGAAAAGCCTCAACACTGGCCTTCACACTCTTCTGATTCAACTGCATTGCCACATTCTCAATCAGGTACGCTGGCGGCCTAGGCCCCTGCATGAACTGTAGTGTACCCAACAGCTTGACTAACGGGAAGAAAGACTTGCTTCTCTCTCCCTCGAGCCCACGCCCCTTGCCTGCTGATGACAGGTCCTGGCACTCCCAGCCTGCTACCATGAACCACTGACGCCCCTCCTGGGCGCCCGCCTCCTGGAGGTGCTTTGCCGTAATGGCATACACATCCTGGGGCAACGCTCTGAATGCCTTATCAAACGCCTTGACCGGAAACAACTGAGGGTATTTCCTGTGCAACTGCACCAGGCGCCCCCCTGCGATCTCTCTGACTTCCTCACTGATATCAGCATACAGGTACTGAACCACTGGGATACCCGCCCTGAGCACCATCTCCAACCCTGAACACATACCTCCAAAGGGCTCGAAAAGGACGACTCCCTCGGTCTCCATGGCCCGCACTGCCCCACCCGACAGACAAGCTGTGTCCAGGCCTGCATGTGAATGAAGGGGCGTCACCCGGGGCAGGTCAGCTAGAACATCACTGATCATTGTCCTGGCCCGCTCCCTGTTGCTGAATGCCTGTTCTGCTGTACTGACAGGCTGCGCCTGCTCATCATCGTCAGTGGCGGCTGAGGATATCTCCTGCCCTACCGGCGCTGTCACGTAAGCTGCCTCTGCAGCTCGCAGTATCTGTACTCTTCTTCTGCCTTCTTGTGCCATGCGCACCATCTGGTCTGCATGCCACTGGTTCACTCT
The DNA here is from genome assembly GCA_037349105.1 of Limnomonas spitsbergensis. Lineage (NCBI taxonomy): Eukaryota > Viridiplantae > Chlorophyta > Chlorophyceae > Chlamydomonadales > Limnomonas > Limnomonas spitsbergensis. The sequence goes on from JAYJMM010000118.1 coordinate 1,806,468, forward strand.
GCCCAACCCCGTGAGCAAAGCTACCTGCTTCCCTCCTGCCCCCTCCTGGGCTGCTGGCTCGGGAGCTGCTGTATCGAGCCTGGCCCCCGTGCGATCAGCTGAGGATGGGAGTGGTGATCTGGACGGGATGTCCGCATTCTGATGGCATGCCCCTGAGCGGTGGACAATGGTAATGTCCAGCTCTTGAAGCATGAGGGCCCACCTAGCATGCTGGCCTACCAACGTCTGATTGTCCATGAGGTAAGTGAGCGGCTCATGGTCGGTGATGAGATGCACCTTGCACCCGAACAGCATGTGACGGTATGTGCGTGCTGCATACACTGCGGCCAGCATCTCCCCCTGGAACGAGGAATAGTTCCTCTCGCTCTTGTTCAGGGATCTGGACGTGCATGCCACCATATACTCCCGCCCACTGTCGTCACACTGTCCTAGCACGGCACCTATGCCCTGCTTAGAGAAATCTGTGTACAGCAAGAATGGCCTCGGCGGCCCCCTGCCGTCTGGCCCTGTCCCACTGTAATCTGGCCTGCGTAGAACTCGTCCTCCCTCGCACATCTCTGTTTTGATCAACTGGAACGCCTGCGACTGCTCTGGCCCCCACACAAACGGGACCCCCTTGACCAGCAATGCGTTGATGCATGCTGCCTTTTTCGAGAAATCCGGGATGTAGCACCGGTAGAAATTCAAGAATCCCATGACCTCCTGAATGTTTTTCACCGATGCGGGCTCTGGCAGCGCCATAACCGCTGCTATCTTGGCTGCGTGTGGCGTGAGCCCCTGGGCCGACACATTGTGACCTAGGTACTCTACCGTTGCACACCCAAACAGGGACTTGTCGGGGTGCGCCCTTAATCCTACACTGTGGAGCATGTCTAACATCAGCTCCACATGCCTGATGTGCTCTGCTGGTGTGTCACTGTACACTAGCAGATCATCAATGAATGCCACGCAGAACGCACTCAGGCCTGCCCTGGCAATCTCCTCCTCCATCATACGCTGAAAGAAGGGAGGTCCATTGCGCAGACCGAAGTTGAGCTTTGTGTACATCCAAAGCTCAGGGCCCATCCAGAAAGCTGTCTTAGGCTGGTCCTCGACCTTTATAGGGATCTGCATGAACCCCGACCGGAGATCAACCTTGCTGAATATCTTAGCAGTTCCCAGGTTCTGAAAAATGGTCTCCATCCTGGGGATTGCAAACTCCTGCTTAGCCGTACGCAGGTTTAACCTGCGCATATCGTGCGCTATCCGGTGGTCAGTCCACTCCCCAGTCTCAGCACTCTTCTTGGCTGCCACTACTGAGTTGGCCGCAAACTTGATAGGCCCCCCCTGGGGTACCTTGACGATAATACCTGCCTGTATCATTGGCTGGCACTTTTCTTTAAAAATGGCTGCCTTGGGCGGCGGCATATCCCTGGACTTCTGAAAGCACGAACTGACCTCGTCTTCTAAAGCCAGTGTAAACTCACCCTGCGTGCCGCAGTAGCCAGGCAGATCCTCCATGGAGTAAGCGAACGCTCCTTGGCGATCCCTGAGGCTTTGCTCCAGGCTCTCCTGCTGTGCCGCAGTGAAGTCGGGGTGCTGGCCCAGCAACCACCCCTCCTTGGTTTTGACGTACTCCGCGGGCGGCTCCACGACTCCTCCCGGCTGGAACATGTCGATCATCTCAGCCGCCTGCGGGTCGTCCTCCGCGGGCGGCTCTTCCCTGCCAGTGTCATTGCCACTTTGCCAGCTCTCCTGCTGGCTGCAGGCACCCCTCCGGCTGGCACTCCCCATGGGAATGACTGCTGGCGGGCGCAACCATCCAGACGACAGCTTTGCTGCTGCCTCTTGTCCAGACACAAAAGCCCCTTGGCCTGCCGTAAATCCTCCTCCCCGCACGCCCTGCCCGGTGGCTCGCGCCCCTGGCACACACACCGACAGCAGGAGCCACACCAGTATCAGCTGGAGCGCCCCCGTAAGGATCCCCTTGAATGCTGTACAGGTGAGAAGTCCTCTGCAAGCTGGTATCTGCCTCGTGGGTTTCTGCGGTAGGTGTTCTGCGGGCTGTGCGCCTGGCTCTGCGCTCTGCGCCGGCCTCTGCTGTCCAATGGCCCATGTGATCTCTAGATCCACTTGGCTGATCCTGAGTGGCCGGACTGGGCAGTCCAATCCTGGTCGGCTGCCACGGTTCCTGTCCTCGGCTGCCCTCTGCGCCTTTCCCTCGCGCCGCCTAGCCTTTTTGGACTTTTTCCCTCGCAACTCGGCAGCGTCAGTCCAAGCCGCACCCGCCCTTTCTGGCCCTGCTCTTGGTATCTGACCTGTGCTGCCATGTGCTGTCCGCTCCTGCCTGTGAATGGCGCGCTGCACAGTGTTGCTGCCGTCATCCGCGGGCTCCTCAGGCCCACAGCCCTGTCGCGAGTTTGCCCGAGCGCCGGCAGCCATCCTTGCAAGGGCCTCCCCCCTGCTGGTGCTCGCCTGGCTGCTGCGGCTGTCCGACGGCTGTTGGGTGTCCACTCCCTTTGCCCCCATCCTGTTGAGGGCTGATATTCTCTCTGTCAGCTCCTCCTGTAGCTCCCTGACCGCCCTGCTGTAACCTCCCATCCTGGGGTTCGGGTCGGGCTGTGGCAGCATTCTGAGCCGGAAAACTAGGCTAGCCTCCTGGCTTGCCTCTTGCTGCCCCATTTCCTGCCTTCTTAGCACGTCTAGCTCATCCACGAAGTGTCTGAGCACTGCCACCCAGCGTTCCGTGCTGTATGCTGCTGGGTCGCCCCAAGGCTCCCTTGCTGCTGCCTGTGCTGGCGGGCTGATCTGTACGTCCCCTGGGCTCCTGCTGTTCGCCTGGCCTGCTGCTGCCCCCTTGGGCTCGCCAGCGCACTGGTCTGCTGCCTGCTGCGGGCTCACCCCTGCTGTGACCTTGTGTGCCGTCTCCTCTAGCGCGGCCTTGCTGCTGCGTTCTATCTCGGCTCTCCTGGTTCTGCGCTCTTCCATGGCTGCTTGCTCCTGAGCAACCTCGCGCATCCATTCCTGTCGTAGTTGTACCAAGTCCTCCACGCGGCCCCACACCGGACTCCCTGGTCCAGGGCCTGCGCTGGCTGGCTCTTCCATCCCATCTGCATCCCCGGTATCAGCTCTTGTGAGGCTGATCCTTGCTGGGCACGGGCTTCTGTCAGCGCCCCACTCATCCTCCGATTCTGAATCCTGCACCAGTGATGGTGGCCCTTCTGAAGGGTCTTCATTCTTCTCTTCCAGCAGCCCTCCGTCCTCATGGCTGGCAATGTCCGGGACCGTCTGGGGCTCCGCCCAATCCCCGGTCGCAGCCTCCAGGGCTGACACCTCCATGTCCTCCATGGGCTCCAGCCCCTCCCAAGAGGATGCTGTTGCCCCGAGAGTGGTGACGAAGGCGACATGGCCCTGCTCTGTTGGCTCCTCGTATGTGTCCTGGATTGGCCCGTCAGTGATGGAAGCGGGGTCCCAATGGTGGGAACCCCATCTGCCCACCATCCAGCGCCCCGGCACGGGCTGAGTCCTCAGCTCCTCCAGCTCCTCCATGTAGGTATCCGCCCCTGCTCCTCTGAACAGGGGGTGCAGAGTGCGCACCCCTGCCGGGTGCGCCTGCCTCCACAGCTGTACTGTCATGCCGTTTGCCTGCCAATACGGGCCCACGCTGCTGGCTCTGTTGTCGTGCCACGCTTTCCTCTCCCAGCGCACCCACTGGTGCACGCACGCTTCTAACCGTTCCACTGCGAACGGCGAGCGCGCGAACTCCTCCTCGTCTTCCCACATGGGTCCATCCGCTGGCGACCTCTGGGCCCCGTATGGCCATGTGGGGCAGTCTGTCATTTCCAGCGGCGCCCACTGATCATCCACGCCCCAGACGTGCCGCATGGCTGCTGACAGCTGTCCTGGGAGCAGGACCCGTTGCAACGCCATGAGCATGACTGCCCATGTTGCTGGGTCTGCTCCCCTGGCGTGCGTGTGCGCGTGAAATTCTGCCTCGTCGACTGATGCACACCTGGTGATCGCCACGTTCCCTTCGCGCCTGGCGAACAGGAAGACTGGCATATCGTCCCGCGACGCATGCATGTGGATCCATGCTGCTGACGCAGGCATCTCTCCCTCTTCCAGCTCCTCGTAGTAGTAAGTTACCAGCTGCTGAACTGGGATGGCCGCCCTGGCCTCCCCAGGGTCCATTCCCCATGGTACAGCTTGCCCTGCGACCATCCTGGGGATGGTGACCGATGCCTCAACTGTAGCCTCACATCGCCGTGGCCTATCGGCATGGCACAGCCCTGCCCCGCTGTGGGCTCCATCCTCGGGCCTGTCGCCCCATCCGTGCTCTCTTAAGGCCTGCACTGGCACATAGAAGGCGCGGTCTCTGAGGGCGGTATGCTCCATCAACTGGTGGACGCAGTCTTCTGCCCATGGCGTGCGCATGAACCCGGGCTGTGCACCCTGCCACGCCCCCTCGGTGCGCGCGCTATCCGGCACGTCTGGGTGCGCCCTGTCGGCTGCGGCTACTGCTGTGATGCCTTCTTTGACGGCTAGCTCCACCATTTCGCTGACGCAGTATGCGTAGATGGGGTGCTGTGACCATCCCCTCTGCATATAAACCTCCATCCTTGTGCTGGGCTGGATGAACCCCTTGAGTGCTGCACCCAGCAGGACTGCTGTCACCGCGTCCCATGGAAAGATCAGTCTGGCCACTGCCTGCATGGCTGCCTCTATGTTGACGCACGTGTGTGACCTGTCCTCCAGGAGCCTATGGTTCTGCAACCTACACAGCCCATCCTTGGACTGCGCTGGCAGAGTGATCATAGCTTCTGAAGACGATGCCTCTGGCATTTCTTCCCCCAGGCGGTACCATTGTACGAAGCACCTGCTCTCTGGCAATCTCGGCAGGTCTGGCGCAGGGCGAGCCCGCCCTCTGCTGCCCGACCGGCCCCGGTGCCCTGTACCGGCCTGGGTGAACTGGGAATCCTCATTCCCTGCAGCGGGCCTCTCGCCCCTGCTGCGGCTGCTCTGCAGCCCTCTGTCCTCTTCCTCCCATCTGGCTGCGCTGGACCGCGGGGTTGTACTGTGATGGGTCCTAACGGCCCCCACCGTAGTGTCCTCTGAACTCATAGCTGCCGCCCCCTTGGCCCCTGGGTGGTGATCCTGCCTGCTGAGTCCATTCCGGGTCCCGGCGGCTGCTACCGCTACCCCGACGCCTGTGTCCGCGTTGCCCTCCGGGGTACCTGGGCAGGGCATGGCAGCTTCTTCCTCATGCACTGCCACAGGTGCTTGAGGCTCATGGCCTTCCTCTGAGTCGCTGGTGCCGGCCTCACTGGAACTGGTTTCCCACCCGTCTGCCCTGTGCTGGAGTCCTGCCTCTTGCTCTATCCTCTCAAACTCATCCATCTGGGCATTGTAGATGTCCCATTCTTTGTCGAGAAACTGCTGGAGAATGCCGGGCCATCCCTCACATGGGGCCGGGCATCCCCTTTGCTGGAGGTTCCTGAGAAACTCCACGGCATGTGCCATAGACCTGGCTGACCCTGCAGGTCGTGTACCATAGTGATTCATGGCTAGGGCCTCTACCACCATCTGCCAGTGGTGCCTTTGCTGGGCCACCTGCCCCTCTGGCACCACCTGGAATGTTACCGGCATTGCTGCGGCCTGGTAGCTCGCCCCCCGAGCTGCTGCGTTCTGCCCCAACCCTTCATGGACCGACATCATGCACGTGTGCCTCTCCTGGCTGACCCACCTGGAGTTGTAAGACTGCCCCGCTGGGCCCGGCCGTCCTGGCGGGCCTGGCAGCTCACTCGGTCCAGCTGTCTCCTGCTGCCTTTTCCACTCTTCAAAGGAGACCCCTGTGGCGGCCTCGTAAGCTCGCCTCATGCTATCTTCTGACGCCTCCTGGCTCCTGCCTGGTCCTCTGACTCCCCAGCCCCTTTCCGGGCCTCCTGCTGCCCGTGACCGGTCAAACCGGCTGCTGTCGCCAGGCTGCGAGGCCTCTCCCTGCTCTGGGCACGCGCTAGCGAAGTGCCCTGGCTTTTGACAGTTGAAGCACACCCCCCCGTCGCGGGGTCCGAGGACATTCCTTTGTCCCCCCATCACGCTGCGCCCTGCCTGGGCCCTGCCCGGCGGGCTCTGGTTGGAGGTTCCCCCTCTATCCTGCATTCTCTGTTCAAGCTGGTATGGCCTGGCGTGGCTACCTGTGCCTCGCTCTTGCGACCTGCCCCTGGGCTGGCTCCCACGATTCCCGCTGGGTGACTGCTGCCTCCTGCCGCTAGGCCTGTCGAAGCTATCATCGCGGTCTGGCCGCTGGGTTCGCGCCTCTGGTGTAGGCACCGCCCCGCGGCGTTCTGCACTTCGAGCCCTCTGCGCGCTCCTGCTGCGCTCCCTGGCTACTGTATGCACGGCATCATCTGGGGTTGCTCCCCTGTGCCGCACTCGTGTTTCCCCGCTGGCCTGCCTGGTTCCGCCACTGCCCCCTGGCTCTTGCTGACCAGTGGCTTGCTGCTCCTGGTCCTGCAGCTTCTCCTGGTTCAGATTTTCGTCCTCCTCCGCTAACTCCCTTGCGGATTGAAACATGGCTGCCATATGCTCTGCCAGCGCCGGGTCACCTGGGATGGCTGACTGCAGCTGCTCTCCGGTCTGCTGGCTCCCCAGGTTGTCGTACAGCGCTCGCAGCTGGTCTGCACGCAAGATGTATTGCCGTTGTACCTCCGTGAGCCGTATATTGGCGTCCTGGAGGCCTGTCCACCTGACCTGCTGCAACCTCAGGTATTCAATTGTTGCAGCCGCCTGGCGGTACAGCAGCTCTTCCCTTGCCTTGACGTCGTGCTGCAGTAACTCTACTTGTTGCTGCAGCCTCAGCACCTGCATGTACTTCGGGGTCCTTCGATCCTGGACCTCTTCCTCCTCTGATTCCTCTGATACTTCCCCCTCATCCCTGCCGACAGTCTCCTCCTGTCCACGGTTTGCTGTGATCCCTTGCTTCCCTTCTGCTGCTGCCGGGGCGTCGTCCATAACGCCCCCATCAGCCGCACCGGCCCTCTCGCCTTTGCCAGGCACCTGCACCTCCGAGTGCCTGCTGGGTCCTGCTGACGCAGCTCTTGCTGCTGCGGCTCCTCCAAAGCCTACTCGCCCTTTGGCCCCTGGCGATGTTCCTTGGGCTGCGGGGCCTGCCTCAGGCCTCTGCAGTATCTCCCGGATCCTCTGCTCACACTCCTCTGTAGAGTGCTGGCCAGGTTCTCCGCACAAGACGCATGGGTAGCGCGGGCTTGCCTCCACACATCTCCGAATGACCTCCTTTTCGTATTCCGGCCTTGACTCTGCCTTGCGTGCCATTGCTAACTCAGCAGTGGCCACTGCCTGTGCTGCTGCCTGGCCCGGCAGTGACGCAGCGGCCTTGGCTTTCACCTTGCCCTCCCTGGGCCCTGCAGCCTGCGTTTGCCCGCACTGGCGCGGCCTGGGCACAGTCTCCTGCGGGTCCTCACGGCTGCTCCTGCCCGCATCTGCGGTGCTTCTGCCTGCACCTGCGGCTGTTCCGCGACTCTGTCCCACCTTCTGGTCAGCCCTCATGGCGGCACCTGCGTGTGTGGCCATGGCGTGCTGTAAGAGCGGCTCGTGTTCTTCCTCTACCCTGGCCGCGGGCCACCTTTCGCGTTCTGCAAATCCACACCGGATTCCTGCCCATGCTACTGCTGCTGCCTGGTACCCTCCTGCTGGGGATGCTAGGACCAACGGCAGCGTCAGGTCCCTGACCCTTCGGACTGTCTGGGGGCCATCTCTGGGGCGTAATGTCAGCCTTCCTGCTGCCTCTAAAACCCCATTGTACTTGAGAAACTCCGGGTTCCCCACCAAGTGTTCGTATGCATCGGGCGGTGTTTTTACGACCCTGACCACCGTGGGTTCCATAATAGCATTGGGCCCTCCATATCCGTACACCACGTAAATGAACAGCACCCCATACAGATCTGCCCCTGCATTGTCTGTCGTGCGGATCTTCTCATCCGTCCTGATCAGCTCTGCCCCCATGGCGACTAACTGTTCTGCAATGTTGACTGTGATCACATGACAGGAGCACGCTGAGTCCATGAGGGCCTTCTGTGCCACCAGGACCTTTCCTTTGACCATAAGGCCCACACATTGCTCCAGGTTGCTTCTGTCGTTCTTAAAATACTGCAGCCTTGGTGCAGCTGTGACCACCCTGCTTTCCTGCCTGCCCTTACTGGCCTTACCCCTGTGGTCTTCTGAACCCATGGGCATAGTGGTGAATGACAGCGCCGTCAGCCTCTCGTTCAACTTGAACACCTGCAGTCGGATGTCAGACATATCGTCAGCTAATTTGCTCAAAACCAGTCTCTTTGCTCCCTTCCTGGAGGCAGGTTCCACGAGCCTTTGCTCAGGTTCCTCCTCCGGACAGGGTTCTGGCAAGAATGACCTAGGACGAGCGTTGTGAGCCGCCTGCTTGAATCCTGCGGATTTGGGCACTAGCCCAACCTGCGTCATGAGTGCTACGGACTCGCTGAGCATCTCTGCCATAGTCTGTTGCCAGCCCTCTGGCTCGGCTTGCCCCGTTGGGCTGCTTAGGTGAGACACGTGTGCTGCCTGCTGAGCCTGACCCCCCTGGCCAGGCCCTGGCCGTTGGTACTGCCTGTTGTTCTGATTCCGCTCGTACGGTCTGCCTGCAGGCTGACTCTGCTGCGGCCTTGGTGGGAGCGGGTACTGCTGCTGCTGCGGCCTGGACTGCCCAGCTGTAATGTCAGCAGCAAGTGGCGTCGGCCTGCGCTCATCCCTGGGTCTGGGCGCCCTGCAATCCCTGGCCAGGTGCGCCGTGCTACCACACTGGTAGCATGCCTTGACTGCCCCTGCAGCGCCTTCTGCGCTGTAATTTGGTGCTCCTGATTGATCTGCCCAGGTAACTCCTCTGGGTTTGTCACTCCGCTGTTGCTGGGCAGCTGCTGCACCTGCGGGGTTCCCTGCCCCGTCAAGGCGTGTCCGCATCTCCCATTGTCCTGTTCTCTCCCTCCTTGTTCTGTTGGACTGCGCCTCCCCCTGGCTAGGCCCACTGGCCATCTGTTTGAGGCTTGCGCCTCCTAGATCCCCCATTTCCAGGGCAAACTTTTCCCACAGCACCACCTGCTGTGTGAGTACTGCAATCTGATCTTCGTCTGTCATGCTGAGGTACCCTGGGACGGTCATAACAAACTTGCTCAGTTTGGCCTTAGCGAGCGCTGGAAGTCCATCATGGAACAGATGCGAGACTGAGTGCCTCCTGCCAAAGTGGTCCACTGCATCCCTTGAGATCTGCAGCAACTCTGCTGTTGACAGCACTCTGTGAGCAAATGCTTCCACCGTCTCCTCTGGCTTGACGTCAGGGTCGAGAGTGGTCTTCACCCCTAGCCTGAGGTTGGAAATGGCTGTCCTCTCATCCGAGGTTGGCTTTCCCACCTCTGCTTGAACCACTTTGATCCACAAGGTTAGCAGCGAGGCTTCACAACCCTGCTCTTCTGCTGGGGCAACCCACATCCCCCTTATCCTTTCTGCTTCTCTGGCAGCCCTGTCTCCTGCATGGGGCGCCGCCCTGATGGCTACCATCAGCGGCCCCACGCTAGCCGGCTTGCTGTCCCATAGCTTGACCAGTGATTTCACCAACATCGTCATGGCTGATGGCGACTGGCACGACCCAGCTATTTCTCCGGCCACCACAGCCAGCGCTGGCGGGTCGTCTGACAGTGCCAGCCTGTTGTGCGATCCCCAATATCCACATGCTTGGCAATATTTCCTGGCTGCAACCGCGCCTGGGTGCGACATATCCAACACTGGCACGTTGCCCTGGATGGCTGGAATTTTTGTGAATTTGGCTACCCCTGCCAGCTGCAGGACCATTTGCTGCTGCAGCTGCAGGTTCACCCTTGCCTGTTCCCTCTCGAGCCTCTTCATTTCCTGGTCGCTGGACTCCTGCCTGGCTCCTGGCCTGCGTCTGTCCACTCCTCCTGGTCCTGAATCAACCGACTCTGACCGTGACCTAGATCCTCCACCGCCGCCCCTCGATGGGCTGCGACCTGAACGGTATCTGTCGTGTCTGTAATAATCCTCCTCCTGATCATGATCTTCTCGCGATGGCTGCCCGCCTGCCCTTCCTGCAGAGCTTCTACTTCCCTCGGGTGGCAGCCGTTCTGATTCGCCTCTGCCTGGTCTGCTGTCAGAGCCAGGCCTCCAAGACTGCGCTCTGCCCGGCTCTGCCTGTCCCCTGGGCAGCTCCTGGTCTTGCTCATGCCTCACCCCTCTGCTGTGTTCCGCTGGTCCCCTGGGTTGCTCCTGGCTTTGCTGGCTTGGCTGTTCCCTGCCATCTGCCTGCTCTCTGGGCGGCTCCTGGCTATGCTGGCTTGGGTGTTCCCTGCCGTTTGCCTGTCCTCTGGGCTGCTCCTGGCTATGCCGGTTTGGCTGTTCTCTGTTGTATGCCTGCCCCCTGGGCGGCTCCTGGCTCTGCCAACCTGGCTGCGTCCCGCCTGTGTAATTCCTGGCATAGGAATCCGACTGCGTTTCCTCTCTGGCTTCCTGCATTCTTGGACCACTGCTCCGTGCGCTGCCTGCAGGCTCATTTCTCCTGGCTCCACCTGCCGTGCCCGCCTGCCTGTTCCTCAGGAATTCCTTGATGTAATCCACCTGGGTTTCCTGGCATGTGTTCTCTTTGTCCTCGACTATGCGTAGCAACGCATAAGACTCTTGCCTGCTTGCTCTACGTGTTGCTGTGCCTTGCTCTGCCATCCTGGCTAGTGATCGGCTAGTCAACTCCGCCCTTTCGCTGGCGGCTGGACTGCTAGCTCTGGGCGCTTCCCTGCCCCTTGGTCGCCCCCTGAGGCTTGGCTCGCTGCTGACCTCGAAGGCCTCTGATCTGAGTGCCGGGGTAGGCGCGGCTCTTGCCTGCTGCTGCCACCTTTGCACCTCCCTGAGCTCCTCCGGTCGCTGCACTGCTGTTTCAAATCCTTCCCATGCCTGGTCCTCCTCCTCTTCCGGCTCGGATCCAGGTTCCACTTGATTTCCTGTTACCTCATTGCACCACTCGTCTGCGAAGGCCTTAACAGCCAGTGCTGCTTCGCGTCCCGCCCTTCCCTTGGACACCTGTCCAAGAGCGGCTAACAGCGTTGCCCTGTCCTGCCCTGTGTGGGGGATACCCAGCATGGCCTTTGTTGCCCATCCCCGCAGATGATGGGCCTTGAACTCCTCAATAGCTGTGACCTGGTCCTGGAAATGCAGGAACGTCCTGGAGCAAACTTGCTTCCACAGATCCGTTGCCCACTGCAAAATTCCTGTCCAACCGATTGGCTGCACCTGTACTTCTGACTCCTTTTCGTCGCACACTGCTCCCCCAGCCCTGGGGCGCTCTGGCTCACTCGGGCTGGTATCCTGCGCTCCTGATGGATCGTGAAAAAATCCTCGCAGGATTTCCTTGTGGCTGTCGTCTCTCTGCGTCAGGCTGCTAGATACCTCCTTGGATTTCTGCACAGGTCTGCCCACACTGGGCGGAAACCTGGACAGCGGCGTCCCGTAAACTGTGGATCCAGCTCCTCTTCTGACCAGCACCCTGCGCGGTCGCAGCTGCTGCCTTGGGCGCAGTCCTGTCTTAGACTGCTGCCCCTTCTCTTCTCGAACTGGATCTGACAGTTCTTCCTCGGATATTTGGTCAGCCCAGGGATTTCCTACCGGCACAGCTGACTTTTCCCTTTCCTTGCCGACTTGCGAGCTCTGCCTGCCCGCTGCTGGCTGGGGCTCAGCTTCCTCGTGTTTGACCCCTGCAGGCATACTCCTGGCCTCCATTTCCTCTGCTTTCATTCGCTGTTTGTCTGGGCATGCTTTATCACAGCCTGCTACCTCTCTTGGTGCTGCGGCTTCCTCGGCCCTTTGATCCGGCTGACTGGGTTCGCTGATCCGTTGCGCAACCCTGGCCACCCTGGGCGGATTCTGCTGGGGCGTAGCCTTGGGCTCGCTGCTCTGCCGCGTGTCACAGCTCTGGGACACCTCTGTTGCTTGATCCAAGATCAGCTCTGGTGTTCCAGCCTGCGTCTGCCACTGCTCGAATTCCAGGCTGCCCCTGAAATCGGCGGGCACTGGACCCCCTCGGCCGATGCCTTTGCGCGTCACCAGCGCTGAGCCGTCTGCCTGCGCCCCTGCCTCTCTGGGCGGTACGCGGCCCGGCTCTGGCACTTTGCAGTTTCCAGCGGGCGGTTCCACTGGCCCTGCCAGCTTCGCCGCCACCAACAATGCTTCTGCAGCCAGCTCATCGCTAGCCTCCATCAGGTTTACACCCGGCTCCAGCCCCCTCAGACGCCCACTTCTCCGTTGGGCGTCAGGGTGCTGGTGCCTATCGGGGTTTAGATCTACGTCTGTCATTCTACAGGCAATTAGCGAACCGCACGGTCCTGCAAACGTGCTGGCGACACCCTCTACAAGACCTGCTAACGCTAGGCTTCTGCCCCCTTGTTCCTACTGCAATCTGGTGAGGATTTTGCGAGTCAAGAGTGGATGGCAGGTACAGCACTATGCAGGAAAGGCCTCGCCTTTCCGCTTTTCTGCTCACTAGTTGCAATCTGGCGGAATCCTCCTTCGCCCTTTCAGCTCTGCCCACCTTGCTGGCCGGGCTGCTTCTAGATGTCTCACGTCCACGTGGATGTCACACGCCCTGCGTGGATGTTGCCTTTTGCGTAGCTTCCGCTCAGCTCTGCGTTCCTGCGGGGATCCTTTGGCACACCCACAAGATTTCAAACTTGGATGTTCTATCCACAAGTTTACTTCTGTCAATGATGAGAAATTGGATCCACCTGATCTCAATCCGCAGTCACACAGGGAATTATCTGCTGGGTGTATAAATCCACAGCCAGATCTTCAAGCCACTTCTGGACTCAGCACCAAGCTGCCACGCTCAATGATTCTCAGAGTTTAACTTGGCAATCTCTCTCTGGAGATTACCACAGCAAAGTGCAGTTCAAATGCTGTCCAAGGTCGTTTGTATGCAAACAAATTTCCAATTCGCTGCACAAGCACCTTTAGCAGGAATTGGCAAATTGAGCTGATCAGGCTAAATCTACTTCGTCCCTTTCTAAAGGACACGCGAGGTGCGCTTCAGGTCCGTGGCGGACTTCTTTCCTCACGGCAGTGACGGACGCCTACGGGCAGGCTCAGTGACTATTCACTGGCTGCGAGTGCTCTTCGAGTTAAGCAGCTAGGTGGATATTTGCGTATATAGCAATTGACTTAGGTAGCATAGGCCTTCTGGCCGTCTGGGCGCGATCCAGCAGGGCTATGTTAAGGTGCACTTACCGCGCTACACGCGGGGAGGGAGACGGGACGTAGACTGCGTACTTCGGCTTCGGCAGGGTGGTCTCGGTTCTCTGGCTGTGGTACTTGTCTCCAGCTATCTCAGCTGGGCTGGTCTAGGCTTGACTTGAGTAAGGGTACTGACTTATGTGAACGTTAGAGGCCTCATACACGGATGACGGCCGGTGCTGTTTACAATAGAGGTCTGTCCTTTAGAAAGGGACGAAGTAACTAGCCAAGGCAATTGCCGGGATACAGGGACCCGGCAGGCCCAATACAGAGTACGGTAGAACCTGTCAAACTTATCCTGCGTAAGCGGGTTTCTAGGTCTCAGCTCAAATACGAAGACTCCGCAGAGAAGCTGCGGAGTCACCGATGACGCTAACTGCGGTCTAAACGGTTCTGTCACGTATACTGTAATATACTGTGACATGCTCTCACCACGCTCGTCTGACCTCCTAGACATCGTAATGCCATAGCAGTTTGAATTGGACGATCAATTCTCTTCGTCTCACTTTCTATATGACTTGGTCTTGGTCCCCATGCATCACTGATGGTGACCTCACCTTCGTTGTGCTCAAAACGACAGTGCTCTGAGTTTATCCCAGAAATCCCTGGTGAATCTTGCGCTTCGTCACGGCTGACCCTATCTTCATCGGAATACAACCTTGTCTTGACGACTTCAATTACTCTGCAAGAGTCATTGGAGTGGGTCTCGAAGCAAGGGTTCCAATAAGCATTATCCGGCCAGACAAATGGAGTGTTAGCGGGAGGGCTATATATAGCCCACGGGGTGTAACATTATTGAGCCGGGTTCAGCCCGTGAATCCTCGTACCTATCATTATCATCAGCATTGGACATGAACCACAAACCTGATGAATGCATGATACAGCTTGCGTGCTCTGGCTCCTCATGTGCCTTAACCTCAGAACTCAGAAGGCATATATATGCATGGTTGTTCATGGGAGCATCAACTATCACCTCAAGTGCCATGTTGGTGGGAGCCAGATCTACGACTATGTTCTTAATGCGCGTGTGTGCAATGCTGAGCATGGGTGCATCACACTTTGGCTCCTCAAGCGCCGTAATAACTAGAGTCAAATCTGCATGGATCTGCATGGCAGTTTCGATTCCTGCTTCCTCATAATGCGACGTGACAACGGGAGTCAGATGTACGCGGTTGTTCATGGCAGAAAGATTGCAGAGCTCGCTCGTACATGTACCGGTCAGCACCTTCCTGCCCCTCTTCCTTGTGCAAAGCAAGCACAACTTCAACATGTGCCTTGATATGCGCTCTTTTCTGCTCCTTTATCCTAATTTGCTCCTCTAAATCCTGAATATACTTGACCCGGTCAGCCATCCAACTGTAATGTTTATTTTTTGGTCCGAAAGCCATGAAACCAGTCCTGACTGTTGACATGAAAGGTTCCAGAATACTGAAGATAACTCCTTTGATCGGCCAAGTGGTCGACCGACGATTTCTGGCACCTACTTGAGTCGACTCTTAGAGTCGACCTGTTTACAGACAACTGGAGGTGCGACCAGTCGGACTATTTCTTTCTTAGAAAAGTGCTGTGACTTCAGGAATATGACAGATTCCTGATCACTGCTATTGAGACTCGAATTCCCAGCTGTAAACCTGGGAATCAGTCGATGTATTTAAGATAAGTATCCCCTGGACTACTTACCTGACTATTCTCTACTGTTGACAAGATTGTCTGATGGGTCGACCCTTCCGAAGGTGACTGTAGCAGCAGTCGAAGATGTAGTACACTGGTGACAGTGTACGATGATCTTCAGTGGGAAGTCGCTTGTAGGCGATCTTCAGATGGGGGGACTCGTTTGATGATCTATCAAGGAGTCGACTTGGAGCCTCTGGACTGGCTGTTGGTGAAGTGCGTGTTGATGGAGTTGGTGGTGGTAAACCAGCTGGAAGGCTGGAGAATGCCTGATAAGGGCCGAAATATCAAGAGAAGACCTCCAAGACTAAGCAATGTTTGTGCTTGCTTAGATAGACTGAAGGGGTCGAACAGTGTTGGTGCTTGTTCTGTATGATGGATCGATATTCGAGCAGTGTTTGTGCTTGCTGGAATAAAGTGAGCAGTGTTTGTGCTTGCTCGATGTGGAGTGACTATGTAACTTCAGATTTAAGGGTGATTACGAAATCAGGGCTTCAAGTAAGAAAGAAATAGTGCAGCAGAAAACCAAGCAGCCACTAAGAAGGAGGCTAAAGTGTGAAAATACACACTTCTCTGATATTCAGAGAAAACACAAAAGTGTAACTGCAACAACAGTTCCGTAAACAGAGTTCAACTGCAGGAATCCTTAAACAAGGAACTGATAATTCAGTAATACGCGCGGTGTGCTACATCAGCATGACAAAGGCCGGAAAGGCCAACGACACCGGCCTTTGGAGACTAACCCTCAATAATGCTCACAGCACAGTCCACAAAAGCAAGTGCGTCCCACCCATGCTCAACGTCCCCTACCGCACCAAAGTCACACAAAGTCACATGTCAATATGATGAGAGGTGCACATCCATACAAATTTTCGTGAGCACAAGTCAGTGACAGCCGGGGCGTGGCTCCTCGTTAACAAAAGAGGGCCAACGATTTCTGCTATCCCAGATTGCCAAATTACCGTGTCAATCAAGTTATGGAATGAATTTATAGCGCTCACACAGTCCGTGCACCCTCTAAATACTATTTTTAGAGAACATGATGCGCTTACGGTAATCATGATCAATCGCATTGTACCTGAGGAACATGTCATCATCATGTGGTAAGACATTTAGGGATGGCGTCATTGCGCCTTGGCTATTTTTTGTTATGGGGAAAGAATGAAGAATGATAGCGGAGCGTATGTACTAGGCATCAGCCCGTGGATGTTGTCATGCTTCCTCTCTCCCCCGGCTCTAGAAACCATGATGGGATGTAGCTTTATCTCTTTCTCGATGCCAAGGAGAGGGTGCACTCAACATTGAGAAGTGATTATTGCAAGTCAGCTGTTCTTGAGCCCTGTCCATGTCTGACTGGATGTTGTATAGCCGACGGAATCATGTACGTACCGGTATGGATGGATCTGATTGTCAATTGGGACTAGGCAACAAGTTAAGGTGAAATAACTTATTGAAGGCCTAGTATGAGTTTAAGGTTTCGCTAGTGGCCTCCTTACATTCCTAGTCAGTTTGGTTCCGATAATGCAAGTGTGGACGGGGAGATGAGAACTCACACCGCTCGGGCGTGCCATTTATTTTCCAGACGTGGCCACATTGAAACCACAACATGATGGAGGGTGTCAAAGCTGCGATAGACTGAAATCGATGTCAAATACGTTAATTACAACTAACAACAACATAAAGATGCTGGGATATCTGAAATTCCCCACCAACCAGCGGCACTACCGTACATGAAAATCCTGCAAAATCTGCCGTCGGATAGCAAAAATTAACAAACAATACATTTGTATGTTGCGCCAATGAAACGGGATGTACGGTACACACTTTTGCTTTCTACTTCTATAAGAATAAGTGGGTCATCATGCCGGTTGCAACACCAAGGGCCAGTGTCATGCCATGATGGTCAACTAGATACGTCAACAGTTAACTACATAGGATAAAGGGACTAAAGGACTTAGTTTTGAGCTCCCTAGTTTTGACCTCCCAAACAGCATCCCACACGGAGTCACTGTTTCAGTTTTTGGTTGTCTCCAATGCCGGCGGCACGGTGCTGATGTAAGACCGCAACCCCGGAGGCCAAAATGCTTTATTCGTCGACGTACTAAACTTATCGTCCCCAACAGTTTGGTTCCTTGTCAGCTTGGTGAAGCACTTCCTCTCCCAGCCGCGGCATGGTAGATGTAACATGGCAAATAAGTGGTACAGGGGGGGAGAGACATTCCATTTCATTACCATTCGAGATTGACGAGCCAGACTCAGGTTATTAAGGTGGCTTAAGGGAGCGTCACAAAATGAATGTGTGGGATAATCTAGCCATCTTGGTGCCTTTAAATCAGTGGGTCATTTCTGTATAAATGGGTAACATATATCTCAGCCTCACCTTTTGTTGATTCCCCATCAATTGTGCGAGGTGACGAGCTTGGCTGCCCCATGCACTCTGCTCATAGCATGCCTTCCACTCAGCTGTGCCAACACAAGTCGCCATCTCTGATGGCGAGGTACCAGCAGCCCCGTCATACCTGGCCCTCCGACGTCTGCAACTAGCTGGGCGCCTCCGGGCCCCAATAGTGTTGTGTGCGGCTCGGGACGCAGTTGTGTCGTGTGCCGCTCCTAGGGCCGTCACTGTGTTGTGTATGGTCGTCCGGGGGCGTGGATCCAGTGGAGTGAGAGAACCGCCCATCTTAGATATAGAAGCGGCATTTTTGTTTGCAAAATATGATTCCGGCGCCCTTCCCGTGCGTCCGTAGGCAGCTGTCGATGCGACGCATGCCGCACAATGCGTGATTGCGTGGGAAACTCGGAATACAAGGCAATTGCAGGGATGTTCTCAGAAATAAAAACAAATAGAGCTAGCTATGAAAAAGTGTTATTGCAATCAATCGATTTGAAGTGTTGGGAAATGGCTTGCAAAGGATGAAGACCGATTCCTCTTTGCACGCGGGCTTCCATGCCCGGCCACGCGGGCTTCCTGCACCCGCGCTGTGTACTGTACCGCACTCCCAACTTCAGCGTCGACGGCGGGCCACTGGGCCGCGGCACCAAACTCCTTCGAAGTTGTTGTTCTTGATGTTGCTGTTGCTGCTGTTAATGTCGTAGTCAGCAGAACGTCAGCATGGCACAGATGGTGTTCTGATTGCATCTTTGTTATGCATATGGCATGATTATTACTGCTGGGTGGCTAAAGGAAAATCCGAAAATGTCATCGACTCAGTCGCAGCGCAGAATGTGCATTAACTTAGCGACAGCAAATCCACTGCGCCCGAAGTTCAGTACATACGAAATAAATTGTATGTACGCTTCTTTTGATCAAGGTCGGACTGACATGCGGGCAGTGAGTACGCAGCAAACCAGGTAGATGACATACACAGCCCGTTTCCGAATGACCCCGGAAAAGTTCCGGGGTCTTTCCGGGGTGAAACGGGCACCCCGGAAAAGTTCCGGGGTGCTTCGATGCCGTACATTTACCCTGGAAATCGTTTTTTCCCGGGGACCTCCCCCCCTCCCCGAAAAAATTCCGGGGTCTTTGCATTGTCCAGCTGGCACGATCCTTCGAAAGTTCGAATCGTCACGTTGATATAGCGCGCGCAATCCCCGGTGGGCTCAGAGGTAATACACTGAGGGCCCAATTCCACGTGTGACCGGAACGCGGAAATGGCATGCCAGCTCACCCTCCCCAATTCCACCTGTTACCGGAATGGCACCGGAACGCCAGCGTGGCGCCAGCGCGGCTCTGCCGTACCCGTTAAGTGCCATATTTTGCATCGCTCCTATTTTGGGCAATGCAAAAATACTTCGCATCAACGCTCCGATAGCGTGGACAACTTCGTCCTCATCTTCAAATTTCCATTGCCGTCATCTTTCTTTCGCTCTGAATATTCCTTTTCGCCCGTTCCTGCTGCCACAAGGCGTCATGTGACCGACGCATATCCTTTACATGAGCCTCATTTGAGTCTTTCCCGCGTAGATGTTGGCACGGATCTGGCCAACCCATTGGCGAATGTCGACGTGTGCCCCTTAGTAGTCCGTCCGATCGCATGGGCTATCGTTTAGCAGCGGCCTGAATTTGCTACACCCAACTTCGACAGTGCCAGGGCACCCCTGGCTGCACGTACCTTGCAACTCGACATTTTGTCAAGCAGGACTATCATACTTAGCGAGACAAGTAGACAGAGCACTCTACATACACGAAGCGATAAGGCAAGTGCTTGACAGGCTGTTCACTAAAAAGATGTTGTCTCAGCCGTACTCGAACACATTCCGGATACAAGTGGAATTGCGTTTCAAGTTTTTTCTGCCAGCGTGGCTGAAGCCTCGCCCAACCAGATAAACCGCCACCGGAACGTGCTCCGTCGAGCGCCCTAGTGGAATGGGGACCGATTGGCAGTTCATCCTGACTAGAACAGTGCCCGATCGATGTGAGGTGGTCAGAAATTGAACGTGTAGTTGTGGTACCTTATTGTGAAGTGCCTAGGCATTATTTATTAGCCTAGTGGTACGAAGCTGGTGGTAACCAAACCCCAAAGTTGAGAGATCAAACCCGCCACACGATCTTCTCCCTCCCCCAGTTTTGATCATTGGGTTCCATGTTCCTACTTCACCACATAGTCTGAGGGTGGCATAGATGCACCATGGTCATGGCTGTGCATGGTAGCTTGACATGAGTAAAGCCATTCTTTATCAGCTCCACGTGGCCTAGCGTGGGAATATGGGCCGTTTTCACCCCCCTAGACAATAATTAATTGAAGATCGCGGATTTCAACAGTGCAAGACAAAACGAATTTCCGATCTATTCATACACTACAAAATTTGAATCGGTGGCGCAACATAAATTTGTTGTGCATGCATCATTGTCAGAAGCCATATCTTGTGGTATGAAAAAAAATGCCAAAAGTTCATCGACAGTTGTTTGCGCAAGTAATTAGGCACCGGCAGTTGTTTCGTTTGGCAGAGCTTCCCAGGCTTCGTACCATTGTTTGGTCGCAACTGCCCGTACTGCCCTAGAGCCCATCGCCGCACGATAACGTACTCTGTTAACATATCATGGTTTACCGTGGTTTAGCTGATTTCTCCTGGACTTTGGCATGGTAATCGTGTGATATACTGCTTTTGCATCACCGACTGGCAACATATCCCATTGTAGTAAGATGGACAGCGAGAAGTACATAATATAATAGAAGAAGGCATAAATGAAGAAAACATGATTTTTAGGATGTCAAGATAAATATGACTTTAACAGGTGAATGCAAGAGATGAGTGAGAGGCACAAATGTGTTAAGGAAGTGGGCGTTTTCAGGCTTCATTAGGAGAGCATGTTATGAGAGAGAGGATTGCGAAGTTAACAGATACGAACGTAGCAAAGAAACAATAAGGAAGGGAAGAAATGATTTTCAAAACCCAACTTCGGTCAAAGAGGAGGGGATGAGACAGACTAACATAATAAAAAAACAGAAAATTGAGGCAACACAGAATGCAACGAAGATAAGAGAATGAGTGGTGGAAAATAAATTGAAGAAGGCAAACATAGATGCGAAGGACAAAAGAAGAGTGAGCAAATCAAATAAAAGGATAGGGAAATCACAGGGAATGGAAAAGGGAACATAACGGAGTAGAAAATGGGTGGAAGAGAGAATTGAAGGTAGAAAAGGAGGAGTAGTGAGGGTGGGAAAGAAAAGGAGAGGTGTAGTGAGGTGGAAAAGGGAGGAGAAACACTGTGGGCTTCTGCACTCAAGGTTTCCATATAGAAAAGGAGAGGAGTCGTGAGGGTAGGTCTGAAAATGAGTGAAGGTAGAAAAGGGAGGAGAGACACTCTGGTCTTCCGCACTCGCGGTTTCCATGTTGAAAAGGAGAGGAACAATAACCGGGTAGAAAAGAAAAGGAGTATGAAGGTAGAAAAGGAGAGACACTCTGGGCTTCCGCACTCAAGTTTCCATATTGAGCAATTAACTTTTCGAGGCAAAGCTCACAACATTCAATGGCATTAGCGCCTCAGCAGCCATATTATGGCAGAACTTTGAGCTGGTTCCTCATCGTGTTGAAAGAAAGATGAGGCGTTCAGACATGGGAGTTTCACCAAAATATCTATGCAATGGGCCAACTTGCGTCTGGCATGCCCCACTTGTTGAGGCATTCATTGCAACCTTGTTCAACCAAGGGCAGCATGGGAGCATGAAGCCGCCTCTGGTTCCTCGACATGCTGAAAGAAGTGTCATTTATACATGGTTATCGCACTAAAAAACTACCGGTGCGCAATGCATACACGATGGAATCCTAAAATCTCCCGATACCTAAATCTACCGGTGCTCCCACTTTTACCTGGCCTGCCCCGCACGTTGGGGCATTCGATGCAACCTTGCTCAACGCGCACACATGGAGGAGAGGCAAAATGCCAAATCACAGGCCATTCCGCACCTTCGGCCTTCCCTCAACCGGTGGAACAGCTAGCAGTGAATGAGGCTTGTCCACTTGAAGTCATGTTTTAGTAAGATCATGCTTGAGTCAGCAGAAAAGTGCAAGCAAGGCCAACATGCCCAATCGCAAGCCATTACGCAGCCATGACGCAGGCAACAGCCATTAAAGCCATTACGCACCTTGTGCCCTTCCTCGGCCGTTGGGGCAGCGCCCGTTGAATCAGGCTCATCCGCCTGAAGAACATAAATTGAGAGGAGCCATGACAACATGCCCAATCGTTCGCCAAAGAGCAGGCAAATGACCATTAGGATTACAGCCCAAATCGCACCTGAAGGCCACGAACAGATTAACCAGGCAATCACACAAGGGTCATAGAGTCCTTACGCCAAACACTAGCACGGTCTGTAGCAAGACCGGTTCGATCTGTCGCCAAGTCAAGCAACTATGGAAACAGTGAAGAGAGGCCGCTGTCATTGGACAATCAGGAAAAAAGAAGAGGCAATCCGTAGGTGCGCACCTGCGACTCTGAGGCAATCGCGACAGCTGCAGGGGCAGCGGACATTGAAGCATCCGCAGTAGCAGGCTCCTGGGCGAAAGAACAGGGCGCAGATGAATAAGGAGCTGAAGAAGACGATTGTGCAAAGGCAAATACCGTTGGGGCTGGCTTGGGCTTCTTGGAATAAGCCGCAGGCCAGGCAAGGTCTGCGGCAGGAAGTGCCTGGAAAGAAAAACAACAACAATCAAATAAATTGAACACGACCAGGGCTGAATACAAAACACACCTTCTTGGCGCGTTGCTCGTCGACGCCGTGCACCTGCAGGCATAAGACAGCAGGTGGGTTACTCATCGTTGGATCCAACAAATTACCGTCCTTGTCGAAGAATGCTTCCATAGAAACGGACAGCACTGAACTATGAATGCTGTCACGCTCGTAATGATGGCTCGCATGGTCCACAAACCATATGCCGTACAGATGGGGTGGATACGCTGGGAGAAGCCGATCCGACGGCTCGGAACGCTATCCAGTGTAGTAACCCGGCCCATCTGTGTGGCTCAGAACGCTTTTCCAGTGTAGTAACCCAGAAGCCTGAATAGTAATCCAGAAGCTGTCTCCAGTTTCCCCGCCGCTTGCAGTCGAGGACCCTCGTTTGGAAACCCGGTAATGTTCCCGTTGGCCTGTTTGCCGTGGAAGCTGGTGATAAAACCGAAGGTTACTTTAGTCGCACTTAATAATATAGATGTGTGCGGTTCGGACCCTGCCAAGGTTCATTTCATACCGTGTTTCAGGTGTACGGTAAGCGGGGAAAACGCCTGGCGCTTCGTTGAATGTGCCCCGCAGAATGTCGCGAGCGGGCTTTCCTTGGTAGGATATAACTGCTGTGGGTCGGACGGTCTCACTGCTTCGGCGGAGGAGTAGTCTTTCTTTCTTTGTATAGCGCGCGCATTGCTGTAGTTTCTTTACATGGTTCATCTGGGCGACGTTGTGTGGACAGGGTGTAGGGGAGGTGATCGTTGCGACGATATTGTGGCCGATCAAAGGCAAAGGACACATCAGTGAGGCTCAAGATGCGCAGTTTGTAACGAATGGGTTTGAAGAGCAGCTTCGCAAATCATGCCTATCCTCTTGCTCGGCAGTGGAGCTCGGGAAGTTCAAATGTGCGCGCCTCAAGCCGTACAAAAAAGGGAGTCGCTAGATTCTGTCTCATGACGCGGTCTCGTGAGGTCAGTCGGAAACGACCACCCCGGAATTTTTTCGAGGTCCATAGATCGATTTGCCTTGTTTTTTTCCGGGGTCAGTCGGAAACGGGATGACAGTCGACTGACGACTCTCGCTTGTCAGTCGTCAGACCAGTCTCGCTTGTGTGTTTTAAATATTGTCTGGCGTTTAGTTTGCTCTTTCCCTCTTTTCGCTGCCATGCAGCGTAAGCTTACTGAGATATGTTAGCTCCTATGTAGTGGCAGGCATGTCATGCATGCTTTGAGGTAGGGGCACGTACGTTTTGTTGTTTTGCCCCTACATCAGCTGTTTGTCTTAGCATGTTCTTGCTGTTTGCTGCCTAGTACCACTGAGGATAAGTGGGCCATTCGCCTGGCATGCTGGATTCGTAACTAATGCTTACGGTAATGAGGGTCTGAGGGACATGGCTGATTGGCTGATGGCTAATCTATAATATCTAATCTGATCTATAATATCTAATCTATAAGATCTAATCTACTATTAAGATATGGCTGTTTAATCTGGCGTTCCTGCCTGCACTTCATCTTATTCATGTCCAGCAGGCATATGAAGTTCAGGTCATAAGTATCACGGCTCATAGTTGTTACTCAGATAACGTTTCTGTTTCACTTCATAATTTGAGCGATTTTCGGATTCAAGTCCTAGGCAACGGACTGTAAATTATGTGAAATCTGAACAAGGCGGATGCGGCCATGAGCTGTGTTGTTTCCTGAATTCTTGGAGAAGGCGCATGGTTCTTATTGACATGCCAGCCGTGCGACGGGATACAATTAATAATCTTTGTACTCTTGTACCCTGCTAAAATTCAGAATTGGTTTATGATCTGAAGCCTCCCTCGGTGACTGCTTCTCCCGATTGTGCGGATGGAAACCAAAGTGTATATATTGACTGCAATACGCACCAGCCAACACACCAGTTTGGCCACCTGACGTTGGTGGGTCTCTATGCAGCCGCCACTAGGCCCATGTGGACCAAGCCTTGACCGATATACTTCCCGTACTCCCTGACCTGAGCTTCAGCAATACTGCAACAGGGCTTGTTGCATGCACCAGGCCTTCTCCGCACGACGGCGGCAGCACGTGATGTACCTGATGCAACCCTAAATAAACAGTTTTAAGCGTTTTACACAGTGGACATATTTTTGGTGGGTACCGTAAAACGGGATAGGGTCTGCGCACCCCTGTTGAGAACTATATCAACTTCGCCGCGGAGGCAAAAAGGACCTTACTCCGCGCACCCGCAGCTAAATGTTTTGGATATTTTGCGCCGGAAACATCACTCCGCGCACCTCCCAAAACAGTTGTTAATTATTATTCTGTCGCGCACCAATCCATGCACCTCCAAAAATAAAAAATAAAGTAACATTACTTTTGAATGGAGACCTGGAGACTATGGAGACCTGTCATTTAATTAATCAATTGCTTAAAGCAATCTTGAAAAATATTAAGTGCCCAAAACCAAAGTGCCACCAAGCGAGCCACCAAGCAAAATATATTAATTGCTAATCCACGCACCTTCAAAAACAATTAATTAAATGCAGAGTCAAACCGGTCTTACAGTACACCATAATTCCAGATGCCGTAGGAGATGGCGATGGGAGCATGCATGTGCAGTACGCCATTCCCTTTGCACGTCGCTACTTCGAGTTTATCTGTTGCGCATGAGTCTTCCTTGCAGCCCATGCCATTGATGTCACACCTATGCATGATTGCCGTCTCATGAACCATCATCCCCTTTCGAGATGGAACCTTTTGAATGAGCCATATTCGACCCGTCATGCACCACCAACGTAGACAATGGTGAGTGATCGAATGCACCGCCGGTGATGTGCGTTGTCAGCTCATCATGGCGAGCACAGTCCCTCAGAGAGTTTGAGTCGCTGTTGCCATTACTCGAGACAAGGTACTGAATACGGATAGCCCACGGAGGCTGAATACTTATTACCGTGCAAGCCGTCCATTCGAATATCTGATCCCTAGCATTTGGGCAGGGATATGAACCATTGGAGTTAACACAGTCGCAACACTGATGCACACCGGAAATGGCTACATGATTTTTCGTAAACTCTTGCATCAGAATGGCTCAGTCGAGATGGGAAGGACATGGAAAAATGTCTGATGAGAAGTGGTTAAACACTATCGAGCCGAGCGAAATCACCTCAAAATTAAAAAACAGTGGCGAATGCCATACTGCCATTACCCTCCCGCATTACATCTACAGTCGATATGGGAGGCCCATGGTGCTATGCAACAAATGATGCTCCCATGTCAGGGATCATGGTGAACTTCTGGTAAATAAATGCAAAACCACCACTACGGTATCTCCACGCACTACCTAGCTGGCTCGCTCTATCGTCGATACCAGAGGTGGTGGCCCAGGCAGGTGCTATGCAAACACAAATGTGCTACACAATGCTCACATGTCCGGGATCATGGGGTACCGGTAATCTGTTTAGAACGGTGCATACCTGCTGGGCCCTGCTGAACGCTCGGCCGCATGGGGCTGGTAGGGAATGACTACGGTAGTAAGCTCAATTCCGGGTACCATGCACAGCCAGGACCATGGTGCAGCCTTGCCACCCTCCTATGTGAGGGGGTAGGAACATGGAATTTGGTGGGCTAAACAGGGGGAGAGAGAAGATGAAGTGGCGTATTCTATCTCTCAACCGTTGGGTATGGATGGGGCGATCTGTGTCATGCATATACTCATGGAGGAGGCAGCGTCTTGAGGCGAACTGGCAACCCTGTACGGCGTTCACGCCATCCAGGGGTTCACGCTGCTGATATTGGATGACCTTCACGGAGACGAAAGGCACTGCGTCATCAATCATCAGTCATTACAGTGCGACAAAGTAATGAATGACTCAGCATGCATGCATCCCAACCACGCACGTGATGGCCCCAATGAAGGTGCCCACCGAATCTAACACCCCGAATACACTACCGCGATCCTGAGGTTGGCTCACAGAACTTGCGTGCGAAGGACAGACCGTAGAAGGAAACGCCACCCGTTGTCGTCCTGCGCTACTCATCGCTGTGTCAACGCACGCCAACTGCGTCTTGTCACTAGGACGGCAGGCTGACGGCGCGTTCCACCCCTGGCCCTCGCTCCCACATGGTACCGGCACCCCTACGTCACCTATAGAGACCTCTCTCGCCACCCCATTGAGAGTGTTGTCACCTGATCAGCTAAGTGCCCAGCGGAAACGTCAGAAGAGGCTGTTGGTTGGATACTCAGAGGCAAGTCTCGCTCCAGCACACAGCAAGAGTGAGCGGAACGGAAGAAGTCGCGTCTATCGGCGGCGAGAACCTACTAGGATGTGCTGGCACCGCACGGCCTTCATCAACCTCAACATTACAGCAGTCTCGGGTGTTTAAACGTTTTGCTTGAGGGGGAGACCCCTCCGACGGTGACCCTGCCTTACCTCCCCCGACTTCGTCGTATGACCAGCATGGCGTCATCCCCTCCGGTAGAAACGTCAGACGCGGGCATGGTCCGGCAATCGGACATCGTGCTCATCTATGGGTGAGGCCTCTAGTCAGCAGCACTACACAATGCTGCCCCTCCCATCTGTTGCTGAGTGATTACATTGGTGCACCTCCAACGCCCTGCCTGCTGGCATGGATCCATCTCCATCGTCGGGCCTGCTGCATGCAACGGCATGCATGTTCAGTCCTTCAGCGCCCAGCCTGCAATGAATCATATACCATGTACTATGCAACATGCACCAACTTAAGTCCTTTGCATGCGCGCATGGGTTCTGAAGCACGCATTACTGTTTTTCTCTCATCTGTTATCCATTCCCACCCCTACCTGGCTGCATGCCTCACGCCTGATACTGTTATTGAACCCCACCTGCCAGATTTCTCGTGTTCTTTATGCAACTGGGATTTATATCTTTGGAGCTCGGCTATGGCAGGTCCAAGAATGTCAGGTGCGGTTATATAGGAGTGTATGATTTCCTTGCCTTGCCTTGCATGCATGAGGGCTGTTTTGTTCTTAACCCACATAAGATCATGAGCGCTAGCTGGTTGTGCATGCTCAGGGTGCATCTGCATCAGTGCTGTGACATAGCGCCATAATTCAGAAATGTTGTAGGAAATTACGAGTAAAAGTAGCTGAATACGGGTAAACGTAGCTGAATTTGCCTTGAAATTATGGTGACTTAAAACAGCTCTGTAATTCAGCCATCGTAAGGACCATACTTGGCACAGCACTGATCTGCATGCCTCGAACGTTCATGCACTTGTGCACTGTAGTGTGCTTGCATGCCTCCCACATCATCTGTCCAAGAGCATCAGAGTTGTTGTTGCTCCTCTTGTAACGTGAATGTGAGCTGGACATGTGCGCATGCCCGCAGGAACATCCTGCTGAAGAATATCGTGGATATACTGCTGTGCGCACTATGCTGGTGGCTCGTTGGGTACGGGATCGAAAACGGAAAATCAGAGGGTGGCTTCATTGGGTACGATGATTTAGAGTTCCTGATGTGGCTCATGTTCCATTTATTCCGTCTCTCACCCCTGCTGGCAATAAGTTCGACACACACACACACACACACACACGTACACACTGTCCCTCTTCTCAGGTCGACGTACTTTGCGGGAGGGGATGAAGGAGACTGGCCCAAGTCCTGGTTCTTCACTTTCAGCTTTGTGCTGGCAACTGTGTCTATCGTGGGGGGCTGCTTAGCTGAGCGTACACACCTTCTGGCTTACCCAATATTCACGGTGAGCCTCTGTCCACGCAACCCCATCTTCACTCTGCATGGACACGGATCCAAAACTTCAGTTTCGCTCTTCACCCGGGCCATTTTTTTCTTGAGCTTCAGCTTTCGCTGCTGGCGTTGCTTGTTTTGCACTGACCGTCTGGCCCTTTCGAAATAGGCCATGTTAGATGCAGGTGGAGATAGGTGCTGTTGCAATGATAATGCTGCATTTCAGTATCTGTGTACATTTATGTTTCTGATCACGAAGGACCTAAGGCTCCTCTCATCATGCCCCTGTCTGGTGCAGTGGTGCTTACTTTTTGCTGTACATGTGAGGGGTGAGACTGCTTCCATGCCTCTCACAGCTCCGAAACCTGTTCTGCACCCACGCACCTGGTTCCCGTGGTGACCATCAGGTGGTTATGACTGTGTGGGTGCATCCTACTGTTGGCTTCTGGGCGTGGAGCACTGAATCTTGGCTGCAGCATGTAACTGAGTGCCACTTCTTGGACTTTGCCGGCGGCACCGTGGTACACTTAGTGGGTGAGTGATGGTCTGCTGTGCAGGCAGGTGCGTAGTGAGGGGCGTATGGTGTACGTTACAGAGTGTATCTAGCTGCACTTGGTCAGCGGCACAATGGCTCACTACGTGGGTGAGTGAAGGGGGGAGGCATGGGCACAGTGAGGGAAAGGGGCTGTGTGGTATGGTGGGTTGATGTGTGCAGGGGGCAGGCATGGCTGCATGGGCACGGTGATGGCAAGGGGCAGTGGGCAATGCTTGGGTGAGTACTTCTGTAAGGCTTATTCATGGCTTTTAAACTGAAGGGGAGTTTGTCAATTTCGGCCTTGTACACCCTCTGCCATGCTGTTGGCCAAGCATCACGATGAACACCAGGCATTGCCCAACCTGGCTGTCTAGCTTTGGTGCGCGTAAATCCTTTACAATCTCTGACTGTATAAACTCTGGAACCTGTATAGTCCACATCTGGATATATGAACTTTTGCATGTCAACATCTCTATGCGAGCACGATAAGCTGCAGACCCTGACGGAGGGTCTCTGGCCTCATGGACAGGCTTATGAACAAACTATTTTTTGCTACCCCCATTACCTTGTATTGCAGGTGGTTGCATGGGTCTTGTGGGTGCTGTATTGTGTGGTCCCAGGCTGGGGCGTTTTGAGGACGGGCGGCCCAAGGCGATGCCTGGTCACGACATCTCATCAGTGGCCATTGGAACCATGTTCTTGTGGTTCGGATGGTGGGTGGGGGGCTGATACACGTGATGGGTTGGTGGGCATGTGAGGCTGCTGGGTAGGAGCTGATGCATTAGGCTAGTGGGGCAACGAGGAGGGTGTGTGAGTAGCTAGTGGGCATATATGGATATCGTGCATGGAATGCCATGCCGAGTGTGTAAGATTGCATTTGAATTCAGACAGGAAGAAGGGGACTTGCGCGAGTGCTGGAATCCAGTTTCTTTGTAGGGCAGGATGTAAAGGATGTGGGTGTATGCAGAGACCTGACCTGTGTGTGGGGGACAGCAGGTAATGGCTGTATTGCTGCCCTGCAGCTGAGTGATGGATGCATCGCTGTCTAGCATCCAAGCATGCATTCTATGTCTGTTGGCCGAGCCCCTGAGCTCCCTCTGGTGGCCGCGCCAGTTGCGACGCACTCCTGCAGGTTTGGGTCGAGCGGCGGTTTACTACATGGCCTTGCATGATCACTTGTGTACCTGCCTCTATCCTGATTCATGCATCCTGGCTCACTCAAAATGCATTTGGCTTGCCCCTCTTGAACCTGCCACAGGTTTGGATTTAATTGCGGCTCGGTCTACGTCCAGTCCAACGGGGCCAATCTCACCGACTCGGGCCTGATTGTGGATCGCGTTGCCCTGAACATGACCCTCACAGCTGCCGGGGCAGGGCTGACTGCCCTTAGCATCAGCAGTGTCAAGTCAGGTGTGGAGTGGGGTGGGATGCTGTTTACAGGGAAGGTACAAAGCTGTGCTGTGTTTGAATCGTGTATGTCATGGGGCTCCTCTTAAAGGTGAATGCAAAGTGGTTGCAAGGTGGATAAAATATTCCTTCTGTATGGATGATGACCCCATACCTGTCCATGGAAGTGGAGGGCTGATGCCTGGTCACAAGCAGAACCCTGCTGTCGGCTGGGAGCCAACAGCACCCACGTGCGAGTGTTTTGGGCTACCAGTAGGCCATGTGTGCTGAGCAAGAGCCAGCCCATTGCGTTCCATCGCTTGAACATGCTACTTGCTCGAATACTTCGATGCCTTCTGGGGCAGGGGTGGGGTGTGGGATGTAAGACACTGCAGTGCTCAGAGTGTGTCTGTGTGTGGAGGGTGGGGGGAGGGAAAAGAGTACCTTACAGCCTGAGTGGCTTTGAGACCGCACCAAGCCACCTTTAGCGGAGATGTCACCACTAGATGGATTAGTACCAAGGCATGAATGGCCAATAGGCCAAAAGCCTAACAAATGGCCGAAAGCCTAACAAATGGCCGAAAGCCATGATTTTGCTGAAGTGTAGGCGTGTACCTGAAGTATACTGATCTTATACCAGGTGACAGTGGTCTCTGTGTCAGCATGCTGCTGACAGAGCTGGGCGGCTCAGATGAGCGGATAGGTCCTGCCAGTGCATCATAATGGAAACTGGAAGCTTGAAACAAAGAGACATTGATTCTGCTGGTACCTCTAGTAAATGTGCCATACCTCCTGATCCATAAACTCTCTCCCGGTCTTTTTTTGCCACTGTTCCATTTAGGGTGCTTCAAATTGATTTCCGCCGCCACCAGGCCTATGGCCGAGGGGGGCTGGTGCAGCAAGCTCTGTTGCTTGAGCTACCAGCCGTAGGCCTCAGTCAAGGTCCGGTCCCCATTGGATAAGCGATAGCTGCCAGACAGCCCACCCGTGCTGTCATCGTGCACGCACCCTAAATGGTCACTGGCTTCTGCCCACTTGCTCCACATGGAAACACATTTGCCCTGGCGCTCTGTACATCTCGCCTCAGTGGCTACTACTTAGCGTTCCACGAATCAGTATGTTGACCTGTTGGCCTCTCTCGTGTCATATACTCATATCTCTTAAGGCACAATCGACTTGGCGGTTTGTTGCAAAGGCGTACTTGCGTGACTGGTGGCGGCCGCTCCATGACTACACTGTGTTCTTGGCCTGTGATCATGTGTTGGTCTCTTTCCTCCCCTGTTCAGGCACATTCGACCTAGTGGTGTGCTGCAATGGCGTGCTGGCGGGCCTGGTGGCTGCCACTCCAACGTGTGGCTACGTGGCGCCCTGGGCTGCACTAGTGATCGGCGTATTGACAGCGCCGGCCTACCTTGGCTGTTCTAGGCTCATGGTAAAAAGGGGTGGGAGCGAGGATGAGGGAAGCAAGTCTCAGCTGCTCCTGGCTCGTTGCAAGAGCTATGTCATATAATAAGATGCATGGATGCATGGGAGGGAGAGATTGACGGCGTGAGAGCGAAGAACAGGCAGCAGTACTGCATGGACGCCGGATGGCGAGGGGGAGACACGTAGATGGTTTAACATGCTATGGCTGCAAATGGTGCATAGATGATATAGCAGAAAATGGCTTTGGGCTGTGGATGACACATTCTGAATGTGGATTTGAAGCCCAGCCCGCTCCCTCCCTGTCCTTGCTGGTGTGCAGCTGTACCTTCAGGTCGACGATCCGCTGGACTCGACGGCGGTACATTTCTGCTCAGGGATGTTGGGGACCATCCTGAATGGCATGTTTGCCAAGCCAAATTACGTTAGTGCTCTTGAAGGTGGGGACCCTCCTCAGTGGCATGCTGCCGAGCCCAAAAACGTCAGGACCCACGAGGATGTGTCACGGGTTTGGAGAGCATGAACACGACACCTGTCCATATTTCTGCCCTTGCTCCAGTCCCTGACCTGGATTTCTGCCCCTGTCCTGTTTGGTATTTACACTTGCTGCTGAACCATTGTGTCTCATGTACCTCGTCCCTATCAGTTAGTTGTGTCTCATTACCCCACAGCCATGCATCCTGGCCGTGTTCATGCCTTCCAGCCTTGCGTCCTTGCCCCTGGTCCTGCCTCTCAGCCATGCACACCTGCACTCGTCCCTATCTATCTGCAGGAACGTCATGCGGGGGCTTCATCTACACGTCCAGTGGGGGGCTGCAGCTTGGAATGCAGTTGCTGGGTAAGCACATACACATGCTGTATCTCTCCCTCCTTAAGGCAATCAAGCGTGAAGGGATCTTTTAGAACACTGCTGGTGTGGTTGTAGGGCGGTGCTTTGTCTGCTACCAGACTGTTGTGGCCTCAACCGTGTGACATGACTGAGCTCCCTTGTGGCCACACACTCTGACTCCTCTACTGAGTGGACGCAGGAGCGGGTTTTCAACCAGGCTTTGCTGGTTGGGAAGTAGGGGCAATTTTGCTGACTCTGCCCTTGCTAATTTGGACTCCCCTGCCGATGTCATTGCGCTATTGAGTTGCCCTTGCACACAGACTATGCAGGCGTGGTGGTCTACACGTTGGTTGTTCGCGACCTTATTTTCTGTGGCACTACGCCTTCCCGTCTGATGCAGTAGATGTTGATGTGAACAAGCTCATGCTTACACCCGTGTTTACTCCCTCTTATCCTGATGTGCCCACAGGTGTGGTTGTGTGTGTGGCTTTCACGACCTTCTTCTCGCTGCTCGTCTTCCTTCCTCTAAGGCACTTCGGCCTTCTGCGAGTGGACCAGGCCACTGAGCTGGCCGGCATTGATAACATGGAGCATGGCGGGCCGGCGTACCCAGAGTTTAAGCTGGTCAACCTGGGACCACATGCAGAGCAGTGAGCGACTGTGCATGTTACCTAGTATGTGGCACACAGGACAACTGGAAAAGTCGATCGAGCTCCTTTGCTCAATCAAGATCTGAGCAGTGACGGCGGCCAACATATGAACGACGCTTTGCTCCTTGTAGGAGACCAAAGCGGGGCTAATACGCTTACTGTGCATGCCTTACGCATGAAAAAATTAAAGCGGAAGTGGTTGCACACGCCTGTTGCTGATGACGAACAGCTGGTGGGGATCATCATAATCAAGGGCTTTACCAATGGCACTGCCATTGAGTCAGCTCTGTTTTCCAGCTATTTCTCTCGCCCTCTTATCACAGTGGACATGTCAGCCCTGTTTAATACGACTGGGCTGTGTGTGGGCTGAGGTGATTGGGAGATGGTATCAGGGGATTCCACGACAGGAGTCTAGGCCAGAATCATCGGTATTAATTAACAATCGCCCACCAGGTGGACGCCTTGGGATGGAGATGTAGACAGTATGGGCACTGAAGTATCAAACTATCACTATTCATGACCAGCCACCACCAGGCAGATGTGTTGTGAGACGTGGGATGTCTGGGTTGAATGGTGATGCCCATGGTACGGTATGGGACACCAGTTTGGGGAGGTGGGAGCTGGAGTGCCCTAGACCAGACAAAGGGTAGACAAGGTGGGTGATGTAGGATATGCTGCACTTATATTAGCTGATATATTCTATACGGGATGGGACGGACTATGGAGGTCAAGGTCTTGTGACATGAGTCCCAGATATCGGTCAAATCATGCAACGGCATGCTGTTGCCAACTGTCATAAATTCTTTCAATTTTCTCCTTTTGGGAAACGCAATTTTTGCCTTTATTCTGACTTCAGGAATGTGGGAGTGTTTGTGTTAGTTCGTGAATGCTGAAGTAAGAGGTGGCTATGCCCGCTCAATGTTTGTACCTGCGGGGTTTCCGGCATTATGCTTAAACGGCACTTGGTTCCTCGTTATATGTATGCTGACTGCTGAGACAGCACCTTGCATTACGTTTGGCTCTACTTGCCCTTGATGGAGGCAGGGAGTTCTGACCTCAGCTATAAAATTGCATCATCGTCCATTGCTAGTTTTACTAATTATTTGTCAGCAACATGTTTAAGTGTGCTGCTGGTGAGTGACGGGCAGCAGACGGGCGATGGGTAGGCGGGGGACGGAATACAGTGACATCCAGCAAAGGTTTCAATTTTCGTGTTATAATTTTGTTGTCCGATTTCTTCTTCGTCGGTGATGATGGTATAACCAGGGGGTAAAGCCAAAGACCGTCGCCTCGAGGTTTTACTTTCCCAAATTCCGTGTAGTTGGACGGGGCCGTAAAACTATGAACCACTTGAGTACCCAAAAGGTGTTTCTGCCTTTTGGGTACTCAAGTAGTTCATAGTTTCCCACAGTTTGCCTGGTGTCCTCAAAGTATTCTATATTGACATTTTTCCCGACAATGTCTGAGATTGCCATCGTTTCAATGACCCACCCCAATACATTTTTGTTCGTGTGCGCCTTTTCTCAGCCTACAGCGAGGACTTGGCAGTTGTTTTGCCTTCACGCCTCGTGATTTAGGGGTGGAGCGGCCAACATCACACTTTATTGCAGTCAAGCTTCAAAAGTTAGCTTGTGCATCCACAGAGACCAGCTGGAACACACCCACATCTGGTATCTATCCGCTTGTCAATGGCATTACACCTCTGGGCCCTTGCCCAACACCGCTGGCAGCAGCTTAATGACATTACACCTACTATGGGCCACGCTGAAATGAAGCTCGGCCAAGTCAGCAAACAAAAAGACAGCTAGAAAAGTCAAGGGAAAAGGCAGAAGAGGAAAGGCAGCAGCGTGTCTCATGTCGTTGACCGCTCCACCGTCCTCTCGTTTCAGCCGTGTTAAGCGCACTGAGCCGCAGCCTTAAGTTCGTGCGCACACAAGCGCACGCCCTATTGCTGGTGCGGCCGCTAGCGTTCGCCAACACGGCGCCCGCTGTAGACTGGAACCAAGCGCGGTAGGCGGCCGCAGACATGTGCTCGGTGGCGGGATTCTTGGACTCTCCTCTGGCAGTCGGCTGAAGCTGCACCTGCTGGTAGGCTGCGTCCGCTAGGTGTAGCTCCTCTGGGACGGAAGGCGGCTGCAGGTCAAAGACTGCCTCATACATTTGGAGACAACCGCTCCAACTCCTTCAACGCCTCTATTAGCTTGTCGCGGCACAGGGGTGCACCCTAAGGAATGGGTGCACCAAGCGAAAAGAACACAAGACATTAACAAGGACTAATAAACTCTTACAGAGGTTATAGTAGGAGCTTCTCGACCCACTGCTGTAACTCAGTGAACTCAGCTCGATAATAGGTGATAGCTCTTGCTACTTCACTTGGACTTCTTCGATACTGTTGACAAGATCTTGTAAAGCCTCGACTTCTGAGGTACTTCTAGACTTCTTGGGACGACCTTGGGCGAATGTGGCCGTTGATCTGCTGTGGTGAGTCGCTTGCTTGGCGACTTCTGGTGATTGAAGATATCTCTGATGAATCAGATGGTCGACTTGGAGCCAAAGGAAAGGCTGTAGGTTGGAGATGTGATGGTGGGTTGGTGGTAATATCCAGCTGTAAGGCTGGAGATATGCCTTGTTAAGAGGCAGGAATAACTCTAATTGCTGCAGATAGTCGACTGTTGGCCTAAATGCTCTGCCAGCTTCGTATCAGGAGACTTGTTGATGCTTATAGAGTCGCTGTTGGCCTAGTTGCTCTGCCAGTTTCCCCTTAGTAAGACTTGGATTGACGATTAACTTGCAGATCGATAATCAGGAACAATAGCTAGAAACGTTAAGAGTCTATTGTAGGCCGTGAGATCAAGTAAGAAAGAAAAAGTAAAGGACCCAGTTCGGGATCCTCTAAGACGGCAAACACACATGTTCAGGTTCACACATAAACTTCCAACCGAAAAAGCAGTGTCACAGTCAAACGCACGGTGCAGTCATACGTCGTGACAGCTGTCGCGGCACAGGGGTGCACCCTAAGGAATGGGTGCACCAAGCGAAAAGAACACAAGACATTCCCCCCCCAGATCGAAAAACACTGGAGGCGGTAATGAACAAGTACGACAGCGTTTTAAGAACTGCGTCTTGTTATCAGACTTCCCACCCCTGGGCCCTGCCCAGAGTCCATGGGGCACAAGTACCGGTAGGAAAAATAACCTCCGATATAATGTGTACATTAGCTGTGACTTTTACGCATTACCGTAACTCGCCACAGTCGCTTTAAGGGACCCTCTTCAAGCTGAAGAGCCCAGTTCACGTCACCATCGGTACTGTTCACCTTCCCCCAGGGCCCAATCGACCCCAAGTCCAGAAGACTACATCAGCCCTGCTCTAGTGCAATTGGTTTCCCAATCCACACCATCTCAAACTTCCCGATCACCTACCTAACACCTGATCGAGGATGCCTATAGGCTTGCGCCAGACATATGAGAATGCCACCTCACGGTAGACACCTCCTAAACCCTAAAAGTGCGTATTATGCACAACAACCTTTCCCCCCCCAGATATTGAAAACTGCACACAATTTTTGTTTTGTTTTGTTTGAAATCAAGTAACATCCTAAATATCAGTTTTGAGCAAATATATAATAGTCTATAACGTAAGACAAATGTTCACAGGCTTCATTCAGTTCCACTTTGGCTCACAATTCTCAGCACCAGCAAATTCAAATCCTATTTCCCAGAGCCCCCCCAGATCCAGTGAAAATTCCGCTCAGATACACAGTCAATTGTCAAAGCAAACGAAGGAAACTCAGTTATATTCTGTAACTAGAATGCAAGACGTTTATGTATCAACGGATGAACGTGTGCATTGGTGAGATCATCCGAGCACGGATAGCTGCCGATGCAAACACAACTTGGATCCATACTTTATTGCTACAACAACCTTGAATGGACCGGTTAACTCCCAGACCCGCTGTGAAGCTGACAGACTGCAAAATGACAAGCCGCCTTTCTCTCCGTAGTTGGGACAGCCACTCAAACCTAGCTGGATGACACGTCAGGAAATCTTGGGAGACTAAGCAGCAGGCCACGTGACGTGCGTACTTGACCGCAAGAGCACAGGAGATATCAGCGTATTCAGCCGGAGGGTTTGTGATAAGAACGTGCAGCCCATGCTGTCGCAGCAGAAACTCGTAGGTGGAGGGTTGCAGCGGATCAGCACAGTAGTCTGCAGGGACGTTGACACCGATGCCCGAATTGGTAAGAACATGGAGGGATCGAGGGTAAGGGTAAAGCTGGCTGTTCTGCAGAAGCCCAGTGGCTTGCCCATTATCCTTGAACAGCAAAAGAATGCTGGGGGACAGGGATAGGTCAAGGCAGTCCACCAGGGTGTTGCAGTCGCTGTCTTCAATGGTGAGAGGTGAAGGAGGGTAGAGTTGGTACGACCATCCTCCCGGCACCCTGTTGCCCAAGTAGACCGCGGCCTCATCGCGCTCTCGCCACACTCCAGGCATTAAGGACTTCAGAGCATTCACCGCATCTCCGCGGACACCCCAGTTGATGAAATCTGGGGGTACCCAAGGATGAGTGACATGGCTTTCGAACCTCTTGTTGGGGACGCGGATTCTCACGGATGCACGGGTAGGGCGCTGATCATCAGTTTGCGCCTCCTCAGCCATTTCCTCCTTGCTGACAACTGCGCCGGTCCCGTCAAGCTCAATTGCATTGCTTCCGGCACCGCCTACGGCGGTCCCGGCAAGACAATCTGCGTCATCTTCCTTGTCATCAGCGGGTCCTTCTCCTTCATCCTCAACAAGGCCACCGCCATTGGCGGCTCCCATCACCCTTCAGACTGCCTTCTTTTGCTTAGCAGGCCGCAACTGGTATCCTGTCACGGCGGCCGCTGGTTCCTCCCGTTCCGCCGCAACATCACGTCTTGCAGCACCAGTAGCGTCAGCTCCAGCAGTCCTGCATTGCTCACAAATCCAGTAACCAGCAGGGACAGTAGTAAGCCGTGGTACCAAACAGTACGTGTGAGTGCCTCGACCACAACTGCCACACAGAATCATTTTCTTAGCATTATCAGGCAGCAGACATCTCTGGCAAGGAAAGTCTGGTGCTGGCTTTTGCCATCTTTTGGATGGGGGTAAGAGTCCCTCTATGGGCAGATGACATGGTGCGCAGTTAATAGCATTCTCAGCCACAGTCACCCCATTGCGACCAACCAGGATAATGACTCCACTTGGCCGTACATCAAACACCCGAAGCACGTAAGGTCTTGCAGTGGAGTGCAGCCGGTTCTCATCCCGCACATACACAAACTGCCCCTCAGTATACTTAGCTATTGATGGGAGGTAACCTCCACTACGAAGCCTTGCGTAACGCAGGGTATCTCGCTGTTGAGCAACGAGAAGATTCTGGCCGACCATCACGCAGTTCTTGGCTAGCAATTCAGAACGGGACAGTACAAGTTCAGCAGCAGTATCCACATCCATATAATCCACTGTCTGATCCCCATTCAACCTTTCCATGATAGCGGGAGGGATGATTGCTTCACAGGAAAACAGCAGCTGGTAGGGACTCATCAAGGTGCTGGCATGCTTTGTGACTCGGTACCCGAGTGCTATCCAGGGTAAATACATGTCCCATTCTCGAGGCTCTCTTGAAACGTGCAAGTGCCTTGATAATGCAGTTTTTACTGTCTTCACCAGCCTTTCCGCTTGCCCATTGGCCTGGGGATGGAAAGAACTGGTGACTCTATGATCAATCATGGCACGGACAAGCAGCGAGTCCATTTCACCTTGAAACTCCCCACCACCGTCTGTGACAACTTCAGCGCATGCCCCAAATCGTGCCAATATGCCGTGCAGGAAATGGTAAGCTACTTCTTTAGATGATTTAGCAGTCATAGGAAATACCTCAACCCATTTAGAGTAGCTTTCTACAGCTACCATAACATAGGTGTGGCCACGGTTAGAAGCCGTATAAGGACCAGAAAGATCCAGGTGCCATCGGTACATAAGTCCTCTGATGGGTAAGGGATGCATAACAGGCTGCATAGCATTAAACGATACTTTAGTGTAATCGCAGGCCTCGCAGCACTGGACCACTCTTTTGCAGTCGTTATATAAACCAACCCACCAGTGGGTCATCATGACAAGCCCCGTCGTGCGGCGCCTGCCATAATGACCATTTTCTACATGCATTTTGTGAACGAGTGCC
Source organism: Limnomonas spitsbergensis (assembly GCA_037349105.1). Taxonomy (NCBI): domain Eukaryota; kingdom Viridiplantae; phylum Chlorophyta; class Chlorophyceae; order Chlamydomonadales; genus Limnomonas; species Limnomonas spitsbergensis. The sequence continues at coordinate 1,845,321 of JAYJMM010000118.1, forward strand.
AACCGGTCACCAGGGGGTGGTACCACCTTGGTTGTACCGCCTGGCATTCGTCGATATATAATACTCTTTTCAGCAGACCAGAGATAGAGCGCAGCTCGCCGTTGAAGACGCTTGCGTTCTACAGGGGTCAGCATGGGCAACATTGTGTCAGTGGTACGCCTCAAATATTGCATAGCATTATTATCCAACCAGATATCTGCGAATGAATGAGACTCTTCCTCACGTGTCATGGGCTGCTCTATGAACTCAGCCGCTAAGGACTGAGCTGCATGTAAGATCAGGGAATCTCCAGCAGCAAATAAATGATTAAGCTGCTGAGATATCTGATCACCATCCCCCCCCAGCTCCAGTCCTGAAGTGGCAAAGGAATGAGGGAGAAAGTTATTGAAAGCAGAAAAAATTTCCTGCGAAGGCGGAACATCTGCAAATCGAACTGCAAGTCCAACAGCAAGCAGATGACTGACAGCATTTGCATCAAAAGCGCCTCCAACGATCCTGTGACGCACAGAAAATATCAGACCTTGGCAGCAGTACCGTCGGCTGCATATCCCATGGCACGTTCACGCTCATGAATAGTCAGAGCGTGTCTAGTAGTGACAACTCCTGCTTGATCTGTTTCTAAAACAAGTCCAGGTTCATATTCAGGGTTGGGACGAAACGCATAAGATTCAATCCTTGCAACCATAGTAGGAAAAACTCGTAGAGGTTCATCCAATATGTTGGCTGGATGATATGGGTACATGTTAACTTTGAAACAGGTACGGGGTTTTCTTCCATGATCCAGTATGTCAGTCAGTCGCAATGTATCATCACGGACAAAGGACATCATAACCAACTGCAAAGAAGCGGGGGAACATATATTCTGCCAATAGTTACGCAGACGGTGGGCATAGCTGCCTACAGCAACAGCGTCAAAGCAAACTGGGTGTCCCAGCCTCTCTGTAAGTTCCTGGAATCCTGCTATCATAGCCTGCGATTTTGCAATAGCAAATTGTACAGCAACATTCTCAATGAAGTACATGGGTGGTCGTCTCCCTTGTTGCATATGCTGCAGAGATCCTAGAATTTTAATAAGAGGGGAAAATGTGGAACTTTTCTCTCCTTGTAATCCTGTACGTTTCCCTGCAGAAGACAGGTCAGTGCACATAAACCCTGCTGTTAGCATCCATTGGGTACCATCAAGGCATCCAATGTCAATGAGATGTCTTTCATTAATTTCGTACACATCCTGCGGCAGCCGGTTGAATGTGTTAGTAATAGCATCATGACTCAAAAGATTGGGATATTCCTCCATGAGCAATTTAAGTCTGTGTTTGGCACAAACCCTTGCGCCATTATCAATGTCAGCATAGTAATAGTGGTTGATGCGGATGCCATTTTTCAGCATGCATTCTAATCCTCCGCACATACCACCAAACAGCTCAATCAGTGACACACCTTCTTGCACATCAGTAAGAATGCTGGTTTGAGGAACAGGTGTAGAATTTATTGACTGAATCCCTTTTCCAATAGGATTGCCTTCTTTTGACTGTTCTTGCACCTGCAGTGAAGTATAGTGGGAAGGAGGCAATTCCTGCAAATGCAGCCGGCAATCTTCAACTCTTGAAGAAGCTGTTCCCCTTAAGGCTTTCTGTTTCTCAGACAGTGTGTCTATCTGCGGCACATGAATGCGAGTGGAAAATGAAGAAATGCCATTAATTTCGAAGTCAAAAGCAGCTGCAGTATCAAATGCATTACAGCAACTCATTTCATCCATGTCATCAGGATGCACCAGTCTAGTAGCCAACGAATGAATATGGTTTGTAACAGATGGACCAAACGTGGGAGAGGGCCAAATAGCTCGGGTTCTAGGTAGGCCTGGCCACTCAGTTGGTGAAGGAAAAGACACTTCAGCATCCTCAGAAATCATTTGTAATCCAGAAACAGCTTGCTCCTTATCAGGAGCTGGATCAGGATCAATTGCAAGACCAAAAGGTTCTATGGCAAATCCCCACGGGACTGCACTCTGGGGCGTTCTTGACAAACAAGCAGCCATAAGGGAATACGCTCTTTTAGAACTATTAGCAGTCAAATCAGTGTCTACACCTGATCCACAGAATGCGGAGTTGTAGTAAAAGGGCCACGTCGTTGCGAAGTGACTCTCCTTTGTGCCTGTCCAGTCCAGATCTGACTGAACAGGGAACCTGCTGGGGACATCGGCAACAATATGTTTTACACCTGGTTTGTATTCAAGTTCATAGGAGAATGGTGACAGCATGACAGACAAGCGAGCATACTGCCCCTCTAACTCTTTATTAGACATTAACCAAGACAATCCTTTATGATCGCTTATTATTAAAAACGGTATTTTAGCCCCAAGCAGATAATAGCGGAAGGCTCTCACTCCCCATACTGCGGCTAACATTTCACCCTTGTAAGACCCATAATTAGCCTCATGCACATTGCAAGTCCTGCTAATGCAGGCTACCAGGTATTCCTTTCCATCATCATCCTTTTGACCCAGAACGGCTGACATGCCTTTCTGGGACCAATCGGTGTGAAGGATGTAACGGCGATTTTTATCAGGTGTGCACAATGCGTTACCAGGTTTGCAGAGTTCATCTTTTAGGTGTTCCCATGCCTTATCCCTCTCAGCTGTCCACAGCCAAGGAGTGTCCTTCTTAAACAACTCTGTAAGGGGGCTGGAGATGACAGAAAAGTTAGGAACATAGCATCGGTAATAATTAGCAAAACCAATGACACGGCGCAGTTCATGCACAGTACTTGGCGTGGGTAAAGCCCTGATTGCCAAGACCTTGGTTTCACTAGGGGAAATACCTGTTGTTCCAATCATATGACCCAGGTACTCCAGGCTGTTAAACAGAACTTGCATTTTCCTGGATGCACCTTCATATGACAATTCTTGAGGGCAGCAAACAAGAGTTTAAGCGCAGCTTTGTGCGACGCAAGATCTTTGGTAAAGACCAGGATATCATCTATAAAACATACACAACAGTGATCAAGGCCTGCTTCCGTTATTACAGTATTCATGACTCTCTGGAAGTATGCAGGCATATTAGTAAGGCCAAAGGTATTTCGGTTAGTCTTCCAACACCTATCATTCCACCAGAACGCAGTCATGTCCCTACATTCTTCAGACAGTGAAGTTTGACCGAATCCTGATTTCATATCACAAACAGAGAACACAGTACATCCTTCAGTCCTTCCAAACAATTCTTCAGGCAAGGGTAAACGGTACACGTCGGGAGGTGTGAAGGCATTGATGCCTCCAGATGCTTTACCATAATTAATACAGCATCTTTTATCAGTCCATGCACCAGTCACGGGATCCTTCTTGGCAGCTATAACAGCTTCATGTATCATAAGGGGCCGGGGACACTCACTGATAAATCCAGCTTCCATGAGAGGGGTCATGTGTTCGTCCATAACTTCTTTCTCCATGGGCGAGACCTCCTGCGAGCCTTTCTGAGAATAATACCTGGGGGCAAAGTTATAGTCTCTCCCGGGGGACCTATGGTGAAGGGAAGAACTGATCCTTCATAACATGTCAAGTCAGACAATTTATAAGCGCTTTGTGCCTGGATAATATCTCCTAACTCATCCTGGAACTGCTGCCTCTCAATCTCACTAATATCAGCATGATTGCCCAGGGTCCAACCTTGTTCCATCTTGAGATGTTTAACATGTTCTACAGGGTCTGCTGGACTGTCAGGTGTCATATTATCTAAAGACCAAGATCCCTCAATAGGGACTCCCTCGTGAAGCTCATCAGGTGACAACATGTCATTCAGCAACGCTGGATCTGTGTAATGTTGAATATCTGCTGAGTAAGAGATCCCTGTCTGCGTGACCAGTGAAGATCCTAATACTTCTCTTGAATACTGGTCTCGTGCGATGCTGCGAGTTAAATCAAAAACCTGAGCTGGGGCATTTTAAGTTCTCATACTGTTAACGGGTGTGAACATAAATGCTGTGACTATCATCCAGAGGTAGAAGAGCCATTGCATTATGGTGGGTTGCATTCTGTGGAGATGTTGCGTTCTGTGAGTGATAGCAGGACCAGAGCACCGCACAGATTTACAGACATCAATTTTCAAAGTCAATTTGCATAACCTGTCAGCCCTAAGCAGTTCAGCCTTGATCTTGTCATCAGTAATCCTCTGTACCCTGCGGAATCTCCTGACTCTCTTGGCCCAGAACTCAATAAGAATAGCAATACGCTTGGCGCGCAGCTGAGCAAGTTCCCTAGCTCTAGCACGACGCAGCCTAGGTTTGTTACCCAAGCTCTGCAAAGGAACAACAAAAGCAGAGCCCCTGAGGGGATGCGCAGGTCGAAAATCAGGATGACGCCTTCTGATGAGAGCCTCTAAACTGCACTTCCTATCCTGCGCAACACTTCAGGAGTTAGGGCTGCCCAGAATCTCCTGAACGGTCACCTCTGCAACCTCAGCAGCAAACACTGCTATATCTGCCAAGATATCGGTTTTGTCACTGCGTTTGCGGAACACGCAGTTGGCACCGTACACCTTCCACCACTCACGTACCTGCTCGTTGTCATTACTACGAACGAGGATGGTGAGCTGCGCCATCATGGTAGGCGTGAGGCTAGTCTTAATCTCCTCGCGGTAGGATGGCGTGCCACGTCCATCATACCGGTAGGCGCCCTCTGTAGATGTTGGAGGGACGAAAGACCTCGCTGCACTGCGCAGCTGCCTTGCGTATGTATCCGCCACCGCTGGATGGAGCGGCGGCAAGCTCTGAGGTTCCTGCCGCTAGATCATCATGGTCCATGCGGTCAAGTCCGGACTCGCCCGCCGCTTCCTCAGAAATGGGCCGGAGGAGCTTGTGCTTCTCCAAGTCATGGTTCAGCGCTGTTTCCCTTGCCAGCTGGTTCCTCTGCTGCTTGCGCTCCTTGCGCTGCTTCCGCTCCTCTGTGTTGAGCGGTGGCTTGGGCGCCCTCACTAGAGGAGGTGCCTCATCACCACCGGACGTCCGGGCCCCATGCATGCCCTGAGGCGGTTGCATCAGCCCTTCAGTCTGGCTCCTTCCACCAGCCAGGTTTTCACCACTTCCGCGGTTGGAGCCGGAGGCGCCGCCAGTTGCCTTGCGCTTAGTTAAAGACGCGGCTTGGCGGCGCCTGTCTTCTGTCCTGGCGATAGCTGCTGCTCGCTCCCTGAGAAGAATCCGCGCTGAAGCGTTGATGATTTTATAGCCATCGCTGATGACGGCCTTGTCGCTGGCCCGCTGAGCATGGTCGCGGTCAGCCTTGCTGATGTTGGGCTGTCTAGGCATCTGAGGGTGTGATAAGTGATAAGAATTAGTCATCACACCATTGGATAATGAACAGCACTTCATGACAACCTTTCCTCCCCCACTAACTGTCATTGCTGAAAGCAATGACCGATTAGTGAAGATAAGATGAGTGCTGGACAATTGTCCCCTCTAAAAAAAATGTTAGAACAATTGAGTTGGGATTGGTCTATTTGAGGGACCAACACCAAACACCCAGGGAGATCTGATGAATTTTACTGGCACATCAAATGTGCCAACAGGTTGTTGCACATCAGCAGGTCTTTCTTTGTACACATGTAAGTCACATTTATTCAATAGAATTTCATCATCATCAGATAAAGGTTCTACTGTTGGGCGGTATTGCCATTTAAGGCTTGCCTCAGTTTCCCAAGCAATATCAAATGCTCTAGGCAAAGGGAATTCAAACTCAGACATAGCAATGTATTTGTACCAATCAAACAGTAGCTGATGACTGATGATGTCTAGTTTTGCACTCTCGCAGGTCAACCTTAATTCAGATATTCTGTCCACCGTAAGGTCTTCAGAAGCATCAGAATCCTGGTCAAGTTCATCTCTAGCATCTTTTAGCTGCGTGATAGTACTGTTCAGCAGTCTATCATCCTGCAACCTGATGACCTCTTTGATTACATCAAAGCGGTACTGCGCTAAGGATTTGCTAACAGGTTTATCTGCTGCTATCCCTGCAGACGGGTACAGTGCACTAGCATCCTCAACACTAAGTTCAGTGTCACCCATGCCAGGAATTCTGAACATGCAAGCGACAGCTGAACTCCCAATATATTCCAGGCGGTAAGCCCTTCCAGACATTAATTGTGAAGCATGTCTAAATCTACGAGAGTCTAGATTTACACCAGAAGTTATTCTGGCATGAGAAGGACTTCTCATGACAAAACAACTGCTGCTGTCAAGCAAGTAACTACACCGTATTAGACGGTGGTTGATCGATGCTAGTTGCTCGCAGAAGTACTCACTTGTAGTACTTGGTAACTGCGCAGGCATCAATTGAAAGACACTAGTTAATTGTCAGTTCAATTACCTAGGGCGCTGCAGGTGCAAGCTCAGGGCCAAACACGATGTCTCCCGGAATGAGAGGCGTGCGCGTTGTTGGCCCGTATGGTGCGTCTTGATCAAGGTTTGCCATGATGTCCGTGAACCAGACAGATGGGTATCGCCCATAGTAGCCATGCGGCTTGTCAAAGACATGACCATGCTGCGCCATCCAGGCCAGATAATCATTATGCCAGGTGTCATCCCAGTGCGGCTGTGGTAGTGCAGTCATTTGCATGCACCAGTCGTAAAGGGTGATGCGCTGCTGTAGGTAAAGCAGGCACTGCCCACGCATGTGATTGCCATAATGCGTCAGAATCTTGCGACCCTTAGCAATTAGGTGCATCCTTGCTGTAGCGACACCTTCATGCATGGTGCCTAGCTGAGGAATTATGCCAATTCCTTGCAGGTACGGGGTTAAGATGCCGTAATGGAATTGTCCATACCAGCTCTCATTGTAAACGTCAAGGAAGTGAGCACCAATGGCGTACATGATGCTCTGATTCAAAGACGCAGCTCTGATGAACCCCAGCTGATGCGTGATGACTTCAAGCCGTTCTACAATGACTCTGGCTGCCTGCTGTGCTTTATCAGCATAAAGCGTGACCATGTAGCCTTGCTGGTCATCCTCAAACTCAGTGAAAAACGATAATGGGGGCAATAGTTCCATTTCGTTTGCCATCACAATAGGGTAGTCATTGTACAAGGGAATACCCCTTTGAGGCGCATATCTATGTAGCCTTCCTTGGAAATGTATGCCACTTCCAAAATGCCAGGAGTCAGCCTCCTTCCCAAGCCAAGACCGATGCATGGGTTTAATGGGTTGCTCAAAATTGATCAACCCAGACCTCATATCCATCTGCGCAGGATGACAGGCACCGGACGGAGGCGCTCAGCATCATACAAATGATCGCTATGCAAATACTAACAGAGTCCACTACACCGTAATCAGGGGGTAGTGCAGTTTGAAGACTGGTACTCACTTGAGGGAGTAGATCTGCAGAAATGAGAAGGAGTGCAACAGATTGAGTGATATGAAGAGACGCAGTAGGGTCAGGTTATCACAATCAGCAGCACATTCCCCCCCCAACTCAACACGACGCAGTCGTGCAGAGTTGATAGGTGCTGTGCATAATCTAGTTATCAGATCGAACAGTAGATACAGGCAACTCAAGGACATCTGACGACCAGTTTGGTCTGAAGGTGAGGATACCTCTGGCAACATCATGAATCGCTCTGAAATGTATGCTATCAGGGTTCCCGAATAGTGCAGTGAACGAATGCGACGGAGCCCAGGCAATGACAAGAAAACAATGCTCACTGGTAAGCTCCGCCGCCCCTGCCCCATAAGAAATTGTGATAATAGGCGTAATGCCCCTGATCGTGTCAACACCACCACTAGTGGCTAGTTTCATGGGATACGGAAGAACAGGTATGCCTAGGCGAAGCGCCTCTCTATCAGTGATCAAATGAGTGACAATTCGACCCGAAGTCTAACATGGCCCTATCAGGCAATTGTTTCGGGCCACCATCATAGATCAGCCCAACCTGCTCACCTGGAGCTTCTTCTAGGTTTGCAAAATAAAATACTGAACCTGTGAGCGAACGGAAATAGGCACCGATATCCGCAGCGTTAGCAACGAGTGCTCTCAAGTGCACAGGGTCAGGTTCTGGCATATGACTCACCAGGAACGATTCAGGCGCAGGCTCTGCAGCAGTATGCACACGAAGTGAAGCAGATCGATCAAACAGTAAGCGTTGGGTAGTGTCTGTTAGAGAAACGTCAGAAGATAATATAGTAGGTTCAATCACAGACTGCCGTCCGTTCGTCGGAACCCTAACCTCAGACCACCGAGATCCTGGACCATGCGTAAGCAACGTGGTCGGAACTTCAGTCTGAAAACTAACGTGAAGCAGAAGCTGCCCCCCTGTCCACAAATGGATCCCCAGAAACTATGCGGGATCTGCGCGAGTCATCTTCAGGTGCTGAAGACGCAACCAGTGTATCTAACTTGGAAATCGGGGCATGGACTCTGGATCTCCCCTGGAACCCGTCTGGAAATATTTTAGACCCCTTTTTAGCAAAGTCATCTCGAAAACTCCCTAATACTGCAGCCATTGCTGTCAGGTGATGGGTGCCAGGTACTCCATGTCAGTTGTAATTGGAGCCAAAGCATCCCTGTGCTTCAACCCCTGGGCATTGATCAGGGTCACCCGGCTCATCCCAACCATCATTGTATTGCGCTAGCTGCGCACTGTGCACTTCCTCACCGCGGTACTCTGTTGCATGCGCATGAAGCCCTGGGCTTCTGTAGGCAGCATCATTTCTGTGCTCGTAGTCCTCACCTTGGTCCCGCTGATAGAACCTAACACCACTCTGCTCCTCCTCCATTGCACACGCGGCATAGTGATTGTCCAGATTGAACTTTACCTCTGCCTCCGGCATGTACTCAGGCCCTAAGGACACATATGGCACAGCCCTTTGCAGTTCACCTGGATCCACCTGCGCCCTCGCCACTGCAGCAGTTGGCATAGGCGCGCCGTCCGCTGCAGATTTGGCTGCAGCGGACTTTGGTCCTTTCTCTGCAGCCTCCATCGCCCTACCTCTGGCTGCAGAAGCCAGGAACGTTGGCAACTGGTCACACTTATCCAGGTAGTGATCACCATGGCAGATCTGACACTTTTTAATTGCCAATGGTCTGCTGGAGGGGTAACCCGATCATGTTGGTCGCTGCACATTGCTGTACCCACCTCCTCCTCTTCCAGCCTGGAAAGGCCTGGAAGATCCGGCACTCGGGCCGCGATGCGGGTGCATAGTGCTAGGGTAACCCCCTGCACCTGATCTCACCTCAGTGGCGTGACTCCGAGGCGTAGCATGCTGACCAGAATTCTGGTTTCTTCTTCCAGCATCTTTGCCCCCCTCTGCAGCCAGGTCCTCATACCTGATACCCTTCCTGACCTGTGTCCTCACACGCGCACGGTACTCATAGGCATTCTGCATGGCCTCAATGATCACACTCGCCTGGACTCTGAAGTTGTCATCTTCAACACCCAAGTCCTGAAGCTCTCTCTCACACACCTCCTGGAGGTACACTGGTACACCACGCATGATCACATCAATGATAGATGTCCTCTCAATCGTTCCATTGTAAGCGATCTTGTTAGACCCCTGAAACGCTGAGTAAACTGACAAACACCGGATCCCAAACTGCCTGGGGTTCTCGCTGACGAGTACCGTCCTGTCAAGCTGATTCTGCTTACCCATGATGCAGCCCTGGGTCCAAATGGCCAATTCAGCTGATGTTGCAACGTTGAGGTAGCGCTTGGCTACCATCAACAGAGCTTCAATAAAGCTGTAGGGCTCGTCCTGCAATGGATAAGGCTCGTACTCTCGTACCCCAGCCTCCTCCACCCCCAGCAGGATCATCTTATTCCTCCTCATATTCCCCATGATGGTCTGAGTGCCATCCTGCAGGAAGTCATTCCTGGTACTGCCATCCCTTCCCTCAATGGCTCTCACCATGGGCGGCATTGCACTCGGGCACAGATATTCTAGCTCAGCAAAGTGCTTCTTGAGGAAAGCGACCCCTGCTGGCAGAATTGTGCTCATAATAATGCTCACCTGAGCAGACACCGCGTCGTGCAACATGTGCTCATTATTCCCCCAGAACAACCTGAGTGATCGTTCCCATATCCTGTGAGAGATAATGCTCTCAGTCGCTGAGAACTCAACAACCCTGGACGAGTCAATCACAGTCTTCCCATCTAGCTTGACATCAGTCAGCCAATTTACTGGACCCGGTGTGGCACTCTCTGAATCAGGGCGTCCACCATGATCACCTCCTGCAGGAGCTTGACTCCTGGAAGGGTCTCCTGACTCAAACAACACACCATGTCTTGACACCCATATGTGACCTGGAGGCTGACCCCCACCAGAAGGTGGTCCACCATTAGGTGGTTGGTTACCTCTTGCTGGCCCTTGACTATAGCCAGTTCCTGTCCCACCTCCGTGGAACTCACCTCGGTCTTGATGTCCATACCGCAGGTTCTGATTCATGCCCTGCCCTTGCGACTGACCTTGGTTTTGATCATGCCCGTAACCTTGACCATACTGCTGGTGTTGTCTCTGGCCTTGACTGGAATCCCTTACACCTTGTGGAAACGCATGATGCATTCCTCCTGAATACCCAGACTGGAACCCATTCCATGTGGGCTCACTCGGTACCTGTTGAGCAGGCCTGAACCTACTCTGATCCTCATGGGACGGCTCTTGATGGCTGCGTTCCTGGGACGGTGCAAATGCCGTACCTCTGGTGCCTGCCCGCAGGGGCTCACTTGTAATCGCAGCGTTTCTAGCTGCATCCTCACCTTGATGTCGGCGATCATATTCCAGTAGCAGTCTCTGGGCAAGCGCCGCCCTCTCCCGGGTTGCCCTAACCCTGGAGCTATCCAGACCAGAACCAGCTAAGCCCTGAGTGATAGGAGTATTCCAATTGGAATGCTCAGTGCCCACAGCCGTATGAAATGACTGTGATGCAGAAGGTCCCGTGAAGCGGTTACCTTGTTCTTGAGGTTCTCCAGCGGTGACATCATCCCCGGTACTTCCCCCAGATCCTTCACCTTCAGGCTCTTCCGACACGGACGCCAAACTTTGCATCCGTGGCACAGAATCTTCATATCGTCCAGACTGTGGGTAGACTGGTACGTTATGCGTCTGTCCAGCCGACCTTGCAGGGACTTGCGTCGGCGGCGGCGGTGGTGGCGGTGGCGGACGTGATGATCCAGATTCCACACCATGAACTTCTCTTCTCACAGATGCACCCTGAATAGGCGCAGCATTGGAGGGAGGGACAGAGGCGGCAGGAGCAACAGGCACGAGTGCTGGGATGTCTGCAACAGGCACATGCAGTGGTGCATTCTGCGCCATGGGCTCATGCACCGCAAAATGCATTGACACGTGCACAGCAAGAGACTGTTCAGGTGGTCGCTGGGGCGCGGCCACTGACGTAGCGGACCCTGACTGAAACCCTCCCTCAACTTCAGTTACAACACTCTGTTCTGCAAGTCGGGTAACCTGCGTCATCTTAGACGGCGTCCCAGTGAAAGCATACTTGCGACTCTCCTTCTTGAGGTACATATACACAGGGTTGTCATATTGCATTAACACCTCTTTCCCTGTTTCCACGTCTATGAACTTCCTTGGAACCTGGGCAGGTGACGCAATCAGGGCTTCTTTAATAGCTTCGTTCCTCTCATCTTCCATAGGAGGAATTGTGTTTGCCGTCTTGTCAAATTCCTCAAGGCTGCATGCTTCTTGTCTGCTTTCCAAAGCTGACATTGCCTGCTCAACCATCTCTTGCTTGAGCCTTAGCTTATCCAGGCATACTTTAGCTGCTGGTCCAGCCCTATCATACATCTGTTGCCACACAGGCTTCGGTTGCACCAACGAAACTGGAGGATCAGACGAGGTCCCAGCAACTGAGGCTCCAACGGGTGCAACCTTTGCTGCTAGAGCACCCCTTGTGTTCTTAGCAACACTATCCTTCTCGATCTCTGGAGCGACTTTGGACACTTCTACAGCCCCTATCCCGCTCATCTTCACCGTTTTATCGATCTTGGAACGAACGATTTCAGCCACAGACGATTAGAGGTGATCCTAATCGGACTTTTTCTTTCTTAAACAAGTACTAATAAACTCTTACAGAGGTTATAGTAAGAGCTTCTCGATCCACTGCTGTAACTCAGTGAAATCAGCTCGATAACAGGTGATAGCTCTTGCTACTTCACCTGGACTTCTTCGATACTGTTGACAAGATCTCGTAAAGCCTCGACACTTGAGGTACTTATAGGTTTCTTGGGACGATCTTGGGCGATTGTGGCCGTTAGTTGATCTGCTGTGGTGAGTCGCTTGCTTGGCGACTTCTGGTGACTGAAGATATATCTGATGAATCAGATGGTCGACTTGGAGCCAAAGGAAAGGCTGTAGATTGGAGATGTGATGGTGGGTTGGTGGTAATATCCATCTGTAAGGCTGGAGATATGCCTTGTTAAGAGGCAGGAATAACTCTAATTGCTGCAGATAGTCGACTGTTGGCCTAAATGCTCTGCCAACTTCGTATCAGGAGACTTGCTGATGCTTATAGGGTCGCTGTTGGCCTAGTTGCTCTGCCAGTTTCCCCTTAGTAAGACTTTGGTTGACGATTAACTTGCAGATCGATAATCAGGGACAATAGATGGAAACGTTAAGAGTCTATTGAAGGCCGTGAGATCAAGTAAGAAAGAAAAAGTAAAGGACCCAGTTCGGGATCCTCTAAGACGGCAAACACACATGTTCAGGTTCACACATAAACTTCCAACCGAAAAAGCAGTTGTCGCAGTCAAACGCACGGTGCAGTCATACGTCGTGACAGTTTTCCCTGGCATAAAACTTTTCTTTTTCTTCTCTACAATACCGCTGGGGAACGTCCGGCTGTTCTTGTTTTACTCCTCGACCTACCCCAACAGTGTCCTGATTAATTGGTTGACCACTGATTGGAGTTTGTACCGGCGGTGGTGGCGTTTTGCTGAACACACTGACTGCTGACTTATACCTAGTATTATTCGCAGTATTCATTATCTGTTGACCTTGGACATATTCCTCTTTCGGAGTGATGTGATCGAATCCCGTTGCTTGGTCTCCTTCGCCTATAACTGAGAAGTTATTGGAGCTATCGCAACTTGGTGAGAAAGTCCCATCTGCTCTAAGTTTCTTTGCGATAAAATGCAATACGGGTGCTCCTCCTTGATAGCCATCTTCACGTTTGACTGGTGGTGAATCGCTATGCTCACTAGTTTGCCCAGATCTCTTCGTGATGTATGCACATTGTTGAAGCTTACTGGCTGAATAATCGAATTCAGATTTTTTTAGACTGTAAGCAGGATTTCCCATTACAGAAAAGGGGATCCTTTCGTTATAATTATCGTCACCAACAGGGATTATCATTACCTTTGGGGTCCTCGCTAAGTCAACTGTTGCCCGGTTATATTCACTCTGTAATTTCCAGTAAGCAATTTCCTCTTCATTCTGCAAAGCAATCTCAGCTTCACGTTGTGCTTCTTTTTCTTTAGTAGCGTTCCTTCTCGAAACCTCCCTATGCTCTCGGTTCATCATAATTTCCCTTTCAGCCTCGCATTGCTTAGCATGTCTAATCGCGTTGCGTAGGCTTCTTTGCTCATTCTTATTCAAGTATGGCAAATCAGTGGTTATCAACCCGTCTTGATCTCTGACCCGAGCTCGCATTAACAAATGGATCTGGTCCTGAGCAGTCATGTCCTCTAGTTTCTTTTTGATGATCACAATCTCTAAATCTTGATCATGCTTGGCCTGAACAAACATTACACTGCCATGTTCATCCTCTGATTCGTCAGTCATGAAACCAGTCCTGACTGTTGACAGGAAAGGTTCCAGGATACTGAAAAGTACTTCTTGTGATCGATCAAGTGGTCGACAGACGATTTCTGGCACCTACTTGAGTCAACTCTTAGAGTCGACCTGTTTACAGACAACTGGAGGTGCGACCAGTCGGACTATTTCTTTCTTAGAAAAGTGCTGTGACTTAAGGAATATGACAGATTCCTGATCACTGCTGTTGAGACTCGAATTCCCAGCTGTAAACCTGGGAATCAGTCGATGTATTTAAGATAAGTATCCCCTGGACTACTTACCTGACTATTCTCTATTGTTGACAAGATTGCCTGATGGGTCGACCCTTCCGAAGGTGACTGTAGCAGCAGTTGAAGATGTAGTACACTGAGTGTGCATGTAGGGTACTACTGCTTGTGCGTGTGTGGAGTTGCTACTGACCGGCTGTGAATGTCAGCTGTTTCACCATGTCTACCGAGCACTTGTTTTGACAGTCCAGCGAGGCAACACATTTATTGCATGACATGTGCATGTCAACCGGTATGAGCACGAAATAAATGAGTGGGATGCCTTCATGTGTGTAGCAGTAGGTCAAGCTCACATGGTCCGTCACATGATCTTGAGCATCAAATGTCGATAAGAAGGTGTATGATGTGTTTGTATAATCTTCCAGTGCGCTTGCAGCGTGTTTTTTTGTAAGATGCATTGCAGGCTGCGGCACTGTGCTTGCCTACCTCTGCCAGGATTCCTGGTTTTCCACCAGCTGTGCATGGCACCTGTCATGTCAACAATTGTCATCGCAGCAACTTCATTTGCTGTATGTGCATGCTGGGTGCCAGAACCTAGGTACTGGTAGTGTAGGTTGGAGGTCCCCACGACATCCACGCTTCAAAAGTGGGTGGTATGTGTATCGTCCCTGGATGCTACTGAGTCTCAGGCTGTACAGATGCACATGTTGTACACCCATATATTAGACAGTGTATCGTATCTTGAGGATATGTTGAGGAGACACTGACAGTACTGAGCAAGGCGGGGCTCTTTACACTACAACAATCTAATCCATATTCAACGTTTTAGTACAGCGCTACAGTATGGGACGGATGCCTTTACTTATGGTTGACTTAAAGTAACTGGGGCCATAACTTTTGAGGTTATTAGGAGTTCTCAGACTTTCTATTCAGCCTTTTCTCCATCCCTTTTTCTTCTTTGCAAAAATAAAAGTGCAGTACTGTGGCAACTCCTGTTGCCATAATACTGCACTTTTATCCCAAACTCACCCATACAATTGACGTACATGGGCGGACCGATGAGGCAGCCAACAGGCAGTGCCATGCGGCGCACAGAGCAAGGAACAGGAATGGGGCAGCAGTTTGATCTGCATTGATGCACGACTTCAGCAGGCCTAGCATCATCGGCTCTAGTAGTAACACTCCACAAGTTCACGAGGCTAGACAAACCCCAGGAAGATGGCATGTATTCAAGAATGTAGCCTTGGGTAAATCCCCAAATTATGCATGTCGAAATCCAGCTCGACATGAGACGCAAAAGTTGAAATTGCGACGGGTAGCACCAGGGGTAGCAAATTGGGAGCACCTCTGGGACCACCATCTGGAGGCACAAGCCGATCTGGCGACAAAACCGTGTGCCTTATGCAAAGGAATGGACAAATCATGTGACAGAAACAAAGAGATAAGAGCTTGACGGCGCGGCCTGAGGCGTGGCTTTGAGGAAGATTAGTTCAGGAAGATGCAGCCGCCACAGTGTCGATTCAGCTGCCATTCCATACTTCCATCACATGCATCCTCATGGTACCTCAAGTGCCGTATTCCTCAAGTATTTTGACGGTGTTTCTTTCTTTCCCCTGATAAGTGTTCATGCTCATACGTGCAACATATTAGAGCATTGTAGGTATTCAAAGCAGTGCGGCCGTTACCGCTGCCCTACACGTGATGTCAGACGTGGGCCCTCTGACGGATCTCACCGAACATTGCAAGAACAATCATCAGAGTTTAGGTTTATGAAGAAATGCCGTGATTTGTCTGGATATTTTCAATGCAATACCAAGCCTGGCCTTGCCAGGCATGCGTTCAAACTCGACCAAGCTGTCGAGATCCATGTGGCCTACATGTGGCTTCCACACTGCCCCTCGCTAACACGACACGGCTGCCTTACCTACGATCGAGGATAGAGCTGACCTCACTGACAAAGCAGCTCTGGCCGTGGCTTGTCATCGTGCTGTTTCCATCGCGTTTTACGCCCCTCCTGGTGCGAGCGGTCAACCCAGACATACAGCCGTCTTCTTACTACAGGTGGATTCTCAAATCCACAACCCGACTGTGGAGTGTCAGGAGGCCGAACGAGTATCAGGGGACCAGCGACAGCCAGATTTAATCATGGTGGTGGTGTGAACACTGTAGCATGCTCGAGAACCGAAAAGCCGTCACGGACCTCGACGTAGCAGCCTCTGTTGTCTCAGCAGCCTCTTGAGTTGGGCGCCGCCTCAGTCATATCCCAAGTCTGGGGACCCTATATCTGATAAATGGAGTCAGTTTCGGAAAATGCTAGCAAGGTCACGCAAACTGACATCGTGCTCATCTACGGGTAAGAGCGAGACCCGCGACAGCATTCATCAATACTGGTTGAAGGCGATGTTCAGCTCTGCTATATGCACCCGTTGGGTCTGATCTGAGGCACAAGCTGGGAGATAGTGCATTGAGTACTCCCTTTGATCGAGTGCTCATGCAGCCTTGCTGTCTGCCCCTGCCCATACCTCCCAGGCTGCTCGTTTTCTTCATGCATGTGGGATTTGTTTCTTTGGAGCTTGGCTACGGCAGGTCCAAGAACGTCAGGTGCGGGCGTGCATGAAGGCTCATCTATGATCCATGTAAGCACCATGCGATGGCAGTCTGGTCTCTTCCCACATCATAGCTGTTGCTCTGGTTTTTGCCGTTGCAGCGTGAAGGCAGGGTTAGCTGGACATTTGTACATGCCCGCAGGAATATCCTATTGAAGAACACTGTGGACATCTTGCTGTGCGCACTGTGCTGGTGGCTGGTCGGGTACGGGATCGAAAACGGACGATCGGCTGGTGGCTTCATTGGGTGCGTCTCGTGGCGCTCGTTTGCCTTTTGTTAACTTCTCAAATGGTTTATCATCATCGGCACTTCTACATCCAATATGCCTCAGTAGTCTCCCCTGAGCCCAATCATCTCTTCTGTCTCTGAATCTCTTTGACCCTAGCATGCAGAAGTGGGCAAATTGCAACTGCTGCATGTGCGACTCAGCCGCCAGACTCCTGATTTTGTACCCGCCCCCGCCCACCCACCCTGGCCCTCTCCTCAGAGCGTCATACTTTGCGGGGGAGGATGAAGGTGACTGGCCCAAGTCCTGGTTCTTCACATTCAGCTTTGCAATGGCAACAGTGTCCATTGTCAGTGGCTGCTTAGTTGAGCGTACAAACCTTCTGGCATACCCAATATTGACGGTGAGCCTCCATGCAGACGGAGATAGAGATACACCTTGCCATTCTGCTGTTGCCATGTCAATTCAGTTGCATCCATATTTTTGAAGGGAGCTGAAGCAATAATTATGTTGAGTCATGGCTTAAAGCTAGGGGAACCTGATGCGGCCAGTCTTGCTGCTTGTCTCTCTTTAAGCACACTGTTTGGATGCTCCTTATCCATTAGGTGGTGATGACTTCATGGGTCCACCCTACTGTCGGCTTCTGGGCTTGGAACCCAGAGTCATGGCTGCAGAAAGTGACAGAGTGCCGCTTCTTGGACTTCGCCGGCGGCACTGTGGTGCACTTAGTGGGTGAGTGAGGGGAACATGCATGGGCTCATGGAAGGGAGGGGCAGTGAGTGATGCACTTCGTGCAACAGAGGTGGGAGGGAAGACTCAAGGAAGAGCCTTTTTGTGGTAGCCACTAGAGAGGCGTGTTAGAGATGCACACTAGGTGTCATTCATGTGCGTCATTGCAAGGAGTCAATAAGGTGCTTCATCGAGAATTGTCAGAATCAAAGTGATGGTCCCCCGGTCCACGGCGTATGCAAGAGATATACACTTCCCCTGCATGGAGAAAAGCCCTGACCCCCTCACACACAGAGTTCCATGCATGCTGCTCATGCTGCAACTTCGGTCCTACGTTTGCTGCTAAAATCTGGGCCCCTACAGTATGTCAATAGACCTCACACCGCGCCTAGCCTATGTTCCCCACCTGGTGCAGGTGGTTGCATGGGTCTTGTGGGTGCTGTATTGTGCGGTCCGAGACTGGGGCGTTTTGAGGACGGGCGGCCCAAGGCGATGCCTGGTCACGACATCTCATCAGTGGCCATTGGAACCATGTTCTTGTGGTTCGGATGGTGGGTGGGGGGCTGATACACGTGATGGGTTGGTGGATAGATGACGATGGTAGGTCAAGGCTGATGCACAGGCTGGACTGTATCTTCCCTGTGACATGCACGTGCAGTATAGCACGCAATCCCTGTACCTCTAACTGATTTGCAAATGCAGTGCGTAGCGTACATGTACGCTGTATACAACTTGCATGCGGTGCGGTGCACATCATCCCTACACCGCCCATAGCCAACTTGTGTGTGCTGTGCCCACTACACCAGTGCCCCTTGCTGGTTAACGCGTTCGGCCTCTGGATACTCTGCCTGCCTGGCACATGCAGGCCAAGCCAGCCGTTCCTGCATGTTGGGTGTCATCAGCAGCTTCTCATACGACCTGACAGGATCACCTGCCCCTGCCCTGATCTGTCATGACTGACTTCCATGCACCTTTACATGCTGTTCTGGACCCTGCTGCAGGTTTGGATTTAACTGCGGCTCTCTCTACAGCCATCCAAACGGTGCTACCCTCAACAACACGGGCGCAATAGTCGATCGCATCGCCCTCAACATGACCCTGACAGCAGCAGGAGCTGGGTTGACGTCGCTCGGCATCAGCAGTGTCAAGACAGGTGCAGTGCTGGAAGGGGGCAGATGGGGGAAGAGGCAGGGGGTGACGGAAGGAGGGGGTTGAAGAAATAAATGGCGGGATGGGAACAGCTGGAATGTCATAGCCAGGCCGCTGGTGGACTATTCTTGGACGCCACTATGGAGCGCCTCCTGGCACATACGCCCCCGGCTCTCGTGACAAGGAAATCATGGACAAATATATGCATGTAGGGGGCACATACAGGCTATCCGGCCTGCCCTTCTAATGATTCATGTTTACATTCCTGCCCTAGTCCTGATGCATCCGTTGGCACCTCCTCCCTCCAGGCCTCCACCCAAGCAGCCCTTGGTCCTCAACCTCGGCCTGTCTTCACTTGTAGGCTTTTTTTCATCACCGGGTCATATGAACATTCGACCTAGTGGTGAACTGGAATGGTGTGTTAGCAGGGTTGGTGGCAGCCAGCCCGCCATTCCATTCAATTGCCGGCCTGTGATCATGTGTTGGTAACTTTCCTCCCCTATTCAGGCACATTCGACCTAGTGGTCTGTTGCAATGGTGTTCTGGCGGGACTGGTGGCAGCCACCGCAACATGTGGCTACGTGGCGCCCTGGGCTGCTTTGGTGGTTGGCATATTGACTGGGCCGGCATACCTTGGATGCTCCAATCTCCTGGTGAGAGATGTTGTGGGGAGGAAGGGGGGGGGGAGCTGGGGCCAGGTAGAGGAGGGGCGGTAGAGGAGCAGGTGACAGAAGGGGGAGGCGGGAGGGGTGTGGAGGGGGCAGAAAGGGAATTAAATGACAGGTATTGAAGAGGAGGAAGAGGACAGGAAGGTAAGGAACAAGCGACATGAGGGGGAGGGAGGAGGGTAGCAGAATAGGGGAGTGGGAAGCAGGAACTGAGAGGGTGGAGGAGAGGGTTAGAGGAGCAGGTGACAGGAAGGGGAGGAGGGAAGGGGCAGAAAGAGGAGGGGAGGCAGGTGTTGAGGTGGAGGAAGTGGGGAGGGGGGAAAGGAGCAGGTGACACTGTGACAGGCAGGGGAGTCAGGAAGAGGCTAGTAGAGCAGGTGGGAGGATTGGGGACAAATAGGTGAGTAGAGGATCAGGTGAGATGAGGATAGGAGGTGGTAGATAAGCAGGGGACAGGATGAGGAGCAGGATCAAGGTGAGGAATGGAAGGGGCCTTTGCGGTGTGAAGATGACACTGGTTAGGAGCATTTGCGGATTGGGGTAAGTTCATGACACATGAGAAGGCAGTGGGAGGGTGGGGGTCTGTGCCTCTGTGGTATCATAAACTCTGGAGTCTGGACCATGTTTGGCACGTCAAGGTATATGCTTGTGGTGAACAGGTTCCCATTGGGTGTGCAGGGGCCAGCCTATTCCTTTTGGGGGGTGCACAAAACGGACAAGACCAGGATAAATTGATTTTTGAGGCTTCAGTGCTTACTGCACGCTGGTGATTGAGGGTCCTCCCTCTCCCTGCCCGGTGCTCCTTGCGCAGCTGTACCTGAACATTGATGACCCGCTGGACTCAACGTCGATTCACCTCTGCTCCGGGCTGCTCGGGACCCTGCTCAACGGGATGTTTGCCAAACCCAAGTACGTCAGCCTGCTTGAAGGTTGGTGCTGCAAGACCCGTTGTTTAGGGAGATGAACTTTCACACAATTCTGCTGGCTTCTGGGATCAGAAAATCGGAATTGAAATGTTTAGCTGCTACGTGGATTGCGCTGAAATTCTCTGCCTCTGCCACCTGTTTTTTTCATGGTCATTCTCTCTCTGTAATTTGTCTCCTTTTGTTGTGTCGCCGGCCAAGAGACAGCCTGATTGTGCCTGCTTTCCTCTGCCATCAGTCTGTGTATGTTCTGTGGCATGTTTGTAAAGCTTGTGTGTGTTCTGTGACATGCTTTGTTCAGGAGGGTCATGTGGCGGCTTCATCTACTCCACTTATGGTGGACTGCAGCTCGGCATGCAGCTGCTGGGTAAGCAGCAAGGTTCCAGACACAAAGGTTCTTAAGCACAATTATGATGTGGAGGCAGTTGAAAGCGTGGCAATGGCCCCTGATAGGTGCTCCTGTCGGCGATTGGTCAGGTTCACTGCTGCAGGCAGCGGAGTAGGGCCACAGGATCCTGAAGGTCCAGATCCTGTCGGTTCGGACCTTCAGGAATGCCGCAGACAATGTCAAGGGTGTGCAGTAGGAGCATGTTTCTAAAACTGATTTTGCGCTGTAGCGAGTTGCAGTGTCTAGGCTAGCAGGTGCAGCTTGAGGAGATTCCTGCTGCGATCGGCGTCTGCCTGTCACGCTGGTCTGCTTGTCTTTTTTTGTTTGACCCCAGAATTATATGTGTGCTGTCCTTTCGGCCTTTTAATTAATCTGTTTTCCTGGTTTAAATTGCCCGCCCCTCTGAAAAAAGGCTTTTGCATGGACAAGTGCGCAGACTGCGTCCACAAGGACCTTTCGCCTTCCTTTGCATATCACCACTGCTTACTCTCCTGTAGCATTGATCCCGCCGCAGCTTATCTTGCCCATGTCAACGTGAATCAAGCTCATACTCATGCTTACATACTCATGCTTATGGACATACTCGTGCACATGCTGATGCAATTATGCTTGTGCCCATGCTCTTACAGGTGTGCTGGTCTGTGTGGCTTTCACGACCTTCTTCTCGCTGCTCATCTTCCTGCCTCTGAGGCTTTTCGGCCGTCTGCGTGTAGACCAGGCCACCGAGCTGGCCGGCATTGACATTATGGAGCATGGCGGACCAGCGTACCCAGAGTTTAACCTGGTCAACCAAGGGCCTCACTCAGAGCAGTGAGCGACTGGTATTTGTTGTTGTATACGTCGCCCATGATTGCAGTGGAACTCAGTCAAGTTCTACTCGAGATCAAGCCAAGCACTGAGCAGTGAAGGCGGCCAGCTGAGGGAGTGCTCCTCGGTCTACTTACGCAAACCTTGGCTTTGTTAAGCGAAGGTTGGTCTACTAAACCTAGATCATCAAACAAATCAACACCCTAGTATGCATGCAGGATGCTATCGGGGACTGTTATGCGCCAAAAGGCAAACGCATAGGAGGCCCCAGTGCCCTGCATGCATGTGCATGCTACAACAGCACCAGTGTGCATTCCACAACAGCAACAATGTACATTCCGTAAGAGCACCAATGTGCATTCTACAACAGCACAATGTGCATTCCGCAGCTACACTCAATTTTCGTGAAATTGTGTGAGTGCTGTTCTGGTGGCAGGCCTTGCTTCCAATTACATAATAATCAGTGCTGTGCCAATTACGGTCCTTGAAGTGGCTGTGTTCTGTCGCTGAGTTTCAGTTTTCATAATTCCATGGCAAATTCAGCTCTTATTCAGTAAGGGACTGAAATTACTTACAGGATTTCTGAATTGCCTCATAATTGCTCAGCACTGATTAGGATACCCCTCTGCAAAGCTCGTTAGTGACTTCCGTTAAGTTTAGGATTTTATAAACGAGTCGGTTGCCTGCCCCGGGCTTTGCCTAGCGTTGTTTACTTCGTTTTGTCTAATTTGCAGTGTGGCGGCACAAGCCAGCCAAATCCTGCGTATCATTGTTCATGAGTTTCCAAGCCATTGCTGTATGTGAATGCACTATTCAGATGAGCTCGAGGAAGTGAACAAGTGAGGTATGTTTTACGGCAGAATAGCAATGTGATTTAGCTTGTCTTTTAGCCAAGCAGCTCAAATTAATTTGTGGCGTGCTTCTATACAGGGGATGAGCACCATAATAATTCATTGTCTCATACTGTCAGGGAGAGAAATAAATGTGGAGGGTTATATAGACTTGACCGAACGCCTCTTTTACACCGCTTGACTATTTCCAGGCTGCAGGTTAAAAATATGCTTTTTGGAGTGCCCTTTGCTCGTGCCCTTGCATAGTTTTTTGTGTCCATGCGATCATGTGGTGGTATTGTAATGCTGCTATCACGTCTTGGACGGAACATGGACTGCCTCATGCACGTAGTCGCAATGTCTTTGACATAGTCACAATTCTGTATAACCGAGATGACGTGAATATACTGAGTGAAGGTGTATGGATGTTGGAGAATTAAATGTGCGGGGTTGGCTGCTGACAGCGCTCATGAGATATGTCGAGATAGCCCCCACCGTGGTTGAACGAGGACGAGCTTTAATTTTAGTACACAAGTCCAATGATGTGGCTGCTGATATACATCGACAATTTCCAGATTGAACACATGCCTGGTCCTTCACACTGGTGTTGCCAGGGGGGTGGTGGTCCTACCCATATCCCCATCACAGCCTAGCCATGCGTGCAGTGACACAAGTTCCATAGATATTGCATGTCGTGGTAGTGCTTGATAAGCAAATGGTGTACTCAAACACACAAACCCTTCACTTGCTTAGGAACTTATTCAATACACATTTAAGGAATTTGGGGAATGCCATTGGCCTGGGTAGGCTGCAGAGAGGAACAAATGGACAAAAAGTCAAGAGGTTTGTACCAGAGCCCCTCAATAAAACGGACTCCCTCATTCTCGAGGTGTACAACAAGCTCCCCTGCCCTGTCGTTTAACGAGGTTGTGTGTCTTGCCCATCACCTCGTTTGTTTACCTAGACTGCCCCTCCAGGCATGTGTTCAGGCTGGAAATTGTGGGAAGGCTCTTGGTGTGCTGTAGTATCGGTCATGATAGCGAGCAACCATGCGGCCATGTATCACGGCAGTACATGGGATTTAAAAAAAGTGTTCGGTGCAGGGAACATGATTACATCCAAGCATCGAGTGTCATCATTTCAGCTAAGATACAAGGGGTCAATTTAATCATCATCGCAGCCACCACACCGTTTCGGTCAATCTAATACGATTTAATCAATTTTCAAATGCTACGGAAATGAGATTACAGTAAACATCGATGTTCTAATCTACCAGCATGTGGTGTCCAACAGAGGGGTTCTTTATCTAGCTAGTGCCCCATTTAAGTGCCCAGTGGTAAAAACTATCCGTCCATGCACAAAAGGCAGAGGAGCCATTGCATGCACGAAAGCTGGCCAATACACCAGATTTGAAATGCAGGTTATAGACACCATGTTCGTTGCCCCGTCGCACAGCCGTTCACAACTCACAAGTTTTTGGGGCACACTTGTCACTCGGGGGCTGCGCCAAAGGCACAGCTTTTACATAAACCTATCCGTCCATGCACACAAGGCCATTACGGGACACCCTATCTTCGAAATACCTGGATGTCAATCGGTGTCTACTTAAGTGCGCACCATACCACGTTCAATAGGCCACCGGGCGGCCGCCAATGGGCCAATGGGGACGAACTCATTCCGGGGACCAAGCAACAGAGCTTGTTGCACCCAGCACCCACCGCTCCACTCTTTAGTTAGGCGCCCACGCGGCCGAGCCTTATTTCATCAGGGCCCAGAGGTGTAACATCATTGACCCAGCACCCGCCGCAGTAGGCATGATGTAGCTGAATTGCAGATTATGCACACTGAAATAAACAGTGATGTCAGCCAGATGAGGAGGGCCTTCATGGTACACAACCATGCATAAGGCAACAAATAAAGCATTCATGATCTAAATAAATCTCAAGGGAGTACAATGCCTGATAACTCAGACATAATTTCCAAGCCCCCACCGGCAGACGCTGCATCTGGACCAATTCCATGACTCAAGGCCCATGACCTGTGCACAACAATTTACGGAAAAGGATCAGAAATTACCCGTGGTTCACTGGTGCAAGCATAGTTGGGGCACCATTCAGCTGAGCACCCAAAGTTAATTGTAGTGTCAGTCTCACTTGGTGTGCTCAAGCTCCCATCGGATGCATAAAAGATTCAGAACAGCACATGATACGATCAGAATACCTATATCCATCCAGCTATGTGCACCCATCACTGAGGTAGACGCATGAACCAGGGCATCAGCATGTCACCAAACGGCTGGTGGCTCCACTAGATAATAGCAGACAGGAGTTGTGCACAGTCAGTTGGGACTCGAGCAAGTGGATTAGACAGGGTAAGGCCCAACACGGGTGGTAGCATGGCCGGATGAGTGCAAGAGATAGAGGCTTGATGCAGCAAGGTCGACTGTATTCCTCTGCTTACATATGAATTCCACTAGGCAGGGATGACTGATGAGTGCCCCAACTGGTTAACAATGACCAAGTGTCTTCAGGCACATTACTGCCCATACTGAATGGACTTGAATATCAATATGTCAGCAATGCATAAAATTTTGAACTGTTTGATGCCCTGGCACTCTGGCAGTGGTCTGTCCAGGTGTAGTATGCAGCAGTAGTGTACATGTGATCTACAGAGGAAGCGGGAACCATAGCCAGATTCAAACGAGCCACCCCGCGAGCATTTTATTTGAAATAGGAGAGCTTTTGGTCAGCCTGTGCGCCCACATACATGTAGCAACACTGACTCGAGTGCCTGCATGTTCCTCAGTGGACATTAGACCAGGCACACCATCCCTGTCCTGAATAACGTACAACTACTGAAACTGAGAGGATTGCCCTACTGCCCTTACGCTCTCACCTCGCGTCTTGTTTCCCTTTCTGAGTCAAGTACAAGAGGAACTCATCAGAGGCAGGCTCCAGAGCCCAGCCAATCATTTGGCGCATGTCGTACGGCCTGATGACAGGACGGTGATGAAGGTGAGAGGCAATTTGGATGAGTTTTTAACTCTTGATCCTGGCAAGGCAGGCTCAGACCCATAAAAGATGCTCCTACACCAGGTGATTGTCAGCAACAGTGCAGCCTGGTCACCTTCAGGAATGTGGTGAGGTAGCTTTGATCAAGCACGCTATCACCTGCATCAGCCAAGGCCTGAATCCCCCGGTAACATTTACCAGACCTAGACCAGGCTCTGGCCATGGGCACCAGTTATAAAGATCGTGACTCATTTAGCATATGCAACTATGCTCTGCGCTTATAACTTCCAAACTGAGTTAACATAGGCACATCACGGTACAAAGGAGGTACAAACTGTGCAGCAGATGCAAGGGAAAGTTTGTGCCTCGGAAAAACAAGGCCTTCCAAAAGGTCCCCACTACTGCACAGGGCCACTCCTACCCTCATAACAAAGGACAACAATCATCCATTACGATTCTCACGCCATACGGGATACTCTCTGTTTTCGATTTTCAACTGCCGGCTGCAAATCCTGTCCCATGGACAAGGGGCCGGCACGGCGGCACCACTATGGATTTTAGCGTGCTTCATCTACAATGTTGCTGCATCACGGCTTACGGCCGTGGGGGGCAGGTGTTGCAAGCCCTGCTGAACAGGATACCAGCCATAGGTAGGCCCGCCAAGGTTTTGTCTCCATAGGCCCAATGGTGGCCACCCGGCAGCTTGTCAAAGACGGTCAGGCTCGTTACAATGATACTGATGTATAAATGATAACTGACATGTGCGCGACAGGTGCGCCACGGGCAGCAGTAATTGATGACCCCTCTGATAGCGCTCACTGGCTCTGTACATCGTACACCTGTTTGTTCCAGGCAGATTCAGATACTCTGCAGCTATATCACAGTCCAAGGCCACCTGGGCTCAGTGCACCAAGCAGTGCTGCTTGGGCTGCCGCATGAAGGCCGCTCAAGGTTAAGTCCCCATTTGGCCCGGTGGTGGCCGCTCAGAGGGCTGTTTCAGGCGGTCTAGTGGTGCGTATGTGTCATGAACACTACTCTGTGCCAGACTCACCAGGGTCCAAACGTGTCGGGGCTTAAGCCGATGCCGAGTGCCTTCAGCTTCTCTGAGGGGAAACATGCCACCTTCACGGCCCCCGGACAGTTGGGAGGCACCGGGAGGAAATTGGTGAGGCCGCCATCCAGTGCCAGCCTGTCCCGATGCCTGCATCATCCATAGCAGGGTTTGGCAGCCTCAAGGGCAACTACCTAGCATAAGACGGCTCCCTGCCTATATTTCTCGATGACAGTCAGGCCAAACAGGGGTAGTGACCAGTGGATGCAGGTGCTGCAGTCCACGGAGGTGTGAGTGCTGGCTTGGACCTTGCCCATAGTCTGCTAGCTTGGCTGCTCGAGTGTGCCTGTGCACAATGCCTGTGAAGATGAACCGTTAACCTAGTATTCTGGCACACTTAATAATGCAGTTCACCCAACAGCACTGGACCCTCCTCCCCTCTCCAAGCCATGGCATTGACCAGATCAATGCTATATTGGTAACACCTCGTAAGCCAGAGGTTTGATGACACGATACCTGTTTGCTACGTTAGAAGACATAAATTCCCGTTGGCTACAGCACAACGTGGTAGCCACTAGGAAATTCTAATATGCTGATTTCTAGTCTTTGGGGTGCCAAGAGGAGCAAGGGACCCTTACCCCCAGTGACTCCATGACATGCAAACACAACTACGACCAAGCAGAGCACCCTGAGCTGCAGACAGCAGACTTTAAGCAGCAACAGGCAGTTATGGACAAAATCAGGGACAACAGGAAGGCACTGCAAGCTGCAGGCAGCAGCTGAAGAGGTCTCTACTGTGTTCCAAAGCAGACACTCACCCTGTCATTAAGGAACCGTCAAAGTACCTGCAAGCAGAGCGGGTAAGGGATGAGCATAAAATCACAACAAGGGAACATGAAGGAACAACAAGGGAACAAGGGGACATGAAGATACCACCAAGATTGGCAGCTGCTGAATGCCAGCAGGAGCTCTGGTGTCGGTACTCCGCTACAAAAAGCTCCACTGACGTAAAATGATATAAACACGCTGCAGTGAATTCCTGGCGGCATATGCCTCTGCCCCTATTTCTTGAAAAGCTTCTGTTGGCCTGAGATGAGATCTAGCTGGATCTAGCTGGATCTTGCTAGATGGACTGCCTCGTTCTGACAAGCTGAAGCACCCCAGCATCTGAGGCTTGGCTCATACAAGGTAGTGCCAGCTTCCATGCATGCAGTAGACGGCATTGAAACTGGAGAGCACTTGATCAAACGTCTTCGTCAGGCAATGCCTCACCTACACGTAAAGCGCAGTCACCAGCGTCATATACCCCATGCACAAATATAGGTCCACCACTTCTTAACCATATCACGCTTACAAACCTGGCGATTGTTTACTGCAGTCAGTGAGGTAATCCACACACACAGTGTCCTATAATGAGTCGTGTGTAAGTCTGCAACCTTTTTCTATCCCCGCGGCAGTCCAGCAGACCAGCGCACTGTAACCATGTTAATTGTTGTGAACTCCAGCACAAATCTGGCCTGTGACAGGATATGGTGCAGCAAGCCCAGGTTTGCTGGGGCCACCAACCTCTGGCCGGTCAAGGTTTGCTCCCAGTTGACCACAGCGGCTCCCTAAAGGTAATCTGGCATGCAATGTAATGAACGTTGCACTGCAAGGCCTCCTAAGAGCCACATCCAGGGCAGCACGCACCAGGGGATATGGCAGGACACCAGGAGAGTGTCTATCAAGTCCTGCCGGCTCTCGTACTGCGAAATGAGCTTCGGCTTAATCTTGGGCCATACTTCTGTGACGGCGATGTGAACCTTGCCGCTGCAGAGCTCGTGAATATCTGGATCAGGCAGTCAGGGTGGACTATTATGGTTTGAAAGCCGGTGCTTGCAGCAAGTTTTACACTGCTTTCACACAAAAACCAATGCAGAATTACAAGGATACTTTGACACATCCAATCCGATTATTTTTTCTGAGAAGCTTGAAGTTTATATCAGACCGTGCATACAGAGTTACAGAATGATTTCGTATCCCAGTTAAAGAAGTCAACAAGGCACCACTGCTTACTCAGTATCTTTCAATCCGTATCTATCCTGCATCACTGCCTCCCTCCTCCCCTCAGTCTATAAATCCAGTTGTCGTCCCTACACCGAGGGTTTAAGGGTTCGGGTTGAAAGGGTGCATGGCTCAGGGTTGAAACCACCTGACCCTGATATATTGCACTCACTAGGCGGCAGCACCTCTTCAAGGGTGCGTGCGAGCACTGAGCGCAAGCGGAAGCGGGTCCCATTCTCCCTGCAGTCGTGGGCCAGGATCAACGTTGCCTGCATGAAGGTATGGAGTCCAGGGTTTATGGTTGAAACCCATCATCTTAGCAGTCGCGAGCCAGGATTAATGCTGCCTAATTATGCTTCGGCTACACTTCAGCCACAACCCGGCCTGGAAATTTGCAGGTGCAGCAAGCCTTGTGACCTAGGCCACCGCCCACCAGCCGTAGGCCGGTCGAGTTTTTGTTCCAATCGGCCTGGTGATGGCCGCCAGGCCGCCCATTTAAGGTGGTGTCTGGTGCGCACTTAAGTTAACGCTTCAGTGAAGCTTGCGCACGAAACGCACTGCCGCCTGTGCACTACCTGAGCACAAGTTCCAAGGTCACTGACCTGCATGAGGTCTGACTCGCTGATGCCGCTCTTGCACGTTGCTGCAATCAGCGAGCCAGCGGAGGCGCCGGCGACAGGCACATCCGGCCCCAGCAATCCCAGCTCGTCACGGAGTGCCATGGCCACACCAACATAGTATGGAAACAGAAGGCCGCCTGTCGGGTTTGAAGGACGTGGGCTGGTGTATGTGCGTTCAACTGCCTGTGTGTGCGTGCTGGAAGCAGCAATGTGCTCGGTAGGATGGTCATTGATAAAAGTGTTCAAGCAGGCTTTCATCCAATGACTTAATTCCACAAGTCTGAAATCTATTGTTCCCGAAAATTTCCAGAGCTTGTACCATCAACAGCAGTGATGGGAGCTGACACCCACTGCTCCCAGGGTGAAAGTAGGCAGGTCTCATAATGCCCCAAGATTATCTTATGGGCTACCAGTAACCCTCTGCCGGTAACGGGCTATTTATTGCAGGTGATGACTACTCTGGGACCAGTACATCATCATGACCGGAATATGGTGGGACCTGAATGCTTAGAGCTCACTGACTGCCTCAATGCGGCAACTAAACAGAACAGAGGAACATCATAAGTTCTGCTGCGTTCAAATGCTAAACTGTCCCTTTGAACAGGATACTTCGAAAGTCGCTCTGTATAAGGGCATGATGTGCAAGCCATGCATGCAGACCACACCTGCTGAGAAGCCAAAGCCGAGGGTGCCCTGGGTCACGGCAACGCCAGGCGAGTGAATTAACTCATCTACAAGTACAGCAGCTCTGGTTGCATCAGGGATTGAGCCTGACGCATTTAAGCGTATGGCTTCTCTGTGGATCCGTTTCGAGGGAACACGAGCGGGACTCAATAGTTGAGGGTGCGCTGGCTTGGCACAGCCAACGCGCCCTAAGGAACTACTCGCATGCAAATCTGGAGCTGCTAGTGCCATGACGTTTTTTCACAACAAAAATCGTGAAGAGAAGCTTCTGCGAACGGGTGGTAACGTTGCACTGGATCTGATGAGAGGATCTGGTGGACAACGAAAGTGAGAATTTGATGCTCGCACTTTTTCTAGGTTACCCTTTCCAGCGCCTTTCCTGGGGAGTGGGGACTGCCGGACTGGAGACCCTTTCCATATAACCTTCTGAGGGTAGCAGCAGGACCCCGGCTGAACCTGGGGAATTTCCGGGGTTCTTCAGGGGCGTAGCACCCCCTGGTAACACGGACGCCGGAAAATCCCCAATGCTGTTTTGAACACCAATTTGGCAATTTTTCGGGGTTGTGCGGGGTTGTGCTGTTAGGAGCACTCAGTCGGTCAGCACAATCCAGCATTGTGTCGTCTTTTGTCGAGCTTGATGATACACCTACGACCTTACGAACCAAAACCACACACATTGATCAATGCACTTTGATTATGTTAGCCCCTTGGGAAGACAGAGGGCCTGGGTGACACAGGGGGGAAATCCTGGGCATCGACACTCAGGGGCGGGGCCGTGAGGCAGATATAAACAGTGGGGACCAAAGACCTCTGAGGTGTCCGGCGCTCGAGGTAAAGCCTTCCCGGCGTACGAGGTCAATCCCATCCTCCAATTTTGTAGAGCTGAATGTGAGCCTACCAAATCTGGACTTTCAGTAATTTTGTCTCGGGGAGATGGGTACATATGGGGGGTGGGGGCAAAGTTTGAATGGGTGTCGGGGAGCTGACCAAAACATTGGCCTTTTGGAGAAAAACTCTGATAGGTACCTGTATATGTCATAGCTGTACCATGACGACGGGACCACTTCCTTGTGAAAATGCAGGCGCCTACGGCCATCCGGCGGGGCTCTGCCGAAAAATCAGGCGCACTGGGTTCTCGTGGCGGGGGGAGGTCAGCCAAAAAGGCCGTTGCTGTCTCGGTTGCTATACCGGTACACATTTGTTTGAGTGGGTGTGGATTTATTTTCGCCTCCCCTCTATTGCCACTTCCATGGTTAAATCTTGATTGTGTCGTACTGTTGCCTTGATAAAGCTTGCCATAAACGTGCAATTCTGAAATATCAGTGGCGTTATACCCCATATATATATAGGTATGTCATAACTGGTTTGGATTTTTAAGTTACCAGTACCATATGTCACAAAATAGGTCACCAAAGGGAGAACCTCAATAAAAACACTGATGCACGCATTGTTTCCTCATCCTGTGAGCAGAGTACCGGTAGCAACAGGGACTTGCAGCTGTGAGCACCTGGCTGTGAGCTGGCAGCCGCTGGCAGCTGTCACGTATGGTTCAAATTTAAACATCAGACTGCGGATTCGAACTTGCCTGGCGACACAACCCTGGACGCAAATAATCTTCAAGCTCAATAATCTTTCAAATTCGACTTCAAAGTAACCTACACATTATGGCGAAAGATTGGTCCCGTGAGCAGCTCCTGGTTGGTTGCTCTGGCGCGCACGTGAACGTATGGAGTCCTTTTGAACAAGGGGCTAATGGACTGGTCTACGAAGCTACACTGAACTCCGTAATACACGCAGTGCGATGGAGCCCCAATAGGAAAGCACTGGCCTACTGCGATGCGGCCGGCATAGTGCACATCGCCTCGAACGGGCAGGTCTTCCCGAACACCATGGCAACGTTCGAGGGTGGCATAACTTGCGTCAGGTTCAGCACGGATGGAAAGCTGCTGTTCATCAGCAGCAAAGCTGTCGTTCACGTTCTAGATTTGAAACTCCAGGTGATGACAGCAGCGGATCTTAAGTCCTTCCTGAGCTTGAGTGCTGATGGATCCCGGGGGAAGGATCCATTGAACTACCGGTATCCTGTAGTATTTCTGCCATGCTGCAGAGACAAGGCTCCCAACACAGATGTTTCCATCGAGATGTCAAAAGATGACTTGGCCTCATTGACATTTATCGATTGAGTCCTCCAGCATTAGGTCATTGATGACTATGCCTGCTGCTGCTTGCGAATGGGCTTCGCGGGTAGCTTGCAGATATTCATGCATCCATGCACCTACCAAGCAGATTGGGTTTGCTGTGTGCATGCATGTTTGAAAAATCTGCATATCATCCTGTGCACCAGGCCATCCACAGAAGAGCCTGCGTGGTATAAGGAGCCATTCATGTTTGAATACTGTTAGACCTTATTTGAAGTGCTGTCACTGGTATGGGCATATCTGGCCTAGCACTAGCAATTATATTTGTCCAAATCTAGTGTGTCGAGCCAGTGGCGCGTGTCTCTATCGACAGTGCATCTATTTGCCTGACAGGGTGCTGAACTGACATTTTCCGACCACACGGCAGCCATCTCTGGCTTCTGCATCGACGCCTCTGATGAGCTCATGGCGTCTGCAAGGTGGGTGAAGCAAGGCTTTGCGAAAAAGCTGACCTCAAGGCATTGCATGAGCTCTGGATATTTGAAGGTTGCCCTGGTCTAGGGCAGCTGCCTCTGAATTCTGGCGGAGCCAGCAGCCTCCATGCTCAAGCCTTGAAAATAAGTCTGAACTAGGTGCTCCTGTTATTCCTGGGCATCCTTTCTGTCCTGCCTGCCCCCACCCAACTTTCTCTCGTGTAAGGATTGAGACAAGGCTGAAGTGCTTTATACGCACATCTTCCCCACTGCATGGAAGGAAACATGGAGTGTGCCAATAATCTAAATGCAGCCCAATGCCATGTAACACTCGCTGCAAAATGCTGCACACTTGCCACTCTGAATCTCCCATGCATCCCACCCCCCTCCAATTCCCCATCCCACCCTGCCATGTGGAACAACATGGACAGCACATAGAATCATTCACACTACACCACCCTTGCATGCGAAACAGCATGGACGGCACCGTCATGATGCACAGCTTGAAAGAGAAGCGCCTGCTAGGGCAGCTCTGCGGCCCAGATGGCTTGTCGAAGCACGGGCTTGCAATGGCCACTCACGGAGGGCATGCCACAGTCGTTGCCTCCTCCAGCAAGGGCATTGCCGTCATGAATGTGGTAGCTGGCGGTGGCGGAGGACTGCACCAGGTGCGAATGGGGTGGAGGTTTTCAAGATTCATGAGTTCTTGCCTCCTCCAGCCAGGGTCTTGCCATCATGAATGTGGTTCCCGGCGGTGGAGGAGACCTGCATCAGGCTCGGATAGTGTAGTGTTATAAGTTCCGGTAACGTACCGGTTTTGAAAACGAGTGAATTATGTGCACAATTAATATCCGTCGTATTTTATTAGGTCACACATGATGTAATGGAGGAGGTCTGCTCCAGTTTGGCAGTTTTGGATGGGGGCAGAGGATTTCAAGACTCTGTGCTGCTCTGTGCATCCAAGCCAGGGCTGTGTACTCCTGCATTTAGCTGGAGGAACATAAATTTTCCACCACAAGGGCTGAGGACCCCATAGAAACGGGATTCACCTTGATGCCTTGATGGAGTGTCTTCGGCAACGAGGAGGGGGGTAGGGATTGATCTAAATGCCAGGCCTTTTCATACCAAGTAAGTGGCGGTTTGTAGGTTACCACCCAGTCCCTGCAGACCATACAGCTGAACGTCTAAAATGGATATTTGCAGAAGCTTTGCTATGTTCAAAGTGGACTCTCTTTGGCTTCATAGGGCAAAACGTTCCTTTGTTCAAACCTGTCAGGCTGGCTCTTAAAGCTCGGTTCCAGCACAGTGTCGCCGTGCATCTATCCATCTTAACCACCGCTCTTTCAATCCGCATGCTCATCCCACAGGCCATGCTCCCATCCATGCACTCGGGTGCAGTCACTGGGCTCGCCTTCTCGGGCGCAAGTTCCCTGATAAGCTGCGGTGATGATGGAAACGTCCTTGTGTGGGACATGCGCACACAGCGGGTAAGCAAAAAGAATGAGAGAGGAAGCTGCCGGCAGGGGTGCCCCTCATGCTGGTTGGTATGCGGGACCTCTGGGCAAAGTCTGCGGCATGTCAATGACGTTAAGCCTCTGAGCCCTGCTCAAGAAGGCTCGGCCGCGTGGGCGCCCAACTGATCAGATGGGAGAAAAGAAGAAATTAAA
Source organism: Limnomonas spitsbergensis (assembly GCA_037349105.1). Classification (NCBI taxonomy): domain Eukaryota; kingdom Viridiplantae; phylum Chlorophyta; class Chlorophyceae; order Chlamydomonadales; genus Limnomonas; species Limnomonas spitsbergensis. Next base: position 1,879,345 of record JAYJMM010000118.1, read on the forward strand.
AGGAAGAGAAGAGGGGGGAAAAGCCACTGCGGCATGTGTTGAACCTTACTCCCGAACCTTGATCCTTGCCCCCCATATATCAAGACCCTGATCCCAGCCAGTCACTTCGACGGCCCTCAGATCCCTGCCTCAATGCCCGGAGCTCCAACCATTAGCAGACCAAACTGACCCTAATCCTGCGAATGCTGTTAGCATTGCATTTTTTAAGCCACGCTCTGGCGTTTTCTGTCTTCCTAAGGTTTCGACAAGGACCAGCCTGACTGCCCCTCTGACGTGCCTGGCTGTGCGAGACGAGGATTGCCGTGTCGCTGTGGGGACCTCAGGTGCGGCTCAGTGCTTATTCTAGGGTGCTGCAGCTACAATTCAGCTACATCACCGCCCATCATAGTATGGCTAGGGGTCCTGATGCAGCAAGTACTTGAGCTGTGGGGACCTCTGGTGCGGCATTGTGGCAGCACCTTGCCTGATGTTGATCACACTTAACCTGTGACCAACACCCACGTGTGAAATGCAATCATCATCTGCAAATTTCCACTCTACGCCACTCCACCCCTTTGCCACAATCATGTGTTGAATGGAACCAGGGGGGGGATGCCACAGGGACTGGATCCAGGCAAATTTCAGGGTTAAGGACAGCACCTCGTAGGATGCAGCAATTGCTCGATATAACTCTCAACCCAGTCGGAACCCCGATGTTGGGTGATGAGGGGTCATAGCTGTAACAGGTCCCCTGTCCTGGCTTAATCCTTCTGTACTTAACGCCGGTGGTTCTTCAGTGCGCCTTATTCCACACCTCGCCTTGGCGCCCAATAACGCGCTGTGGGCTGACTACAAACCTGGGCTGGCATAAGCCCACATGAGCTGACATAGATATGGCCGTCATGGATAGACTGGGCAGCCTACAAAATACAATATCACAAAATCTGGCATTGATGCCCCTCTGCAGATGGCACCGTTCACATGATTGACTTCCGGATGCCAGAGCCATACCCGCACCAGCAGGTCGGCCGGTTCCGAGGCCTGCCTGGCCCAGTCACAGACTTGCACTGGCAGCCGTCAGCCCGGTCCCACTCCACCTCATCTGCTGGTGCTGCTGCCCTGCGGGCATCCGCTCCAGCAGGTGCATATACAACGGGCCATGCTGCCTCAGCAGCAGGCCCAGAAACGCCAGCGCCACTGGCAGGGGTGCCTGTCAGTGCCACTGCTGCTGCTGCTGCCGCATCAGCAGGCCCTGGACGCACGGTCGCAGCAAGGGCGGTGGCGGGTCCCTGCTCGAATATCCCTTCAGCTATCACGTCACACCCTCAAATACAGCCACTCAGAGATGCCACCAATGTGCAGCCTAGCCACTTGGTCGTTTCCAAGCCCAAGCGAGCCTCGGATCAGAATATAATTTCGGCCGGCAGTAAGGCGCCCACCTCTGCCGCTTCGCTGTGGACCAAGGGCGGAAGCCCATTGCAGCTACCGGGCACAGCACAAGGCATTGCCACCAGCACCTTGGCGGCTGCGGGGCCCCGCGGAGCGGCTTTCGTAGCAGGGGCCATGGGACCAGCGCCTTCAACGGCGCCCGACAGCCCTGCTTTTAACGATCTTGAACATGAACGTGTCTGCCCCGCCAGCAGGCCGAAAGGCTGGGCCAGCGGTCAATCCGCAGCTGCTCCTTCAAGTGCATCTATGCTCCGTGAGGATGCAGCATTAAACGATGCCACACAATCAGCTGGGGCGCGGGACATACTTCAATCCCTGGTGGATGACGCCATGGGTCAGGTCCGTCAAGACGTCAGGAACCTTCACATTGAGGTCCTGCGGCAGGCTCATCTGCAACAGGTGAGGACGCACAGTGCAGGTGCTATCATCTCATTAGGACGCTCCCTTTGGGTCCAATGAGGGCTAAGCTGGGCCTGGCGTTCTCGTGTGATGAAGGTGCTCTCATTTGGTCAAGGAGGAGCTTAGCCGCCCAGCAGGAAGCAGTGGTTATGCTGATGCACTTAGTCAGCAGGAATCAAGGCCACTTGCAAGCTGTGCAGGGTCCATGCGAGCAGGCTGGTAGGTTGCAGGCAGGCAGGGAGGGAATGGAGGGTGGGTGCAACAGTTCCGACAGACAGGGGCAGTCTGCAATGCGTAGGAAATTGTACTATTTGTTGAGGATGGCCAGTCCTTTAACACGTAGAGGTATAATTTGGCAGTGCTGCTTAGTCAGAGGTTCAACAGCACTGCACTTCAGACTTACAGTCCAGCCTAGACTGGCAAAGGTTTAAGCTGGTCTTTCCCTGCATTGGTGTCTTGAAGCCTAGGCAGCGATGGCCTAGTCCTGGTTCATCTCATAGGATCCAGTCTGGCATCTTGAGCTGATATCCCCAATTTCAAAGCAACCAGAGCATAGATGCATAATTATCTGGAAAAAGTCAGCCCTTTCTCCCATTGATGCTGGCTGCCAGGTGGAGCTCCATCAGATGCTGGGCAAGGTACTTACCAACCAGGATGGCTTGAAATCCAAGATCGCAGTGCTGGAGAAGCGCGTGGAACAGCTAGCGACAAAGCGCCATGGGGCAGCGTTGGGGATCTTTTGAGCCACCCCTTAACAGTGTTTATTAGGATCCTGGGTGGGACGTTATGTCAAGGAGCAGGTCATGCTGGGCTGTAGGATAGCGCAAAGCAAAAATTGCTGGGACGCGCTAGATGTACGTATATTAGGGAAGATTGTCGGTTTCAGCAGGATTATACCTGAAACAAACATAAGTGTATATATGATGTTTTGAGGGCGATCTTTTACTTTCTTCACATTCGGTAATCTGAAGAGCGGCATTTTTCTGTCAGGAGATCAAACTCAGCAAGCAAGTTAGCACCGACGAAGATGAAACCTTGTTACCAGACTTAAGTGAAGCTCGCACAGTCCAGCGGGGCGTCACAATTGATGCATGGGACAGGTACCCGCAAACCGGTACTAGTTCGGAATAAACTAGGACAGCAAGCGGATAAACAACAAGCTCAAGCCATTGGCATCATTTGACCAACAAATGGATTAATCTCTGATGTGATATTGCACACATGCCTTAGTTCATATTCAAACTTGCACACACATCTGTTGTTTGTTTCTATTTGACATTTCACGTACATCAAATATATCATATCTTGACTAAAACAAAAATATGCATTTACTACACAGCTCTGAAAATTAGATTTCTTCATTGCTGGGCAGATATACTAAAGCTGGCGACTATGGGGCATATACAGCTTGGTCTACCAGATGTCCCGCTGCATCCCCGGTCAATCTCTCCTGCACTCACATCTCAGACTTGTTCCGGTCCATGGGGCGCCTGGGACGTTCTCACGCATCCTAACAAAATCTCCAAAGGGATAAGGCAATGATGTTGGATCATCACCCCAGGGTGTCCTTGGGTGTTCAGCCCATAGCTGGCGCATCAAACAAGGATCTCCTTGGGGATGCCGCCAAGGTTCTTGTCCAGATTTGTGATTTTGCCTGTCTATGCGGCACCCATGATCTACTCTCGCATCATCCTAGAATCTCCTTGGGAATGCCGCCCAGGTCCCCGTTCAGGAGCGTCATGCACAGGTCCTCTTCTGTCAGGGAGTCTCCGGTGGGGTGCATGGCGTAAATCGGCTTGAGCAGGTACGCAGCGGCGCCCAGCTCCACCAGCATGGATGAGACGCAGCAGCCGGCGCGGTTGATTATCAGCACTGCCTGGGCGTTCTGGATGGCAGTGAAGTCCTGTATCAGGTGGTTTTTGAAGATTTATGCTTTCAGGGTACTAACCAGCACAGGGCAGAGGTGGAGTGGCGGTGGGAGAGCGAAGCTGCATCTCTCCTTGGCGCATGGAAGTGAACAGGCAGAGAGTCCAAAGGAAAACGTGGAAGTGTGAATGCACATAGCGCATTGCACCAGGTAGCCTCCAGTGTTTATGTCAGTGGGCACCTGACCCCCTTAGGGGGGCCCGTGGTGGGCCACCACGAGCAAGTAGGTACCAAACCTTTACCAGCCTATGGCCAGTGGCCCAAGCAGCAGGGCTTGCTGCGCCAGACCCCCAGGCCATACGCTGAACTGTAGCTGAGGCACCCTAAAATAAACACTGGTAGCTTCTGTGCTGTTTGCGGAGGTCTCACGGAGTCACGGATCAGGACAAAACAGCGACAGAGGCCTGATGAAAAAAGACATGAAATTTTAGGCACTTTCCACCTCTTGCAAAACAGATTAGCATGAGTACTTAAGATTGCTACTTATGTAGCGATTGGAAAGGGGTTACCAACCGGGTTGTACGGATGCAGTCAGCCAAGCTGTTAAGCCCTGAAACCCTGGAGCAGGTTGTTTGACTACAGCTTCCATCAAGCATGCACGGTAACAGGGCCAGAAGCACGACAGCCTAATTGTGCTCACAAATGCAGTAATTGCAAAAACAAGATCATCACCAGCACATTTCATAAGAACCTGTAGGGACCTTCAACTGCTGGCTGCAATTTAGTCCCCAGACACTATATTTACAGGCAAGAAAGAGTACCAAGCATCCGGTGATTAATAATATTTGACCTTCTCTTACTGTCAGCAACGACGAGGGCATGACGTTCTATGAGCTACTCTGGTTTTAATTGACCACGGAGCTAGCACCCACCAGCCCCAGCACAAATGAAATGAAAAGTGAGAGCCCTTAGAGCAATGACACATTTGCTGGCAACCAGGGTCAGCAGGTAGCCAGCTGGGATAGATAGCAACTGCCCTGGCTGGTCTCAGACCACGCCAGTCGCAGTTCCTTTTTGCTCTTCCTTCATAATTGCCATCAAACCCAACCCAGTATTTTGGGGTGCTCTACTGCTGAGGGCAGGAAGCCACACAGCGAGCAGCGAGAAGTGGGCATATGGAGTCCTGTCCTGATGTGGGCTATTCGTCTACAAAGCTGTTGGCCCCGGCCCACTCAATGACCAGTGCAGAGGCAATGTCCCGGCCCTGCAAGCACCGACCGCATGAGTGTTTCTCTGATACTTGCCTGTGGTTGGTGCTAGGGTGGCTCATGGTTCGCAAAGTGCAATGATGGTCGTAACATGCAGACCTACCTGTCTGCTAATGATGTGTGTTCCTTTGAAGCCCTGGTACCTTAGCGTGCAGCAGCTCATGGGTGGATGCTTCTATGCTGTGTCAACTCATGTTGCTAGTTGGTAATGAGCCCCCCATGCTGCTCGTGTGGGACCTCTAGAGTTTGCGTGCCCTACCATTTGTTATTTTCATTGTTTGTTTGTTTGTTTGTTGTGAAAACCCTCTGATACCTGCTGGTGTGCAGCAGGGCCAGAACAGTCACATCTTTCTTTCACTGATTCACCTGTTTGAACCTATCCGCTCCCTTGATGCTGTGGCGAATGTGTTGCCGGCCCGCGACGCCAGCCGGGTGCGAGATGCTGTGACCCAGCGTCTCAAGCTGCCGGGCAATCTCGGCGCACTCCTCGCCTGTGGCCTCTGGGCCAACGATCAACTTGAGCTGCATGGCTGAGGTGGAGCCGGGGGAATAGGTCGAAAGTGTTTATCTCGTGCGTGCGAGCTGCAGGTGCTGCTAGAAGCTTTTGTGGGTTTGGATAGAGCAGGAACAACTTTTCACGTGATGGATCCTTTACCTGAATTTGAGCAGATATGAAGGGAGGAGGAGCTGCAGCGCAAGAAGCGTACGCTCGCTGACTTCTTAGCGATGCAGACGTGGCAATCAGAGGAGCCACCTTTGGAAGCGACTCAATGAGCATGAGCGTCCCTTGATCCTGACACGTACGGCGACGGGCTGATCCGGTGCACCATGAAATAGAACTTTGAACCCGAGATCCGACCCTAGAAGCCCATACGAGGCGAGCAAGATGCTTCGAATGACTTAAGCAACGTTTCCAGATGTATGACTATAGATACCTTGCGGACCACTGTTTCATTGATTCGGCGAGGCTGCTGGGAGTAGAAGCATTGGAAGTACAGCACGGTTATGTCATGTCTAACAGCTTCGTTTGTCCTACATTCCGTGATAAGATTGTGAGGCAGATTTTATCAGTCCAGCAGTGGGTTCATCTCAAACAATAACCTGAGATGTCTCAATCTCCCCTGGTTCATGTGGCAGAGCTACAGGTTGCCCAGCCATGCGGCACATGCATGCACTGATGTATCATAGAGCCACCAACTAACGTGATGGTCCGCTTCACAGTGTCTCACCTGAGATCATTTTAGAGCGTACAATGCAAACTTAGGTACCATACCAGCTACCGTATGCTACCGGTGATGCATGTGATGGCCCATTCTGCAATGATGGGCCTCCTTGCAAGACAGTAGTGCATGGCCGATGATTTTGAACAGGCAACAAGACAGCAAGCAGTGCATGGCGGTTGGTGCAAAATAGGCAGATAGACGGCGAGCAGGGCAGGGCGGGATGCTGTGCAACAGGAACAAAAACGGACACCAAGCACTGAGGATGTTTCAAAATAGGCAGACAGACAGCTAGCCCATGGCTCAGTAGATGCAACAACAGACGGCAAAAAATGCACCGCAGATGCTGCAAATAGGAGGATAACAAGCTCTGCATGGCGGATGCTACCAAACATGCAGAACTTGATCCACACCAGCTATCCCAGCATCCCCAATACGCATGCATGCTACCTGCGATATGTCATCACTCCTGAGCATGCCAACATTTGACAGTGCACATCATGCCTCCTCACTCCCTCCCTCTCGTGGGGCTCTATACGGGATGTTATTGCAGCTGCACGGGGTGTCTGGCTTGAAAGTTGTCATGTTTGATGGTTTTGGAATGCTCTGCTGAACAGGAGTAGTGATGCAGGTACAACGGGTTGCTTGGGCAAAGAGCCATGCAGGCGCTCCTTACAAGTTAGTTAGGCTACTGATCAGCCACCACCGTCAACAGGAACTGAACCTTCACCGGCATATGGCCAGCCACCCGAGCAGGAGAGATGACTGCACCAGGCTACCCTGGCCATAGGTTTTGATGTAGCATCCTGAAATAAATAGTGAGTCACAGAGTAACAATGCACTTATCACTACCCAGGTGATTCCGGCATCCATGCACGGCATACGGCAGCATGGCTGCTACTAGTACACACTACCAAGCCTTTTGAATAGGCCCAGAGGTGAGACGTCGTTAAATTGCCTGGAATATGATGGGTGTGTGAAATAACTTCATGCGGAGCAAGCGAGCACAGAAACAACCATGGCGACAAGCAAAACTAGGCAAACTTCTAAATGATGGCAAAACAATCGCCATACGTACCCTCCTCAACAAAACAAGTCAACTACCGGTACTAGACGTCGTTTGCCCATTCTTACAATTAATTATGCAGGGGATTACATCGTAAATTCATTCAATAACTACCGTATGCATGGTTTGTCGACGCCAGGACCCGTTAGATATTGAGTGTTTCTTAAGGGATGTTTGCCCTGAAGGCAGCAATGCCGGTGAATTGATTTATATTTTAATGAGGTAAGGCAACCAAATCTACTGGTATGCGTAAAATAGCAAGGGGGGCACTTTGGTCAAGTCGATGGAATGTTTCCCTTTGTGGGAGGATGCTTTAGTAACATTATTTGAACAGTAACATTATTTTGCAGCTCCCTTGGTAAAATAGGCAGGCTACACATGGATGTGCATATATCAAACGCGGGCTCAGAGCTAGGTTGCTTTCTGAATAGCTGAGGTACTGCTTAACGGTAGCTGAGCAGCTTCTGCCTGGCTAGGTCAAGTTAGCTTGGTATTCATGACATGAGTCCGGGTGCAGCATAGCATGTCCGATAAGCACCAGCACAAGCTTTGCATTTCGTTCGTATGAGTACCTCCAGGCCCTCAAAGTGGAAACAGTAGGAAGCAGGCAAACAAAAAATACTGCTTTGGTACATGACAAAAAACGTTTACTTCATCGATACCACTAGGAATGCTCACAGTCACCTCAGCTGCCTCGCTTTAGTTCTGAACACTTCTGCCGCTTGTGATGAGGTCTGAGCTGAACTCGATTAATACGGGGTGCCATCCTGTGCTGCCAAAGCGTTATTTGCTACAAAATCAATACCCTGGCCCTGGCTTTTGTAACACATGTGGTTAAACTTGTTGAGGGCTGGACTCTACTGAGGCTGGAGAAGTGGACTTCCTTGCAGGGGGGGGGGTCCTTTCGTTCCTTTATTTCTTTAGTTTCCATCCAGACAGTTGGACATTGACGCAGCCTAGCCTTGTGAGCATGGCCCAGAGAGGTGACGTCATTGACTTGCCACTGAATCCAAGCACCGACGGTCAGCTGGCTACCCGCATGATGACCGTCGGTGCCGGTCCTGGCAGGATGAAAGGTATGGGCTTGCCTCTAATTGAAGTCCAAACTTGGCAACCAGCAAATCAAGTTATCAGCAAGCACAAATGTGCAATGCGTGATGCACAGAACTCTGCAACACAGTCAAGCGTGTTTGCCACATGACATGGGCGCGTACAATGCCTTATCACTAAGTGCTGGCCCTGTCTTGGCCATTTGAGCAGGGCCAACAGGTGTGACGTCGTCAAACTTGGGAATACTGGTATAACCCTTAACAAGTTAATGACGGTACACCTCCTGGCCCTGCTCAATAGGCTCGGCCGCACGGGCACCTATTTGTCCAGTAGGGAAGAGGAAAAAGTATAAGGGGAGAGGGGGGCAGGGGAGAAAGCAAGTAGAAAAGGAAACGAAAGCTAGAAATCAGAAGGAAATAATAGTTAATCCCATTGAATGTGCCGCATGGTATTGGCGCACACTGTCACACTTGGCCCTCTTCCTTGATGGTTTTTGTGCCGCACAATCGCACATTACCTCATGGTCAATCAAGACGGCCATAGTCGATTGCGAAAGATCCTGCCCGAAAGTAAGAGCAATCTATTGTCTCTGCGTTCACTCAAAATGCCACTGATCGTCTCATTGTCTGTCCAAAAGGCGAGGCGTAGGAATCAAGCCTGGAGATGTTTTGGCTGAACTAAGAGCACTTCAATATTGCGTGCAGCATAGTGTCAGCACTTTATAAACCCTCGCATGATAAATGCGCATTCATTCAAGAACCCACTACCACCTGTCGTCCAGTCCTCAGCCTGACGTTGCTAAATTGTAGCTGAAGCACCTGAAAACAATCAGTGCTGAGGGCTTTGTCCCATGCATCACTCCAAGCAGTCATGTGTGTGACATGTTTTGCCTCACCTCCCTCAATCAGCCTGTCATGCCCTCAAAGTAGTTTCAAGATGCATTCTTTGTGAATCATTGGGGCTCCTCCTACCTGCACTACCCTGGCCTGAGATGGGTTATGAAGTTTGGAACGTGTAGGGTTTTGACCGTTGACTCTGGGCGGGGTTTTGGGACCCCGCCCAACTGGCCCCCAAAGCCACCCCAAAAGTTGAGTGCCGCGGGTTTGGTGTTGTCGACCGCCATGTCACAGTTGCGCCAGACACGGGCAAGCGCTGCTGCAGCTACGGACGCCGAAGGTAATAATAATGACGCGATCAGCAGTCCTCATCGCCCGTGGGGCAAGAACCACCGCATGGTGTTATAAATGGGTCACCGCGCGCGGATTCAGGCATTCAGCCTCTTCAGGGGTGGTTTTCTTCAGTCCTTCTTTCACCTCCTGTTGCGTTTGCAGATGCATCCATTCTCCTTGATTTCGCTGCGACAGCCGTGTCGCCTCATACCTCGCAGCAGGACCCGACACCGGCTGCTGGCACCAGCGGCTCCACCAACAACGTCCTCCAGCTGTACACTGAGGCCGTCTGGCAGCGGCTGCAGGTCCGCGAGTCAAAAAACAGGGATGCCATCTCCCTGCGAGTCGGCCTCTTCAAGAACATACTTCCAGAGGGACTGGCAGAGGCACCGCCAGGTAGCTTGGGGTGCCAGATGCAGGCGCATGCTGCATGTGGCTGGTTTGCTGGATTGCATGCATGGCATGCTTCCCTGGAGCAAATTACTCAATTTTTTCTCGCTTTAAATCTGGCTTAACATGTCGCGAGTGGTTTTTCAAAACCATAACCAAATGTATATGGTAAACAGTATCATAACAGCTTGTGCATATCATGTATGCAGTCAAGATATGTCGGCATGGAGTTTCGGGGAGAGGGAGCCTGAGAGAGGTTAAGCCCTGCTCCAGGAGCATGCAAGAAAGTTCACCAGGATCACTCCCCTCTCTGCATCTGTGGCCAACGTTTGTGTTACAACCCGCTTAATGAAGAAGCCATGCAGAATCGTGACATGCAGAATTCCCCAACAAACGCAACCTCTGAACACCAAGTCTCAAGAAATCGCCCCCTCCCACCTTTAGGAGGCACCATGTGAATCCCTGATTCTCAAGAAATACCCCCCCCCTTTCGAAACATAGCCTTGCTTGACGTGCCTACGACAGCCGACGTGGCTGTTTTGAAGCTGCTGGTGGAGAAGTACACGTGGGGAGCCCTGCAGCCGTCGAGGGCCTTTGTGGTGCGCTGAGTGGTATTTACAGGAATCTATGGTCAAGGGTTTCAGGAATATTGCACAAGGATGTCTTTATTCATGGAGAATTGGGGAATTCATGAGGATTCATATTGCATGCCTGGCGCATGGGGTTGCATGGGGCCTGTCTGGTGCACGGAGTCACAAACTCACATGGGGCTTGCCTGGTGCATGGGTCACATCTGGTGCATGAGGTCATAAGGGGCTTATCTGGTGCATGGGGTCACATGGGGCCTGTCTGTTGCATGGGGCCTGTCTGGTGCATGGGGTCACATGGGGCTTACCTGGTGCATGGGATCACATCTGGTGCATGAGTTCATATGGGGTCTGTCTGTTGCATGAAGTCATATACTCTAATGGGATTTATCTGTTGCATGGGGTCACATGGGGCCTGTCTAGTGCATGAGGGCACAAGGGGCCTGCCTGGTGCATGGGATCACATGGGGCTTGCCTGGTGCATGGGATCACATCTGGTGCATGAGGTCATAAGGGGCCTATCTGTTGCATGGGGTCACATAATCTCATGGGGCCTGTCTGTTGCATGGGGTCACATGGGGCCTGTCTGGTGCATGGGGTCACATGTGGCTTGTCTGGTGCCTGATGTCACTTACTCACATGGGACCTGTCTGGTGCTTGAGGTCATCTGGGGCATATCTGGTGCATGGGGTATGTCTGTTGCATGGGGTCATACGGGGCCTGTCTTGTGTATGGGTTCATCTGGTGCGTGGGGTCATGTGGGGCCTATCTGGTGCATGGGGTCACATGGGGTATATCTGGTGCATGGGGTCACATGGGGCCTATCTGGTTTATGGGGTCACATGGGGACTGCATGATGCCTCTCGTACTTGTTTTGCAGGTTATGCTGTGTGCAATTGTGCAGCTTATCAACTATGCTTGCATGCTTTGATTGTAGGAGAGGGGTGCTGGTGGCAAGGTACCGGTGGAAATCTGTGAGGGACGGACGCTTCTTGAGCAGGGCGTTCAAGAGGGTGACACCATCTGGATTGATTCTGGGGTGGGTGCGCTACAGCCAGGAAAGTAGCTGCTTAAATCTGGAAACATAATGGAAGTGAAGTTTTGGAGAGTGGTGGGCAATGTTGTTCCGATCTGGATCTGGAGCCTAGAAGATGTAGCGAGTCGACAACGCAATGATAGTGATCTCATCATAACATCACTATTTTAATCCAACGACAGTGAACTCATCATATAATCATCTTGCAATCCTGACTGTGATACCTCTTGAGGCTTACAAGGGCTATGGCAAGGAAGCAGGCCTTACTTGTACTGGGGACTCAAACAGGTTGATTCTGGTGCCTGCTATTCTGCATGTTGTTGTGACAGCGTCCATGCATCAGCCCAATACCCTTTCGTGTGCACCTGAATGTCCAGATCCTCGTGTGCTTACCGTCTTTAGATGTTGTGTTTGCAACATAGCACAGCAGCCGTCCGCTGCCGTGAGTTTCTGCTGCTGACCCCCATCTCAAACCTTAACTTCTGGTATTATTTCTGAGCCCTGCACCCTGAGCCCTGCACCCTTAACCTTAAACACTGAACGCTGAACCCTGAACCCAAGTTGCCCTGCTCACGCTTAACAGGCGACGGACTTTATTCGTAACGCAGTCTGGGCCCAAGGGCCCTTGACAGCGCTACATCTCTTTAAAACGGAGTCGGGTGCCATGCCATGCCAGCCTGCAACAGTCGAGACTGCACCCCAGCATCTGCCAAAGCAGGAGCACGCCACTGGCAGTGCAGATGCAGCGATCAAGGCCTCGGCCTCCGCTGGCAAAAGCAAGCGATCCGATCCCTCCGCTGCAGCTGCTGTTGCTGCTGTTGCCCCTGGGATGGCTGCAGGGGTGGTCCCCAAGAAGTCTCACAAGAAGAAGATTGTCCTTCAGCCTGTAGAGGCCGCTGCTGGCCCAAGTGGCTCCCCACCGGCTGGTTCAGGGGCAGTGGCAGCTGCAGCTCGCGCCAAGGCAGGCCGGTCTACAAGTATCTCTGCAGCGGCGGCAGCGACGGCGGTTGCTTTGCCTCCTTCTGTCGGAACCGCTGCGGCTGCAAGAGCAGCGGTCGGGAAGGCGGTCCTGAGGAGGTCTTTAGCGGGGCGGTCTGTGGATGATGACATTGCAGCGGCTAGAGGCCCTGGGGGAGTGACAGGCATAGCCGCCTTGGCGGCAGCCGCTGGCTTTGTGGCTGGTCTTGGAAGCACCTCTTCAGGCAGGTCAGACCCTGCACCGTTGCACGATGACGGACGTCGGCGCCTTCGATCGAAAGCCGGCGCCCCCGCCTCCGCGCCAGGCTCGGAGTGGGGCACCGCTGGGCCGTCTGTGAAAAAGAGCGGCAGGGTAGACGCAGCTGCTGCTGAGCCAGACGGGGCCGGAACGGGTGAGGATGTGGCGGGGGAGAGCAAGCGGGTGGCGGAGCAGGGGGAGGCCGGCAGGAAGAGCAGCAGAAGAAGCGGGCGGCCTGCGGGGACCGCTGGGCCTTCCTACAATGAAGATGTTTGGGACAGCGGGGACGAAGAGGGCGCGGCGGACCTGCTGCTGGACATAGCAGCCGGATTCAAACGCAAGTACAAGCGGGAGAACCTGTGGGACACGGAGAGCACGCTGAGGCTGCTGAACGGCATCAAGCGGTGAGGCGTGCTGGCCGCAATATATATGCATGTTGCACAGCTTGCACAGCTCCTGTGTGTGTAGATCCTGCGTGTACAGGTAGATCCTATGTGTAGATCCCATGTGTAGGTCCTCTAAATACATCTTGCTTGTAGATCCTGCATTTACATCTTGTGGGTAGATCCTGCGCGTAGATCGTGTGTGTAAATTCTGAGTGAATCCTGCTTGTAGATCCTGCCTGTGGAGCTTGCGTGCAGATCCTGTTTGTGGATCCTGCTAGTACATCCTATGTGCACATTGTGCGTGTACATCCTGCATGTACATCATGCTTGCACTTCCTGTGTGAACATCATGTCTACGGATCCTGAGTGTTTCCTGTGTGTACATCTAACCTGTAGATCCTGCATGTAGATCCTGTGTGGGATATTGGCGTGCACATCCCAAGCAGCAATGCTGATCCTGACTTGGTGCATTTATTTGGAGTCGCAGTTGAGAAATAAAACTAGGTGTAAGATGCCTGGGGAAGCCTCTTGCTTCGTTAGTTCCCATGGCTGAATCTTGCCCTGCTCACCCCTGTTGCCCAAGTTTGCCTTGAGCAGACAAATGCAATCAATTTAATTAAACCTTTATGACATCATTTATTTTGTTGTATTGACAAGATAAATAAATGAAAGGAAAGAAATGTTGGTGTTGTTTGCATTGAACAGGTTCTATCTGTGGAGCAGCCCTGACGTGGTCCATGACCCTTGGGTGAGGATTCGACTGAGCTGTGGCGACTTGCCTGGCGAAGAAAAGGTGAGTGGCGTGAAGTGGCAAAGGGATTTCTGCACCTGGCCCCTCTGGCCCTAGGCCAAGATATAGCTGAATTGTAGCTGAAGCACCCTAAAAAGCTCTCATACAGACTCACACTGTGTTCCAATTCATTCGACCCCTCTTGTGCTGCATGCCATTGTCTCTTACGCCTCATGAGTGAAAGGCTATTTGGATGGCATGTAGACTGTGTCGAGATGTGGTGCCCCTCCCCCCCCCCGACAGCTCACCGCCACGCTGCCTCTCTCTTTCTTTGCAGCGGTCGGCGTTGAAGGATAGGTTCGTCAACATCTGTAACGCAGCCAAGCGGAATTTTGTTGGATGTCGCGACAAGAGCCTTCTTTCTCCAGAGGTCCAGGCCCTGGCCATGAAGGTGGGGAAGGCGGGTCTGTGCCTCTGTGGTGTGAAGGGCCCTGGCCCTGGAAGTGTGGATTGCAGGGTCTTAAGGTGTGAACGGCCCTGGCCCTTAAAGTGTGAATCACAGGGTCTGAGGTGTGAACAACAGGGTCGGAAGTGTGGGCGGCGGGTCCCCATCAGACTGTCCCCTGGCCATGGGCCGGTTTGTACCTGAAGTGTATATGAAGCAAGCTTCAATGCCGGCATCATTGCTGCATAATAGGGTGAAGCATCATGACACACGGTTGGCTTGCTGTCATGTTAGTTACGGATTAAGATACGTAACGGAGCTGAATCCACTCATGCGCTGTCTCATGTCATATAGAATTACCACGAGTTGACGACACATTTTGTATGCAACTAGGTGCCCCTTGAAGCTGAAGTCCCTCATGCGGTGTCTCTTGTGTTGTAGATCCACCAAGAATTAATGAGAGCCCCCAGCTCCCCCGGCGGTACTGGCGGACGCTTCCGCCGGACACAGGACCCAGGAGACTTGGCTGACAAAGGAAAATAAAAGTATGAACGATGTTCATCCGCGGGATGGCCAGGGTGGCAGTTCTTCAAAATTCAATTCTGACTTGCATTTATTGTCCTTTTTGCCAACCAGACAGTTGGGCGCCCAAGTGGCCGAGCCTTTGGGGCAGGGCTCAAAGGTGTAGATTCATGGTCCAACTGTCTGCACAGAGTACCCTCGTCTCAGCTTCATCATTCAGCCACATCATCTATACATACTGTAACCTTGTAAATGCAGGATTGGATCCAACTCGGTATGGTTATAGCTGGATTTCATATCACAAATGCTGGAAAACGTGCAACCCTCAGGTCTATAGAGCAGCTCTGGGGGAGCAGCCCCTGTTGCAAATGCTGCTGCCTGCTGGTGTGGATCAGGTGTTGAGGAGGCATTGATCCCACAACGGCCTTACAAATTTGACCTTTCTATCATAGCGCTGGTGTCGGGGCTCTGCTTTGCTGCAATGGCTGCCTCGTGCATAATGGACCTACTAGGGCATGGCTCAACATATTTTGGGACCATTGGTGGTTGCATGTGCTTGTCTTGAAAGAAGACATTGATACATCCTTCCAGCGGTGACCAGCTCGTAGATTTCATATTGTCGTGACTGCGAAACTGGGTGGCATCCCTCAATATCATTATGATGAGTATCTTCCCAGGGCCATGGTCATTTGATATCGTGTTAACTTCCCGAACTTGGAGCACTGCGCTTTTCTCTGACAACTTCGTGAAATCGTGAAATGCCCTGGATCCAACAAATAGAACTCTATGACAAGGCAAGCATATCAGCGTTCTCTTGCAGCCAAGCTTAAAACATTTAGCTAAGCACCGCTAAACTATATGACCAGAGGCTCTGACACTTGACAGCTCTTTCCAGCAGAGAAAACTTAAAAATTAGGTTTCACACGGTACAAGGCCAGAGACCCTGATCAAGGGGGCACTTTCACCAGCAGCTGGCCTCGAAACTTTGACCTCTCAATCTGCCCCAAGCAGGTAGAGCCACATGCAACTTGCAGTCCATAGTCCAGCAGCAAACATGATGACACGAGCATGCACCTTGAAAAACAGGCTCACACGGTACAAGGCCACACACCTACCCAACAAACAATTACAAACCGAGATCCATTCAGTCCATTCAGTCATATTCCAACCGCATTCAAACCGCTTGGGCAAAGAAACCGGTGGCAATAAAAAACGAAAAGGGCTTAGATGACAGCGGGTCAACAAAATCAACTAATTCAGGCAGCAGAGGAAAATAAATTGACAGCTGACAGCTGGAGATCTAGGGGAAAGCAGAACTATGGCCTCTTGCCCTGATGACCGGGTCTCTATTCAACGCCACGCAATGCAAGTTACGATCGGTGAAGTGCCCTCACTTTTCTCTACAGTCTGCAGGTAGGGCAGGTTCCAGCTGTGCATAAGGACTGAACTGACAAACCTCTAGGCATCATCACACTTCAACCTGCTAGCCAGGTGGCCCAGCTGTGGCGGCTGGCCCCCGAGGGACCCAACGATGGATCCAGCATGCAGCAACATCTTATCTGTGTGCAACCCCTGCATGTACTGGACCGCCACGCCGCAGCTCAGCTCCAGAACCGGACTGGGCAACCCAATGGTCTGCCTGGGCCTAACAGTCTGTGACCGTGGACGCACTACATACAGCTAGGCATCTTCACGGTACAAGTCATACCCTACTGCCTGGAGTAGCAGTTCAGCTCATGCGGGGCCTGCGAGTCACCTTGCTCTCATGCCCTCCGTCCTCAGGGGGCAACTTCATGTACGCAATGTACAGCTGGCGAACGTAATCAACCATTTCTGTTGTAGGATAGTCGCCGCTGCCTTTGTTTTTCGTTGCTTCCTGCAGCTCCAGCAGCATGTCCAGAGGCCTTGGTGACACAGATCGGTTCCATTTATCCCAGAGTTCAGACACCGGGGTCGTCACTTCTGCTTGAGTCAGGTATTTACTGAGCCGAGGCGACATGTTGGCCTTCATATGCTTCCCAAACTTCTGGACGCTACTTTCAAAAGCCTGAAAGGAGGGCAAGCACACTGGGGTTGAAGCTCCAGCAGCGGCAAACACAGCAGCCACAGAGAAGACAGTGGTGGATACATGGATTACATGCCTGAATCGAAGACGCAGAACCAGTCAGACGCAAATTGAGGTGCTTGAGCACATGCAGCAGGGTGACCTTTGGGCTGTTGCCCTCGGCTAACAGAGTAACAGGTGTTGGTGTTCAGGCAAAGCTCACCCCTTGGTTGAGTCCCAACTCCGCCCGGACAGGTTCGCTCACCAGCTGCATGCACCTGTAATCAGATTTCAGTACAGGCTCAAAATATCAAAATCTCAAAACAGGCCAAGCCATATTAATTTGCATGATCAGTCCACACCAGAAATCCACACAAACAACCCGACAACAGCCATCCAGTTGTGTCAGTAACTGCATCGATGCATCCACCACATCATGTTTTCTGAAGGGCTAGGCAGCGTGGATAGAAACAGAATAATTATGAGGCACAGCATGGCAGGGTTTAGCCCTGAACCCCATAAGGTACAGTATGAAAGCATGACGGCCATGTTCACTACCAGCTTATTTCAAAGGCCACGTCAGCATAGTAGCACAATGTGCCATGACTGCGTTGCATCCGTATAATACTCTTGGATACAGGCTTTTTTGTCAGTACTGAGAGGTTACCGGGCCGGATAATGTACCTGAAGAGCTTCAACTAGGAGCTCAAGATTCGCCGGAATCTGATCGTGATCTTTCCCGATGCATATTGGCCTAGCTCGTGCAACAGCCCCCCAAATCAGAATAAGCTCGAAGTGAATCATCACCATTGACATAATCCGAGGCCATGTCCAGGGAGGGCTGGCTCTGTGCAGTGGGTGGGTGCAAAGGACTCTGCAACGACAAACATACATGCCACTCTTCACTTTAAAATTGACCTGAATTGCTTCAGGCCCATCACGGCCTACAGCTGGGGAGATCCCTGCAGGCTGCAAGCCCTGCAGTACCAGGTTCCCCTGGCCGTAAGACAGGAACAAGCGTATCCAATGCTGCTACTTTGTCCATCTCACCATTCTAGAGCTACCGGCCCTGGACAACTAGACATGTCTAGGTCGGGTCCCCATGGTCACCGTGATGGTTGACCAGCGGCCTGCCAAGGGCAGTTTGGTGCGCACTGAAACAAACAACTGTGCATGCCCACGGAAGGCCATACCTTTGCAGCACGCGGATTGATGGGACTCTCTGGTTGTCTGTCAGCAGCCAATGCCTAGAGCCTGAGCCCCTCAGCGCCTGCTCCACTGTCGGAGGCGTCAGAGGACGGGGGGGGGCATGTGCAGCAGCAGTGGGGACAGCTTCAACAGCGGGCTCCGGCTGCCTCTGGTCCACATCCAGCTGTACCAACTGCCTCTGAAGAACCTGCTCCAACTGATTCTTATACTGGCCCCGCTGCTCCTTCTTCTGCTCCTTCTTCTCCACGTTCTCCTCCTGCTGCAACCTCCGAATGAACCCCTCATCTAGCTTCTCACGCAACTTCCACTGGTTCTTCTGCATCTTTAACTCCAGCTTATGCGTCTGGTTCTCTTGAATCACCGCCAGCGTCTTCATATCCAGCCGGGGCACGGGCGGCATATGGCGCTTCCGCTGAAATTGCTGATTCTGACTTGGTTGTCCGTATCTCTCCAGGTCGCTCTGCATCTTCACCATCTCCAGATGCTTCGTCTGCAGTCTCAGCCTCTGCTTATTCTGAGTCCCTTCAAGCTTCTTCAAGGACCTTTGCACCCTCTGCTCATGTTCCGTCTCCCGCTCCTGTTGTAAGAGGCAGACACTTTCCGTCAAAGGCCCCAGACTCACGCCTGTGGCTGCATCTTGGCTAGTTGTAGGCTCCGGGCTCTTGCTTTCGGCTGCACCTTCGCCCTTTGAGGGCCTGCTGCTCTGGGCTGTGGGTGCATTGCCGCCGGTTGAAAGACCCAGGCTCTGGCCCTTGGCTGCATCCTGGCCCTTTGAAGACCTGCTGCTCAGGGCTGTGGCCGCATCCCGGCCCGTTGAAGGCACTTGGCTCTGGTCTTTCTTTGCATTCCAGTCCCTTGAAGACCTGCTATCCAGGGCTGTGCTTGCATCCTGTTCCCTTGAAGGTCTGCTGCTCAGGGCTGTGGCTGCATTGTCGCCGGTTGAAAGCCCCAGGCTCTGGCCCTTGGCTGCATCTTGATCCGTCGAAGGCCTGCTGCTCAGGGCTGTGGCCGAATCGCGGCCCGTTGGAGGCCCCAAGCTCTGGTATTTGGCTTCACCCTGGCCCTTTGAAGGCCTGCTGCTCAGGGCTGCGGCTGGGATTTCATCCATCCAGGTATTCACGGCTTTGGCTGCATCTTGATCCGTCGAAGGCCTGCTGCTCAGGGCTGTGGCCGAATCGCGGCCCGTTGGAGGCCCCAAGCTCTGGTATTTGGCTTCACCCTGGCCCTTTGAAGGCCTGCTGCTCAGGGCTGCGGCTGGGATTTCATCCATCCAGGTATTCACGGCTTTGGCTGCATCTTTATCCGTCGAAGGCCTGCTGCTCAGGGCTGTGGCCGAATCGCGGCCCTTTGGAGGCCCCAAGCTCTGGTATTTGGCTTCACCCTGGCCCTTTGAAGGCCTGCTGCTCAGGGCTGCGGCTGGGATTTCATCCATCCAGGTATTCACGGCTTTGGCTGCATCCTGTTCCTTTGATGGCCTACTGCTCAGGGCTGCAGCTGCACCCTGGCCCATTGAAGGCCCCAGGCTCTGGTCTTTGGCTGCTCCCTGGCCCTTTGAAGGCCTGCTGCTCGGGGCTGTGGCTGGGATTTCATCCATCCAGGTCTTCACAGCTTTGGCTGTATCCCGGCCCCTTGAGGTCCTGCTGCTCAGGGCAGTTGCATCCCTCCAGCTAGGCAGCAGCTCTATGGTTGGTGCCATCCGATTGGGTTGTGTGGCAGCCTGCCGTTCAGTTCCTGAGGCTGCTGCGTTCCTAAGCAGACTTCTTGAGGGGGCTTGGCTCGGGGCTGGGTTGCTTGGCAGGGATCTCGAGTGTGCACCCATCGGTGCGCTACCCGAGGTCCTTAGGGCATCTTCCAGGGCACTAGAGCCAGAGTGGGCTGCAGTGGTTCCCGCCCTTGTCGCTGTTGCTGCACTGGAGGTGTGGAAATGGCTTGCCGCTGTCGCTGTATTTGTGTGGAACACCGACCACACGAGGACGGCCAGGGGCTGCAGGGAGTGTACAGGAACAGGGTTGGGGCATCGGGAGGAATAGGTGGTGAACCGTCAACACATTGCATCCCATACATGGCCTGCTGCACATGGCCTCCCACGCATGACCCTCCCCATGTCAGGGTTACCTGGTACGGCCGTTGGAGCCCCAATCCTGCACCGTGTCCCTTCCCATACTATTATATGTACAGGACGGCCTGATGCAATGAGGTGCATCCTATGTCCATGCAATGGTTCCAGAGCCATGCCTTGCTCTTTTATCCATACCGTACTTCAATGTATGTCCCGTATTTCCAAGCCAGGTGACGCTGGCACACGAGAGATCATTACCTCCCACACAAAGCCGATCAGGGGTCCTGCCAATGGACCCGTAATGGCCACCCAACAGCCTGCCGAATACGTTATATACAGTACACTGACATAAGCACCCTTGCCTGCATGGCTGGGAGCTTCAGAAAGGACTGGGGGCATGCAGCTGTCGCTTTGCAGCCTTATAAATTACTTTTAGTTTTTTGGGAAGAGGTCATGATTTGCATGTGGTAGGATCTTGCCTGTGGTAGGATCTCCTTCCCATGGAAGCCATCGCTGAATGACCCATGATCCAGCCAAACATGAGGCTCCCTAAGTCCACTCCCCAGGGTGTATCCAATCAGGTGATTTGAAGGTATGAATTTATGTACCTGTGGTAGGACGTCCGTCTGCGTCAGCAGCAAGGCTTTGCCAGCAGCTCCAGCAGACCTTCCGGCTGCCGCCGCGCCGATCAGATTCCAGGAGGCGCCTTGTAGCGCCCTCATCTCACGCAGCTACGATATTAAATTTAGATTTCAACTACACCCAATCAGCATTGCGGTGCCAAGATGCTGGCTGCGTCTGCCTTCAGAAGAAAGAAAGAAAGAAAACGCCTGAGCGTGGCTTGAGGAATACGGGATTTTAAATGCCGTACACCGGAAGAATAGCTTTCCTTTCTGGTCTGAGTCACCCGGGTCTGGGTTGGTTTCGGATCTTGATTCAAAGCTAACGACGCTTCACTGTGTACGGCATTTAAAATCCCGTATTCCTCAAGCCACGCTCAGGCGTTTTCTTTCTTTCACTCACCACTACCTATAATCGACTCATCCGAGGCGGGGAGCTGAAACATTGATATCCCCTACTGATTGTTTCGTGCCGAAACCATCGGCTCCACCTGCTCGTCCTCCATCTCACTTCCATCGCCTCCCATTCGCCCCTCCCCACGCTGCCACGTACTCGCTTTCCCTCCTTCCGCCTCGGCGTTACCCTACCACGCTCCAGCTTAACTGGATTTGTTACCGGACGCACTCCCCTGATGCAGCCCATCTATGCATGGGCTGCATGACAGCGAGGAAGCTCCTCGACACCTGCGATGGCTGCGTCTGGCCCCCTATCACACCTGGGATGCCCACGTTTCATAGACCTACTAGCGCCTGACTCTAGGCCAAGATCAATACCCACTCTGTGCGTTCCGCCCCAGACTCCATGCCAGGCTGTTCCGACCCCCCACCTGACCACTGCATGGCAGCCAAAGACCAGCGGTGCTGCCATGCCGAGCAGCAGAGGTAACTGCACACATATCAGAGGCATCGCCGCGCTACGCTCCAGCAAGCGCCATGTCAATCTCCATGTCACGGCAGCAACCAGACGGGGGGCGGAAAGCTGGGAGGACTCCTTGCAGCCAGCGCCTGTCGGCATTGGGTGGCCTAGCTCCAGGAGTGGCAAGCAAAGCAGCAAGGACAACACGGATCAGCGGCATTTCAAGAAAGGGACAGATACAGGGCGAACGAGCCCCGATGGAAACGGACCTCGCAGGTTCACCGGCGGTGCTTGTCGGCCATCAGCACCTGGATCTGTCATGGGACCTGTCTCAAAGGGGAGTGACCTGGAGTGGATGAATGGTACGCAGAAGGCGTCCTTGCCCACCCTTGAAAGCGGCATCAATGAAAGTGTGGAGTATGGTGTGGAGGATGATCTCAGGGAGGATATGGACGATGATCTCGAGGATGTGGAGGAGGAGCAGGAGGAGGAGGGTCAGGGGGGTGATGAGGAGGAGGGTTGCGATGAGAGTGGCGATCAGGATTTGGTCCCAGTCAGTGTTCCTGCCAGCAGCGGTGGAAATGGTATCAGTCCCTCCCATTTGGCGGGGCAGGGGTCTGTCCCCCAAGACACCCATCAAGGCAAAGATACCCAACTGCATTCCGCCGCCGTGGATACAGGAGGGGACGGCAGTAGCGGCGCACCCTTGGAGCCCGTGGCCCAGGTCTTGGATGTGAAGGCCGCCAAGGCCCTCCTGAAGGCGCTCTCGCGGTACCGGCCTCAGAGCCCAACGGAGAGGTGCGCAGCATGCAGGGTCTAGGTTACACGAGCACGGCAAGTGAATCAGACTAAATGAGGGGGCTGAGGCTTTGTGTGTGCAGTGGCCTAAGGGGAGTAGGGAGCACAGTGATAACACAAGGATCCAGGAGGAAGAGTTGAGGCTGCGTTGGACAGGGGGGACTATGTCAGACTTGTTCGTTATGAGGATGAGGATGGATGAGGGTTTGGGCAAGGATTTCCAAACAGACTTAACGGTCCTGCTGATCCTGTGTGGCTGTACCGCAGGCGCTGGCAGTTGTCCCGCATCTATCCTTACGACCCGCAGCGGTACGAGGCTGCTGCCAATGCCGTTGCGGCTCACCCGGAGGTGGTCTTGGACGGCGTGTCGTTGCAGGGTCTGGCGTATATCGTGTCGGGTTACGCCACGGCCCAGCACCCGCCACACACGGGGATGATGGCGGCGGTGGGGGCGGCGGTCGCGGGGCGCATGACAGAGTGGGCCACAAAGGTGTGGGATGGGGAAAAGGGTCGGGCTGGGGAAGGCGGAGCGTGGAAAACACCTATTTGCTCAGTGTATGGCTCAGGGTGCGAACGTCTTTGCCTCTTCCCTGGTTACCCACTGCTGCGGCGGCTGTGCTGGTTGCAGCCCCACAGGGTGACTTTGTGTAGATCACAATATCCCAAAGCCTGCTCGGCAGCGCTTCTTTTCTGACTACAAGTCCACCTTCGGCAGGCCCCCATACGACCCTGACAGGCCCGATTGGGACAAAACTTGGGCTGGCCTACAACTGGTGGCCAGAGAAGCATGGCTGGCCATAAACGGGTCCCCCGGCCAGAGGCCGGAGTGTAGCTGACATGAACCTGAGTCAAGAAAAGTGAAGCACTGCTATTCGTTTATCTGAATTGTCACTGACAACCAACAATACCTAAACATTAATCAAAGCCCTCCCCTCCCCCTCCCTTCACCTGCTGGCTGTTTTGCTATGAAGTACCCTGTGGGAATCTTCAAGCCTTTCCATGTCACGATAACGCGACGAACAAGGAATGGCATACCTCCCTCTTTTCACCTGAAACATTAACTTTAAACCCTAAATCCTACACCCGGAGTCCTGAACCCTGAACCCTAAATCCTGAACCACGTCCCTTCACTTGCAGGCTGCTGCTGCTGCCGCAGCTGGGTCGTCTCCGCTTTCTGGCTCAGACCTCGGGGACGGCGGCCGTTACCTCACGCTGCGCTCGGCGGCAGCGGTGGCTATGGGCTACGCTCGGCTGGGTGTCCGCAGTGTCCCTCTGTTTGCAGCTCTCTCTGCGTGGCTCAAGGTGAAGGGGCTAATTGATGAAAGGGGGGGGGGAGGCTGTGGCTTTATATGCCCCTGTCCGCGCGTAGTGCAAGGTGAAAGGGCTGAATCATGAAGAAGGGGGGAGGGCGGGACAGCGGCTAGCATGAGTGGGGCAATAGTGGGACAATTCTATCTTCAAAAAACACCAAGTCCTCCTGAGGAGGGAGAGAACCTGATTGATATACCAAGGCCGAAGATTCCAATGTTATGTTGATATTTCAAATATTGGCTGCCCTGTTGGTGGAGTTTTACAAGGAATATGAAAGCTAGCCATACTGAAGCGACTCCTTCACCGGGGCAGGCTCAAGGAGGATTTCAGTCACTGCCCGGCTTGAGACCTGAGTTTGAGGCCTCGAGCCCCTACTGCCCGCGTTCCTACCTGTCCATTTTGTGGCGGAACAGGCTCAGATGCAAATGGCAGCAAGGGGATCATCAAGCAAGCAGGGCACCCTCCATGTTTAGTGCGCTCGTAGCGCTATTCCAGTGCTCTGGACTTTCCGCTGGCCCGTCTCGTGCTTTCCAGCCTGGACGGCCCGGCATTACCCACCTCACAGACCCCAGGCCTGTTCCTTTTCAGGCCAATACCAGTATCAGGGATATTCGAATATTCTTCGGACATACCTGCAGCATTGCAATCGATCAACACTGGCTACTGGTATTCAAATGTGTTATTAAAATGTGCCCCCCTCTCTTCCCCACCCTCCCCCCCCGCTGCTTCAGGGTGCGATTCGTGGTGGAGCCCTACGCCCCAAGGCCAAGGCACAAGGCCTGTGGCTTTCAGTGCTGATGTGGGCATTCGCATCCTTGCGCCTGTATGACAAGCGGCTGTGGGCGGAGGTAAGGTGGTAAACGGAGGCTTAAAGAGTTAGGGAGGGAGGGGAAAGCCTCTTGTTATGATGTCTACCTGCAAGCCTTGCTGCTGTTGGTGTGTATTATATGCTTAGTGCCTTTCCGCACCTAGGAAAATACAACTGTTTAATGAGCTCCGCAGGTTTGTCCCCATACTTCACCAAGTGCCAAAGGGCTATTTCCATTGTTTGTTTGACCCTTCCTTTTAGCTGTGCACACAGCACCCTCTGCCCCGCCTTCCACTTGTCCAGAGCGTAAGCCGGAATCGCTGCGCTAAGCAACGCTGCCTCCCGACCCTCACCCCATCCTGCCGATTCTCTCCCTTTGGCATTCCAGGTGTCCTTGCTGCTGCAGAGCCATGCTATGTGGCCGACCCTACTGGACGCAAACGACACCTTGAGGCTGGTCTGGGCCTGCCGTTCAGTCCGCCACGAGGATCCCACGCTCATGTACTTGCTGCAGAGGCAAGCCACCACCCAGGTGAGAAGGGCAATTCAAATCCAGATTTAAATTCTGTGCCTGTGGGTTTTTTCTCCTGTTTTCTAACTCAGCACCTTGAGCTGAGCGCGTGATGAAAATATGAGCCTGCTTTTAAGTTCAGCGCCTTCAGAAGGGAAACAAATCACACTTGGCACCTTGAGAACGATACCAGGTGCTTTTTAAATCCAGCACTTTCAGAACCCAGCTGAATACAATAGGAAGAGGAGGTGTAGGGACGGTCCTGTGGTTGGATGTAAGGCGGGGTAGATGAGGCGGGTTGGCAGGAATCCCCGCGGTGGGGCCCATTTGTCTCGCACACGTTTGTCGGTGGTGGGGGCATGTTTGGCATTGCGCCAGGGGCCTGGGGCCAGAGGCTGCATTCAGAATACTGACAGTGCAGCATTTGATTGGTCCCTGGGTTGCCCCTGTCTGGGTGGGCTGCTCCTCAAGGGTCAAACCTGACCCTCTTGCTGCTGGGCAAAGTGCAGGCAAGCTCTATACCTGATACCTCAGTTCACTACCCCAGTGGCCAGCAAGGCAACACCGTTAATCCCTGTGGGTGTCCCCCCCTCCTGGTCAGAGTAGGGCCCAAGCAGGACTGGGGGGTAAGCTTTGGGCTGCCAGCATGTGTCTTGTTGTCCTGAATCAGTGAAATAAAAAGGCCTTTCTAAATATTCTGGCGTCAGACAAAGTATATATTAATTTTATGTGGCCTCTGCAGCAATGGCCCTCTTCCCCGTTGGCATATTTCCAGTTTGTACCAAAAAGGCCTTTCTCTGAAAATACTACTGATCTGTACTGCCTTGTAATGACGAGTGTGTGGATTATGTGTGGAGGACTTTTCAAAAATAAACAATATATTTTTTTATTTTCCCCCCCGTTAACACTGTACCAAATACTGCCATGCACTCGCACCCAAGGCATGCATGCTTTGGAGCTCTGCAGCTTCGCAGCCAATGTATTAGGAATGTCGTGAAGCAAACACCAGTCATGTGCTTGTTGCCCGTGCATCCTGCCTGCTTTTTTCCGACACTGCTGCACCGGTATGTTTTGGTGATCCTGCTGCTTCAGTCACTTTTGTGTGCATACTGCACCAGTCATGTATTGTGTGTTCCTGCAGGTGGGCAAGTTGTCCATGTTGGACCTAGGACACGCCTGGTCCACTCTTGCTGCTGCCTCGTGGGCTCCCACACCCCTCCTGCAAGCACTGGCCAAGGTAAGCTGGGGACAGGGGACGGGGTAACAGGAGGCGTGGAGGATTCCTTTTGATGGATATTTCTCATTTAGGGGGTATTCCCGGATATCCCCATCGGCTGACCTGATGTGTGACATTATATGAAATGCACATTTGCCGACTGGCTGGTATACGATGCTGCCTGCCCACATATGCCCACATATGCCCTGTTCCTGACCTCCGGCATCCCCAAAGTGTCCACTCCTGCCCTGTTCCTGCCTCAGGCCTGCCAGGTCAAGGTCAACTCCCTGCAGCCCCCCGTGTTGACCAGCACCCTGGTGTCACTGGCCCTGTTGCACCAGCAGCAGAGGCTCCGCGGACCTGCAGGAAGCCGGCAGCAGCAGCAGGCGGCTGCAGGCCTGTCGGGGGGCGATGGGCAGCAGGGCCTGCCTGACGAGGCACTGAGGGAGCTGCTGGACAGTCTGGTGGTCTGGGCGTCAAATAAGATGATGAACTTCACGTGAGGGGCCTGGGGTATAGGGTCAGGGGTGAGGCCAGAAACCTAAGCCCTCTGTTGCTGATAAACGTTACGGGAAAGGCTTTAGATCTGGTAACTGTCCCAGGTCCGGGTCAAGGCTGAAGTCCTAACCCCCCTCCACAAACACAAACGAGGACGTGGATGAGGGGAGCGATCCATGAAGCCATGCCTTACTGAATGTGATGGGCTTTCAATGTGTTGGGGAGGTTCTTGCCCTGTAGCAGGGAGGGCTGTGTAGTCACAGCGTCAAAGCGTCCACCCTTCAGCCGTTTTCCAAAGGGCTGGTCAGTGCGATCAAGAGGAAGGGGGACTGTCCCTCAGGCTTTGACTTAAGCTCCCCGTGGCTGGGCGCAGTCAGGCTGCATCTGGAGCAGGGACAAGATCAAGATGTCTAGAAAGAATGGAAGAAATGAAAGCTGCTCCTGTAACCAAGGTGGTGATGAGGGCGGGGGTCCTCCGTGGTCTAGTTGTTTGTGTACATCTTGCGGCGAGAGGAGGGGGACAACATTTTTTTCTAGGGATCCTTTCAGCTTCAAGACAAGGCCCTGGGTATGTGTCTGTGCTGCGGGCTGGGGCGAACGGGCGCGTCTAGGCGGTAGTTCCTCTGAGGATCGCTCTGCCACTAGATCTGCTACAGATCTTCCGCAACTAGATCCTCTGCAGATTTTCTGCGATCAGATCTTTGTCAATCGTCTGCTACCAAATCCTTTGCTAATCTTCTGCGGCCAGATCCTCTGCAGATCTTCTGAGACTAGTCTAGATACTCTGCTATCCTTCTACCAAAAAGACCTGACTTACCTGTCATGTTCTATGCATGCCAACCTGCCTCAAATCGAAATAGGGCTTCACTCTCGCACCTTACACCTGTGTTGCATATAGTGTGCTCCTTACCTCTTGAAGTAGGCTGCTCGGCAGCCACGACTGGCCCCGGTTAAGACTTTACCTGGACTGGCCTACCGTAATGGCCCAAGCAGTCGGAAGCTCGCTGCATTAGGCCACCTGGCATGTAGGCCTTGCTGTAGCTAAATTGTAGCTTATGTGTCCTGCAATCAATGTTCCCTTGTATACGCCTGCAGCCCCACAGAGGCCGCCGCCTCCCTGCACGCGCTGGCTTGCCTTCGCTATCGCAATAACTGGGCGATGGCCCATTCATGCATGGTCCTGGCTCACGATAAGTGGGACCTGCTGGGCGGGATGAGCATGCAGCAGCTTGTCGTGGTGGCGCAGGTGGGCTGGGGAGGGGCGGCTGAGCTGCGCTTACCCCTGAGTGAAAAGGGCCGGGGTGTCAGGGCTGGACAGCACCCACTGAGTGAACAGGGCTAGGGGGGAGGAGGCTGATCTGTGCCCTGGGTAAGCATGCCCCCTAGGAGAGGTTAAGGAGCAGGGGCTGAGCTGCTGGATGATGTCGCCCTGTCCTATTTGATGTAGCTGGCTTTTGCAACATTTCAGCCATGCTCCGGCCTATGGCCGGCAGGGCTTGGTGTAGCAGGCCCTGCTACTTAGGCCCCCCAAATAGGTTTAGCTTGCACTGTCAAGCCCCCCTAGAGAGGTGCGGGTAATCCCCCCCGTCTCAACTTGTATGAGCAGTGGGAAGGCAAATGGGGCGTAATGTGGATGTGACCACTCCAGTGCGCTCGGCCCTTGTGAGGCAGCTTGGGGTGAGGAAGTGCATGTCCAGTTTTTCGCATCGCTCTTTCTGCAGTCTCTTTGACGCTAAATCATTCGCTTTCTGATATGTTGTGAAACTTGAAAGATTTAAATCCCCGATCCGAACGCAAGGGCGGACATATTGCCCCTTCTTTGCGGCTGGGGCCACATCTTGCCCTCCTCACCATCCCATGAGTCAATGTGTATTGCATTCCCAGCAGACACCGAAGTTGACATGTTTCACATGCCCAGGGTGCAAACCTGTTGATGGGTCTTACTTGCCTGTCTTGCTTACCTGCTATCCTGTACCTACACAGGCCCTCGCCACTCTGGACTTCCACAACCAAGCTGTCATTGCCAAGCTTGTGCGCCTGTTGTCGGTCCATGCGCTGTGGAAGGAGGATGGCCTCAGGCCAGAGATCATGCATGATGAGGATTTGATCCGGACTGGAGGAGACCCTCCTGGTGCAGCTCCTGCTTCTGCTTCCGCTTCTGCTACTGCTGCTGCTGCTGCTGCTTCTGAGCAGGGTGGTGTCAGTCCTAGGCAGCTGGTGGTGGTGCTTGAGGCCCTGACTCGGCTCAGGTGAGGGTGGTAATATCTCCCCTTCCTCACTCTTCCTCCGCCTCCCCTAGCTCCCCGCATTCGTCTCATCAGTTGTATTGTCATTCGTCCTCATTTGTCCCTTCGCCTGTCCTATCAATTGTCTTTGTTGTTTGCCCCGTCATTTTCTTTTTATGTCCCCTCGCTGGTCCTGCCTGCTGCCTTCCTTCCCTTAAATGTTCCCTCACTTGTCCCTGCTGCCTCTCCCCCCATACTCTCTTCCTATGTACCCCTCGATTGTCCCCTCAATTGGCCTCCTCATGTCCCCTCATTTCTTCCCTTCGTCACTGCATTTGTCCCCCCCCTCTCACCCTTTTGCCTTGATCCTGCACCTCCCACTCAGACACTTGGACCCGCCATTCTGCAGCCTGGCTGCCACCTATGTGCTCAGAGCTGCTGGAGTGGCCTTGGAGGTGCACGATACCATCCTTGGTCACAATCGGGTGGCGACTCAGCAGCAGGGGCAGCAGCAAGTGCATGCTGGTGCAGGATCAGGGGGAAATTCCTTAGCATCCACTACAGCGGCAAGTGCAGTGCAGCAGGAGGAGCAGCTATCAGAGGCTGGGCTGCCACACACAGCATCTGGGAGGGCAATCCCCAGGAGTGAAAGCAGGGCACAGGATTTGGGCTTGAAGGAACTGAAGGCGCCACGTTTGCAGAGTGCAGTAGTGGTGCGAGCAGCAGCTGCCACCCTGCCTAGGAAAGAGGCGTTGGAGCTGCTGTCTAGGTGCGCTGTCGCGTGCGCTGAGGCAGGGGGCGCAGCCGGCGGCCGGGCGGCAGTGAGCGGCGGCTTGCACTTGGTGGAGATGGCGGCTGCCTCACCGGCGGCGGGATGGGAGGCAGATGGTGCGGATGGTGAGCCACGCTACCGCCACCGCCAGGGAGACGAAGCGACAGCCGAACCTGAAGTACCGACAGGTGTATTGCAGTACACTTGGCCAGGTGGCAAGGTTATGCATGAAGCGGCCGCAGGCGGTACGGTCCCCTCTGACGCGGCATTGGCCTGGCTCGCCCATGCAGCCAGAGGAGACCTGCTGCGGTTAGCATGGGCAGCCATGCAGCTCGGCCAGCCCGAATGCACACCCCTGCTGCTAGCGGCCGCGCCTCTGCTCATCAGCCGGGAGGAGGGTGGCAGGCGGGCTGTGGGTGATGAGGCTGCGGTACTGATGGCGGTACGCCTCGGGCTGATGCTGCGGCACCAGGAGCAGCTGAAGCAGCAGCAGGGCCTGTCCTACTCAGAAACGCCCCCACCGCGGTCGAATTCGGTCAAGACGAAAAAGGTGCCTGACGCAGTGTACATGGCCAAGCTGGAGCAGAGGGCAAGGATGGTGACAACTGACACAGGCAGCAGCATTAGCATTCGCCAGAGTCGGACGGACCAAGACGATATGATGTCGGCTGTATCATTGGACAGCGAGGCAGGGCGCGAAGCGTGGAAGGTGGTCGTTTCCCGCTTGGAGTCGGTGGCCTCTGGGAGGCTGCGAAGGCATCGGCAGGCGCAGCTGGTGGGGGCAGGCGTGCAGCTGCCCGTGCTGGCGCGGAACTTAGAGGCCGTGCTGCTACTGCAGCGGAAGCAGGAGAAGGCGACGGCGGAAGCGCCCCCGCGTGCGCCGGCTGCTGTGGATGCTGCGGGTCTCACCACTTTCTCGATGCTAACTGGTGATCCCGACAAGCTGCTGCTCGCTGACCTGCTGGTGCCTGCTGCCAAGTCGCCTAGGGTGCGGGGTACTCGTGCAGGCAATAAAGCTGCTGAAGGAGTGACCCCCCTGGGCGGTGAGGAGCTTGTCAGCGGGCGCGCGGGATTGGCGGTGATGGTGTTGCTCGAAGAGGACTACGTGCGGGTGGCAGCTAGAACGTCAACAAGTGCAGGAGAAGGAGGGTTTGAGGCGGCTGGGAGAAATTCTTCGGCGTTCTCACCAGCACTGGACAGCGGCTTTGAATGGAGGTCAGACTGTGAAGGGGACGGCAACGGGAATGTTGATGAAGCATCAGAAAGGGGAAGATTGTCAGAGGCAGCAGATGAAAAGGAGGCGGACCATGTTGATTTGCCGCTTACTGTAGAGCCACATTCCAATCCTAGGTCGAATGCTCCTTCTCAGATGCTTTCTGCAGCTTTTCCCAAGAGGCAGCTAAGCAGGCAGCGGGCAGGCAGCAAAAAGGGTGGTGAGGGTGGCAGCGGTACGATGGTTGGGTGGCAATTGAGACCTGCTATGTTCTTGAGGCTGCAGATGCTGCGGGATCTAGGTTGGAAAGTGCTGGCGGTGCCCGCCCAGGAATGGTTGCAGGTAGAAGGGGGTGGGGCGGAGGGCAGGCTGGCGCTCCTATCTACCCTGTTGAGGCGCCAGTCCTAGGCTATCAAGAAGGGGACCTAGTCGACCTACAGTGTTTAAGCCAAGAAGACGCTCATTGTTCCCGGGCTTGGGGTGCTATACCTGATAACTTTGGAGGCTGAGGGTTGAGTGTACTATACATATAGGGGGCAATGGTCCAGTGGTGCAACGCTAGTGGCATTCATACCCAAAGGTTGAGAGATTGAACCTGCCATGCGATCTTCTCTCCTCCTGCCTAGATCACCGCGATCCATGTTCCTGCCCCCTCACATAGGAGGATGGCATAGCTTCACCATGATCCTGACTGTGCATGGTAGCTGGAATTGAGCTTAGCCATGCCATACCGTACCAGCCCCATGTGGCCGGGCGCTAAGCAGGGCCCAGCAGGTATGCACCATTCTAAGCATATGAAATTCAGTTATAGACTGCCCATCCCTAACCAGCCTCCTGTCACTAGCAGTTGGTTCTACTACATTCCACATCATGTCTGCCACCTGCCTTATCTCACATAAACCATTTGTGAAACGAGACATCCAAAAGACTCCTACCGCTTGGAGGGCTAGAGTTGCGGACCTTAAATACATTTGTGCCTCCTCCATTTTATCTCGTGACCATGGGTTGATTTCAGTATCTTCAGATATTACAGGCCGTTATTAGGAACACACTATTTACATGCTAACCCCTTAAATTTTGTTGAGGAAAACGGGTTGTCAAATAGATACAGTCAAATTTGTTTCCGAGCCTACGGGTTCGACCTAATTCAGCCTTCAAAAGTCAGAAACGCACGAGGGAAAATAGCCATCGATTCAATACAAAGTTAGTTACTGTTCATGCATGAGAAATAACTGACTACCCAAGATCTCGCCCCATCCCCCACTTCCCTGTTGACTGCAATAGTTTGGGCGAACAACAACAAAACATCACCTACACAACTTTTGACTGGTGAGGAGGTGAGAGAGCCTCTCCCTAATAACACTTTATGTCGACACCGCTGCTGCCTTTGTTGCCTTCTCTGCCAATCGCTCAGCTTGTTTCCTCTTTTCTCGCTCCAGGTAGTCCCTCATTAGCTCCTTAGCCACTGACAGCTTGGACAGGATGCCCTTGTATAACATCAAGTCCCTGGGGGAGAGGGCAGAGAACAGGGTTGGCGGTCAGCGGAGTCATCAAGGGGAGGGGGGGACAACTTGGCAGGCAGCAAGAGAGGAGAGCAGAGGGAAACAGAGAAAAGGGTCGACGGGAAGTACAGGTATCACTACCAGGCGTAGGAAACATTTTGGCAGGCGGACGCTGAAAGCAGTTGCATGGAGTTGCAGGTGGAAGCATGGGTGTAAACATTCCAATGGACGCATTTTTTTATCACAGGCCGATGCATCAGCCCGTACAAGAAACACACGCCATGCCCATGTCTGGTGATCTGGTAGGCCGCTGGGCAGCCATCGCTGGGCTGATGGGGAGCCAATGTTCACAGGCCCCCCACCAGTGGTCAATGCAGCACAGCCTGCTACACCACACCCCATTGGATATCTGCTGGGATTGAGCTAAATTGTAGCTGAAGCACCCTTGAAAGGCAGGATTCGCCACACGCACGAATGTCACTACCACAGTGTCACAAAACCAGGCGGCCTCGGCCACACATATGTTCAGTTGTGGCACACACACTTCCCCCATACCTACTTGCTACTCGCCTGGGGCTTGACCCCCACCTAGAGTCCTGAACACTTACTTGCTCACTGCCTCCTGCTTCACACCCACAGCCTTGACTAGTCCCTCCAGGGCAGACGGCTCCTTGGCTCCGCTCAACTCCAGCAACCTGGACAGCAGTCCAACAACAGGGAAGTCAATACAGTGCAGTCAGTGGACAGTGCATGGACAGTGCAGTGCAGTCCAAGAACAGGGCAGTCAGTGGAGGGGCGCATAGACAGGCCCCAACACTGGGACGTCGGACATAGCACCAAGGTTGAAGTCCTTATAAAAAGAAAAAATATATCTTTAGTACTAGTAGGTCGTAGTGTAATTGACCTAGGAGGAGTCCAGGAAGCAACTTTAGACAGGATCCAGCAGAAGGTCATGTTACGAAGAGGAGAAATTACTAGGTTTGTGTAAATAAATGAAGCCTGGCTGGCAGAGGATCCCGGAAATGGGCGCAAGGGAGACTTGGGACTCGGAAATCGGAATGAGGGCTTGCCATGCGGGCAAGAGGGAGGGGGGGTCCTGGAAGCCCCATCATCAGTCTGCCCCGGAGAAGCTGGATACTGGTGGCAGCTGATTCAAGCCTAGGGTTGAGGATAAACCATTACACAAGGTCTATAATTTACCCTAATCCTCAAGAGGAAAACAAATTGCACCAGCACCCTCAATTCTAGGGGTCTCTTTATGGAGGCCCATGTGGGGAGGCCCACTATTCCCTGCGTTTTAGCATCAAAAATCAGCCAGAATATATGACCTGGCATTCAGGCTCAGGAAGCTATGCAGTCTCTTAAATTGCACGAGACATCCAACCCCATGCAGCTCTGTCTCATGGCCTCCACAAACTTGGGTGCATTGGGCGGTAATGCGCGGTCAGGCTGCAGGTGTAAGGAACACCTTCAACACATCAGCTAGGATAGTGGGAACATCAGCACACTTGGAATGTGTCTTACCGAATTTATTTCGTTCACTTCTCTGGGAGGTCAGTCTGCTGCAGGGGCAAAATAATTGCCTACAAATAGTAATTGATGGCACAGGAAACCCTTAGACTGGTTGCCCTCAGAAGAACCCCCAAATAATTGCGAAAGAGAGCTGTTCCTTAAGAGAAGGCCCTCTGCGCACCTGAACAGTCCGATGGCAAAGAATTTGCTGTATGCCATCTTCCCGCTAGCCACCTTTTCAGAAACAGAAGCCAGCATCTTCTTCGCTCAGGAACAGCACACAAAGGGGGGGGGGAGCGACGAAATCAAACGGAGCCGTGGTCACATGTCAACATTCTCTCTCTGTCTCATGCATAGTATCTCACCCATGGTGGGTTCAGACTTCAAAAGCATCCAATTTGATGTTAGCTTCCATGCACCAAGCTACAACCGCATGCAGGGAAATGCTACGCGCGTATCAAGAACATCTCAGGTCATAGTGCCACACCCCTCTCAGTAATGATGTAGCCGAATACGACTTATTTGCTGAATCTGCCTCGGCACCTTTCAAGCAGCTTCAACAAGCCCCTCGTCATCAGTCATCAGCACCCTGATCCCCCATACTTGCCACTGCAGCATGCCCAGGCAACGCACCTGCACATCCGAGCCCGAAGCATCAGGTTTCAGGGGCGCTGAGGCGTTATTCTCTGCAGCAGCCTCAAGCGCAGCCGCATCGCGGCGGTACATCTCAGGGTCCTCATTGAGCGCCGTGATGTATGCGTTGAAGATCTCTGACCTCTCCTCAGCAGGAATGGCCTCTAGGATCTGGTCAAACACGCTCACCACGCCAAGGGCAAAGACCTGCACGGGCAGGAGAGGAAAGCAAAGCAGTAAGGAAGGGGCCAGACAATGGCAGACCCCGCAGCGTGGCGTACATGGAGATAGAGATGTACAGGGGTCTCAAGAGCAAGGTAGAGATGTACATAGGCATGCAGTTGCAGTTAAAGGTGCTGGCTCGCATTACACTGCTGCTGATTTTATGCATGTGCTGGTGCGGTTCGTTACTTGAGGCAGCCTTCTGACCTCGTTGTACTGGTAGTTGATTGAGTAGCGAGAGAAGTGCTGTGTCACAATCAGTTCTTGAATCACATTGTTGTAAATTGCGTTAATGGGCCGCTTGTATTTCTCCAGGAAGAGCGCCTTCGTGTCAGAGACCGAGGGTGGGCAGAAGGCCACTGCGGTGACACAAGTGATGCAACTGTTCATTCGGTGGCCCTCCTGCGTGCACTCATTCAACGGGGAAGCAGCGCCACTCACCTGCACTGGCACGCACAGTCACTTGCCGAGACGATCTCGTCACCATAGAGACCCTGTCGGTAAAAAGTGCTCTTTTGATTTAATCCCACCACTCGATTGCAACTGGCTCAGGTGCAAGGCACGTACCGCTGCGTGGTCCTAGCAGGCGTAGGACGGGCTTGCACCCGCATGCTTGATCTGAATGTGTTAAGGGCTTGCATTTGGTATTTGGATTGATGAAACGTAAAGAGGATGTTGAGTTGTTTGACCGCAATTACGATTCTGTGGCATCCACCCAAACAACCACGAATCGGTACGTACTGCAGCCAACACACGGCCTCACAATCGCCCACACCTTCGGGACCGGTGCAAAGCGGGTGGGTGCAAAGGAGAGAAAGCCTCTGGCGATCCCGGTAGCCGTGACTTATCGATTACAAACTAAATCCGGTAAATCCGGTCCCACCCCACCGGTCCCACCCCCACCCCCCGGCAGACCGTAGGCGACGTATCTTATTTACGATATGGTGAATTGCATCCGGCCAGTTTCAAATCAGGCCAGCTTTCCTCCCACTCTGTTCGACAGCGCAGCATCCATATCGAAAGCGCTAAACGGACCACAGCCAACACACCCCTTGGCTGACGGCTACCTACCAAGGGCTAGGGCTGCAGCTGCAGCTGCAGGTGACACCACTGCCGGAGCGCAGGCAGCAGCAAAGAGGAGGTATACCGGTACAATGGACCATCACCAGCCTGCCGCCCTTGCATACAAGGGTTCTGTGTGGTTCTGTAGTAGCTGTATCACAACAAAAGCAAAAGCAGTGGCAGGAGCCCCTGCTGCAGGCAGCGGTAGCACGGTTCGCACCAGCCTGGTAAACCTCGAGCTTGTACTGCTGATCAAGTCAGGGGCCCCCATTCGAACAATGGTGAGGTGCCATCTGTGACCAAGCTGATCTGCAGATGGCTAGCAATTGAGCCCTGATGCATGCTCCTGAATCAGCAGCCCAGACAAGAGCACCCGTGGCCATGGCCTGAAATCTGGTGAGCGGCTTGTGCGGTCAGGCAACTAGGCTGTGCATGTTCAAGACACCAACATCTACAAGTTTGAATGGCACGCACAGGGTTCTGTGCCCCATGCGCCTTGTGTCCAGCGGCCTAACTCTGTCCCTTTCACACCGACAGAGCGTTGGCGATTTTTGTGGCATTTCTACGGCATTTCCATGCCATAAGGAGCAAAGTTTCACCCAATTGCTGCCGATTCCACCTGCTGGACCTCCCCATCATGTCGAGTGACAGTCTCGGCAGCATCGCGCCACAGACACTCGGGTGAGGGAGCCGATGACCCAGCTCATAGCTGTGCATCTTGAGACAAGCAGCATCAGCTGTCTCCTCTGGCTTTCTCATCCACCCCATGAGACTGCAGCTGCCCTTGCTGACGCAACATGGTGTCGAGCTGAGGGTAACGGGCTTTCTCCTCTTCGTCCCTACCGTATCCCATGTGCTTCCTTCCTGGTTTGCAGTTTTGGCACTAGCCGTCTGAGCCGAAAACATCCGCCCATGGGCTTTGCGGTCCCACAGTCACAGGTGTGGGATTGAAGCTTTTGGAAAACAGAGGAAAAGTTCTGGGTTAATTGTGACTTTGTGAGATGTACATGGAACAGGGAGCGGGAATGGGCAGGTCCTCCAAACAGTACCGGGGCAGGCTTTAATGGGATGCCCTGGCTTTGTGGAAGACGTGGTAGATATTGTTGGGGTGTAGACGTTGTCAGAGGCTTTTCTTTGGACTTAACAAGGTGCGAGGCCGGCCGCCCAACCCTAGAAAACCTGAGACGCTAACACACACAAAACAGCCTGGGTGCGCAGGGGGCCCTCGTTGACAGCTGAGAAAAGGCGAGCAGGAACATGATAGACACACGACTAACAAGCACTTACACGGCTGCAATAACTCATGCGTAAAGTTCGAGTAAGGTCTAACAAAAAAACTGTTACCCTGCCACGACACCCCTCTAGCTGAAGCACAGTAGCACACTGCCACCAAAATCCCACCCGAAAGCAGCTGCAAGTCTCCACCAAAACCAAGAAAAAGATACCCAACCTAGAAAAGTAAACAAGAGCCGACAGGAAGCCAGAAAAGGAGCTGTCTGGACACTAAGAGGGAAAAAGGCGAATTAATCCCTGAAGGCATGGCCCCCACCCACAAAGACACAACTCAAAAACTAGCAGCCAGCCAAAAGACCCAAACTACCCCGAGGCCCGCACAACACGAAGCAAAACCCGCAAAATTGGACAAGCACAACCGAAACCAGGAACTAAGTCACATAGGAGGCGAGAAGGTTTAGAACAGTGCAGACCCGCTGGGCCCTGCTGAACGCTCGGCCACGTGGGGCTGGTAGGGAGTGACTAGGCTCAATTCCAGGTACCATGCACAACCTGGGCCATGGTGCAGCCATGCCATCCTCCTATGTGAGGGGGCAGGAACATGGAACCCGGCGCTCTAGTCGGGGGGAGAGAGAAGATCGTGTGGCGGGTTCGATCCTCAACCTCTGGGTATGAATGCCACCAGCGTCATACCACTGGACCATTTCCCCCCAAACCCCCAAGAAGGTTCAAGTGCACGTTCAAAAACACATAGGGATGCCTCCCAGGGAGCAGCTGGCACCTAAAGGCAGGCCTTCCTCATGGAGTGTTGGTCACCAAGTTGGTGACCACCAGCTTGGCTCGGTAAAACTGGGCGGAGAGGCCCAGCCGACGGGCCTCCATGAAAGTGGGCTTTAAAGCCTGGTGGTGGCACGCTCCCTGGGATCCAAAGAGTCATGGAAGGCCATTGTCACTCCCTTCAGCTTGCACCGTGCATGGACCAGGGCCTCCACTTGGGCCAGGGTTTGTATACAAAGTAGGCACTTGCGGGAGGTGTTGGTCGGTAGGACCTTGCCAAGGGGAAACGTGTCAACGACACGGACCCGGGACCCCCTCTGCCGGGCTGAGACGCGCATGGATGATCGCAGCAACTGCAGCCGCAGCCGGGGGGCCACGCTGTCCCTCGAGGCCGGTCATCTCCTCGGGTGACCCCACCAGCACGAAGCAGCACCGCTGAG
Source organism: Limnomonas spitsbergensis (assembly GCA_037349105.1). Lineage (NCBI taxonomy): Eukaryota > Viridiplantae > Chlorophyta > Chlorophyceae > Chlamydomonadales > Limnomonas > Limnomonas spitsbergensis. The sequence continues at coordinate 1,917,644 of JAYJMM010000118.1, forward strand.
ACATGGAGGCAGCAATGCCCTGAGGAGCAGGTCTGGCCGGAGGCTGGAACTTATTTTGTCTTTCTTTTCCAACCTTTTGTCTGTCCCGTCACTTTATTTACCTCTTCTCCTCCTTTTTCCCTGCCCCCTTGTGTTTGTTTCCTCCCAACCCTAGAGTTAGGCGCCCACGCGGCTAAGCCTTTTTGAGCAGGGCCCACCGGCCCAGAGGTTGCGTGTCTGGTCAATTAGCTGATACTGGTAGATGATCATCAAGAAAATTGACACACTGATTACATGCCCCATTTTTAAGCGGGATTAGTATCGTTGCTGGCAGTGCAGCGAGTCAGGGTTGGCCATTGGCCAATGGACAGAGCCCTGGCTCTGACAGGTTTATTCCCTAGGTTTTTGCCACCCGTGTCTGCTGGGTCTTGCCGTACGTGTCTTACGCGCTGTGCTAACGTAATCCGACGTCAGGAGATCTAGGGAATTGCATTCAAGACCTACCGTCCAGAGTTGCGACCTAAATTATTACATATACGGTACTTTCTATATCAAAACTGCTGCATCAATCACTTGAAGCCAACAATGTTGTTCCACGGAAACTGTCGGGCCAAGGGCGTGGAAGCCCCGTCGACCGGCACCACCATCGTGGCCTGTGTGTACAAGGATGGCGTGGTGCTGGGTTGTGATGGCCGAGTCAGCGTCGGGAACTACATCTCCAATCGTGCGTCTAACAAGATCGCGACCTTGGCAGAACATGTCTTCCTGCTGAGATCAGGCAGCGCGCCAGATGCGCAGCAAGTCAGCGATTATGGTAAGCCCATGCACGCCATGTCACGAGGACATGGACGCCCATGCCCATGCGAAGGACACAACCATGGATCGCATCGCTTGCAGCTGCATGCATGTGCATCTTTGCGGCCTGCACCAGACAACCTTTGGTCGGCTGCAGGGAGGCCCTCACGTGTTTTACGGTTACTAAAAATTGAATAGCCTATGGCTGATCAATGTTTGCCTATGGCTGATGGCCAATCAACTGGGCCTGTTTCACCAAGCCCTTGCGGCTGAAGACCGGGTTGTAGCTGAAGTGTGTTTGGAGTACCCTTACATACACATTGGCATACATGCATCATGAATCTTGTTAAAAATTGTGAAAGATCTGAGACTAATTACACAGCACGAGTTGCAGTATTTCCGAGAATTGGCATCAAACCGCAACGGTGACTGGCTCTTGGCTGCATGACCCACATGGGTCGTCTGCATCATAGATTTTGGCGGATTCGACAATTCGAAGAATGATCCTGGACGATTGGAGGATCATTCAAATCATAAACATTTACAATCCAAAGGGTGATGATCTGTGATGCATGGCAGCATGGCAGCATCGTACATCATCATCCTTTGAATTCATCTTTCAAGGCATGCATGGCAGCATGCCTTCATTGGTACACGCCCCTTGCAGCCTGCTTGTCACCAGTGCCGGGCTGCCTGACCCCCACGTACCCCACGCATGACACCCACCAGTGAGCTACTACGTCCACCACTTGGAGGCTGAGAGCCAGGAGAAGGCAAGCGTAGAGGTCGTGGCCAACTTAGTGATGCAGGTGTGGGGAGATGGGGGAGGCAGACGGGTATTCTCTGTGTGGTAATTGTGTGGAGCAACACTGGGGGATTTGCCTGTCTGTTGCACTTGCACATTTGTTTGCGCTGGTGGCTACAAGAAACGAATTACAACACATGTGAAGAAAAACACGTTGTGGGGCCTTTGCATTGGATGTGGTTGCACTGCAGGAATGGTGGACGGACTTTGCTTTGAGCGAGGGCGCCTAGATTTGTGAAGGTTGCTGTAATGCAGTATGAACTGTTAAGCAGCTCAAATTATTGCCTGCCAACCTAAATTCCTTGGCCTCAGGCCGGAGTGTCGCTGAAAGGTAGTTGAAGCACCCAAAATAAACATTGGGTACTGCTGCACTGATAGTGCTGTGACTCTTGAGTCCTGAATGATTTGGGGAATGCTGCCATCCTGGCAGGGTCCATTCCTAACTGTCATGTGAATATCATGCGCCAGTGCTTCCATGTGAACATTGGCTGTCCTGCGGTCCACATTCTCCTTCATGACACGACGGCACATGCCCATGTTGCTCCGTCCTTCCTGCCCCTTGTCCTCTCTCAGCTGAGCTTCACGACTCGTCTCCCTCATCCCCCCGTTTAGATGAACCGCATTGACAAAGACCTCGTAGTGGGTGCCCTTATGATTGCCCCTCATCTTCTTTTAGATGAATGACACAAGTATCATGGTATGAACTGTCCATGTTGGTGTAGATGAACTACACCAACAAGGACCACCTCGTGGGTGCCCTTATTATCGCCGGTTACGATGATGTCAAGGGCGGGATGGTCTTCGGATGCCCCATTGGCGGCACCTTGTCTAATGAGAAGTGGGCCATCGATGGGTCAGGCAGCACCTACATCTGGGCATACTGCGACTCAGAGTACAGGTAAGGTTGTACTAAGTAGTGGTTGGGAGTGTTTGAGTGCAAATTTAGCGGAGGGAATGTAGATGGTGATGGCCGATGTAGGTGGGGCTGTGCCTGCAATGGGCGGGTGCTGACGAGAGTGTTGCGTGTGTGTATGTGGATACATGGTCCCAGAGTTGGCTGTGGCACTGCCTAGGCTGGGCTGTGTGGTTGAAGGGGCGCAGGTTGATTTGGAGTGGGACGGGTGTTGGGATGCCATGGAATTGGGCATGCACAGGGAATGCGGCCCGAGCTCTGTGGTAGCTGGTCGCGCTTGAGATGGATCGAGTCCGACATTAAAGAAAAATCTTTGCTTTAAAACAAACTGCATGAATGGGGGAGGTACTGACGATTTAGGAATAATAAGTGTGCACCAAACCATCTTTGGCAGGCAGCTGGTCAGTGAACTGATGGGGACCAAACCTTGATCGCCCTCCAGCCGGTGGCTCAAGCAGCAGGCACCTTGCTGCATGAGCCCCGCTTGGCCGTAGGCCGAAATACATAAAATAAGCCGTGATGTCGATATTGCGAGGCGTTTTCTAGCGTACCATCTATGCAGAGCCATGGGCAATGGCTCATAGCCTGGAAACTGTGTCAAACTGATGTGAGGGCCTGCCCAGGATAGGTAAATATACATGCATGTGGGGCGTGGATTGAGAACGCCTCACATTCTGCCCCAAGCATGGGACACCGCTACCATGGGGCTGGCCCTGGCTATTTGCAGGGGTTGAAGACTGCCCACCCTTGCACTTGACACTATTCCGTTGGAGCATGCAGAAGAAGGGTGGTAAGTTAACCCGTATTTGCACCCCCAGGAATCTGTGGGCAGTACCTGATGTGGTTTGCAGGTTCAAAGGCATACCACGCATGTCCCACATCACCCAGTGGACTGAAAACGTGATGGAAAGTGCAGAATAAAGCAGTCACAAATGATTGGAAATGCAGAATATGAACATAATAAAGCAGCAGACACTGATTGGAAAGGCGGATATAAAGCAGTAACAAATGGTGGGAAATCTGGAATAAAAGCAGTTACAAATAATGGGAAATGTGCAATGAAAGCAGTAAGAAAGTGATGATTTGGGGTGCCTTCTGCATGTGCATGCGCAGGGAAGACTTCACGCGGGAGGAGGCAGAGCGTTTTGTTGAGGAGGCCTGCGCGCTGGCCATGACGAGCGACGCAAGCTCTGGCGGCTGTGTGCGGCTCGTGACCGTGAATAAGGAGGGCGCACATCACAAGTACACTAACGGATCACAGGTGACGGCGGTGTGCAACTAGGTGTTTGTGTTTTGCCTAATAATGCGTGCCAGACCCCCTTCTTGATGGCACGCTTGACAATGATGCAAACGGGGGGCAGGGGGACAGCAGGGTGCGCAGGGACTGCCAGTTTCAATATGCTTTGCAGTCCATGGGGAGATCTTGGAGAGGTATGGAATCTGCCCCCACAGGACTGATGGGTGGAACCTAAATGGACGGTGTCTTGGAAACCTCTGCAGACATGATGCAGGACCTAAGGAAGGCAATGGGTGCCCGGATGTTTCAGTGCATCCCGCTGGTGTGCCCAGCCCTGATACCCTTTCCTATTTATAATACTAGTGTGGTTAGTCAATATATGATACACCCTACCCTACCGGAAGGCATGTGATTAAGGAAGGCACCTGTTGGGCTGTGCCATGGGTGCCAACCATGCATGTAAATTCGTGCCTCTTACTTCAATGGTCTTTTGCTTGTGCTCGATTTTGGTTGCCGTCGTAAATACCCCACGCGCATGCTGGCGCCTTTCTGACTGTTTCAGAAGACAGAGAAATTATATGAATGTTTTGTATGCTCGCAGGTTGCTCTGTTTCAAGATGAAGTGGGCCTATCACTGCCGGGTGGGGGCATGCTGCTGGGCTGATCCGCTTTCATTGTGAAGACGGGCAGGTTTTGTGACATAGGACTGGGGAAGGGGTCGGGGCATGCATCTGACCTGGTGCACTTTCTTTTTGACGAACGAGTAGCGCTGCCATGTCAGGAACATGAGACTCGGGAAGGTGTCGGCCAGTAACTTGTAAATTAGTGAGGGTTTTGCCGCACAATGACGGTTTCCTCAGAAAGCATGGTAGGAAGAGGAAAATGATGATACCGCTATGCACCTGTCTAAGGCGCCTTTGACACTCATCTATCAATTTCCCTTAAAACTAAACCCTCAATGGCAGTCATGCTGGACCTGCAGTCAGCCGTCTAGTATAGAGCAACGTTTACAGGACACAACCATGGACTCTAACTTGTGATGGGTAGCCATAAAATAAAAATGTAACCAAGCGTTGGGGTACCTATGAGAATTTTTACACTTCTGGGGGGTCCCGGGAAAATGGGAAGAAAGGAAACAAAAATTGGCGCATCTCTGAAAAAGCAGTCCGGTATTACTAAGACACTACGCTGGCCAGGAACGTGACTATAGGACGCCTAACCGTGGTCACGAGCTGGCTGGTGACATTTCCTGGAAAGGATCTCCTGCTAAGTGACACTTATTTTGATTTGCGTGTTGCTCTGCACCAGTGTTGCCAGCAGTCTGGGCAGGCAGGCAGGTGCTGGGTACTACAGCGCATTCGGCAGTGCCTGACTTCTTTTCTGGGAGGAGCATGCCCGAGGACACTCTGCCTCTTTCAGGGCTGGGCAGGGGAAAACCGTACTAAATAAAATAAACACCACTACGCTGTCCCTGACAAGATGCTGGGGATACTGCAGTAATCAACAGCCCTGCCCCAGGCTGCCATGCCACTACGCCCTCCCAGACAGGGTCTTGAGGATGCCGCGGTAGTCAATGCCTATGAAATTAGGGATGGGCAGCAGGATCGCTGCCGGGAAGCCCAGCATCGCCAGGAGCACCTGGAGAAGTGAAGATGAACAACAACCAAAGGTCACGCACAATACAAATGCGAAGGACTGGCCATGCCAATGACGTAAGGATAATCAGAATTCTTGGATTGCAACTCCTCAAGGACAGACAGCAACAAACCAAGGACAAAACAACTCAAGCAGCAACAAGGAAAGGCTGTATCCAATGAAGGACAAGCTGTACACCAGAGCTGTACAGGTTTGCCCTTAATTCCCTCAATGCCGCAGCTCCTGATAATCAGGTTGCACAGGTGCAGCTTCGAGCAGGAAGGCAGAGGATTGACATTAGAAAGATAGGCCTGATCCAGTAACAAAATCTGGAACGAAACACGAGGCAACGCGATGAGGCCTGTCGCCATCATCAGGGAGCCCTGTCTAAAAGGAATACCCCCTTCAGCCGAAGCATGCCTCCTCCCCATAGCCCTCGATTTTCATGTGCCAGGCACCCTGCCGTCACCCTGCCACAGCAAGCCCACGATCTCTTACAGCACCACGATCGTCTGGTGCTGTAAGAGATCGCCCTCCTCTCCAGGACCAGGACCCTGCCATCAGCACCCTGTGTGTGACAGCTTTGTTTTTATCCTCACAAGCTGCATGGACATGCTGGAAAGAGATATACGAAAACAAATAACAGCGAGTGCCCACCCTCCCACACCTTGCCCGTAAGTTCCCACCCACCCAGCCACATCTTGCCCCCCCCTCCTCAATCTTCCCAACATGTTCCCACCCACTCAGCCACACCTTGACCCCCCCCTCACTCTTCACAACATGTTCCCACCCACCTTGAGCTCCCCTCCTTCAATCTTCCCATTCCGGTCCACATCGATGAAGCCAAGCAGCGCCTCAGCCAGCACCTGCGTTTTCAGCACCATAATATTTTGTTTGTGGACGCAGACACCATGCAACCTTTGGCACCCTTAAGATTGGAAACAAATTATGTGTCACCGGTCTACGGCTGTGATATACCCTTTGCCAGCAGCACTCACCTGGGTCTGGGTCACCCATCAGTCACAGGCTGGAGCGTATGCAATGGCGTTTGTGGGTGGATTTGATTATAAGTGGATGAGGTTATGTCTACCCTCGCCCTTGCCCGTGGCCTTACCCCCCCCTGGCTTCCTAATCAGCTGGTCTGGACCTTTTCATTCATGACAACCCCTCCCTGCCTTCACCCATGGCTTGTGACTACCTGTGCCAACACCCACGCTCCCCAAAGTTCCACCCGCCCTGAATCGCCAACGCAGTTAATGCATCATAAATTCATGACTGTCAGTGCAATCCCCTGCAGTTGGTTCCCACCACACCTGATTCAAAAATGCAAATCTGCAATCAATTCATCACTGCCGGTACAATTTCCGTATGATTCCTCGTAGTGCACCCCTATGTCGAGATGACATGCCCCACTCTCTCTCTCCTGATACCCCCTCCCCCTCCACCCGCAATCACCAGTGGGCTAGCTTGGACCCTTTCTTTGACCAAAGCTATGTACAGCCCTAGGAACTCCTGACGGGACAGTCCGCCACTGTGGTCCGCATCCGCCTTCTCGTACAGCTTGCGAATGTCCTCCTCAGACCGCGTCAGAGGCTCCACGTTGGTAACGATCATTATGGCGCGTCGCACCTCAGGGCTGAGAACGCGGGGAGGCAGGAAGAGCACACAGATGGGCCTCCAGCAATGTTGCTTTTCAGAGTGATTCGGCTTAGGCTGCGAATTGCCCCCTAGCTGTGAGGGCTTCGTGCAGCAGGCCCTTTGGGGGGGGCCACCAGCCGTAGGCCGGTCAAGGTTTTTGCCACGTGGTGGCCTCCTGGCCACACCTGAAGGCGGTCTGGTGCACTCAAAGGACATACTGGCCTTTAGTGGCTTGTTGGCTCGCTAGGCTAGCCTGCACTGCACACTACAAGCTGGCCTCCTGAGCAGATTTCCCTGGAGGAGGGTGCTATGTATGCTCTCTCAGCAAAGAGGATTTACCCGACCCTGCATGGCGCATGTCAGATGTACCTGTTGAGAAGGTCGACCGCCTCCGTCAACGACAGTGAGCCAGATTTGTCATGGTCATAGTTCTCCCATGCCTTCTGCGCCTGAGTGAGCGCCGATGTAATATTCATGATATTCAGATTGGGGGCCTTATCAGCCTTGGCATCGGGCTCTGCATGGCACGCCCATGCTTTCTGACGAGCATTGGATTTCTGTGAGTTATTGGAAGATATCGTCGGAGAAAGATGTCGTCTGACAGCTGGTTTTATTGCTGGCAGCAATGACCGACACGAGCCTTTCTGTGGATGAGAGGGCGTTGTGGTTGGTAGGCTCGGTGTCCGCGTGCAGCTGTGCATGTGACTTGACAAAGTGAAACCATTCATGATTATTCACGATCGCGGTATTAGCAGATGTAGTTGTGCGTCAGAAATAAAGGAAACAACTCCGGATGCGAGCGCTGACGTTATCAGCCTCGTCGTGGCGTCACGTGAGCATGCACGTGTGTGTGGAACAAGGAGATCATTTGTAATTTCTAAAATAAAAATACTGCATGGAGGTACTGCTAGAGGCTTGCATCGTGAGAGGCATGATGAATGCGAAAGGCACAACGGCTGTGCACGATTCCGCGCAGACACAGCCCGTTTCCGACTGATCCCAGAGAATTGTGGGGGTGCTTCCACCCCGGACCTTCCCACCACCAAGCCAGGCTGGCCAGGGATGCTTCCCGGTGGGCGCTACCCTGTAGCAAGGCTGCGACAGGCTTTGAAGCGGTCATACTCCGGCACCGAAGCTCTGTGTGATTAACGTCCTACGACTACTCAGAATTTCCCATTCGAAAAGACGGTTTGCGTATTTTCCGGGGCTTCGTCGGAAACGGGCTGTCTGTCCACCCTCTGTCTGTCATCCCCTGCTGTCACGTGTGGAGAAAGCGTGAGCATGAAATGCCCACCTACGTGCTTTATGCTAGAATCTCTCGGTGGGGGTATTCTTCAGTTTCAGCGTTGCTTCACAAATATCGATACCGTATCCCTGCCGAGATCCCTGCTTCGATTCTTCGGCACCGTTGCCTTTCGAAATGGGCGTATTTTCCTGCTTTGGTAGTGATGAGGGGGGCAAGCCAGAAATTTGGCCTCCTTTGCAAAATGTTGCAGACCCAGCGACAACTTTGGTAACTCAGCATCAGAGCTCCAACGCGGAACGCGCTCTTGCATCTGCTGCAGTTCAAGATTTTGACTCGGCCAAGACACAGGTTTGTGATCTGCAAGCACAATTGAAGGAGCTGAAGCAGGTCCAGGCCTCAAGCCGCGCCACAAACAGCTCTTTGGCAAACATTCCAAGCGCGGCTTCCACCAAGCCCTCTCCTACATCAGGTATCGAGGACTCATATTTGTAACACGTGAAGTAGAGGCGTCAATTGTCATTCGCCAGGACATGCAGCCCGTGAGCCCTAAACTTTTCCCATACGGTAGCTGAATCACAGCAGATGTACGGTACAATTTGACCAGCATCCTGCCAAGACATGCTAACAGATGAGATCTGACAGCTCTGCCCGTTTCGTTCACATCTTTCTCCTCAATCCTTGACTCCTGAGGCACCAAACCAGACCCCCCACTCCTCCTACCCATGCACTTGAGGCTTCAGTAAATTGCATGCCCCCAGGAAGCGCTCCCAGCTGCACCGAAGGGCGATGCAACCTGATGACTGCCTCATTACAGTCATGATTCTCTGCTCCGTTTCCTTGGCTCTTGACCCCTGCCCGCCTCCCTTCCTGTCGTCGGTCGCCCATAGAGCAGATGCTGCGTCACAGCAAGTGTCAAGCGAGCAGACTGTCAAGAAAATGGAACTTAACCTCAGGGAAGCACAGGTACCAGAATAGGCCTTTGGACATGGAGCATAGCATTTAAAGGGAATATTCTCGATCCTGAGGCTTGATCCGCCTGACACTCGCACCGTCGCACCCCAATCTGCATGAAAAAGCTGCAGACCGCTGTTGCATTGAAAACTCACTTCTGCAAATGCTCCTTCAATCCTGCTTGTCTATCTGCACTGCTCGTTGAAACCGTTTAAAAACTCTTTTGCCAACTTACCACTCTCAGGAGAAAGCGTCTGCAACAACGAAGCAGCTGGAGCAGAGCCGGAACGCGCTGCAACAGTTGAAGGACGAGCAAGCTGCGCTCGCAATCAGCCAGGAGCGAAGCCTTGTACAAGCTCAGGCCACCCACAATGCTGAGGTGCAGAAGCTGACGAAGGAGTTGGATGAGTCCTCAGGCTCAACCTCAGCTGCAGCGGCGGTGGCAGATGCAAAGCTGCAGGGGTTAAAAGCAGGCATGCAGAGTCAGGTGGAGGCGAAAGAAGCACTGCAGGCTGAGCTGCTGCAGGCCCAGACGCAGCTAGGTGATCTGCAGCTAGCGCATGCAGCGCTGGAGGGTCAAGTGCAGCAGAGGGACGTGCAGCAGATTGATCTGCAGCAGCAAAATGCAGGGCTGCGTGAACAGCTGGAGTACATGGAGAACGAGCAGGCAGAGTAGGGCCAGTCACTAGCAGTTCTTCGTGCTCAGGTAGGAAAGAAGGAGAAAGACCCTGATAGCGTGCAGCAGATTGATCTGCAGCAGCAAAATGCAGGGCTGCGTGAACAGCTGGAGAACATGGAGAACGAGCAGGCAGAGCAGGGCCAGTCACTAGCAGTTCTTCGTGCTCAGGTGGGAAAGAAGGAGAAAGACCCTGATAGCGTGCAGCAGATTGATCTGCAGCAGCAAAATGCAGGGCTGCGTGAACAGCTGGAGAACATGGAGAACGAGCAGGCAGAGCAGGGCCAGTCACTAGCAGTTCTTCGTGCTCAGGTGGGAAAGAAGGAGAAAGACCCTGAGAGCATGCAGCAGATTGATCTGCAGCAGCAAAATGCAGGGCTGCGTGAACAGCTGGAGAACATGGAGAACGAGCAGGCAGAGCAGGGCCAGTCACTAGCAGTTCTTCGTGCTCAGGTGGGAAAGAAGGAGAAAGACCCTGAGAGCGTGCAGCAGATTGATCTGCAGCAGCAAAATGCAGGGCTGCGTGAACAGCTGGAGAACATGAAGAACGAGCAGGCAGAGCAGGGCCAGTCACTAGCAGTTCTTCGTGCTCAGGTGGGAAAGAAGGAGAAAGACCCTGAGAGCGTGCAGCAGATTGATCTGCAGCAGCAAAATGCAGGGCTGCGTGAACAGCTGGAGAACATGGAGAACGAGCAAGCAGAGCAGGGCCAGTCACTAGCAGTTCTTCGTGCTCAGGTGGGAAAGAAGGAGAAAGACCCTGAGAGCGTGCAGCAGATTGATCTGCAGCAGCAAAATGCAGGGCTGCGTGAACAGCTGGAGAACATGAAGAACGAGCAAGCAGAGCAGGGCCAGTCACTAGCAGTTCTTCGTGCTCAGGTGGGAAAGAAGGAGAAAGACCCTGATAGCGTGCAGCAGATTGATCTGCAGCAGCAAAATGCAGGGCTGCGTGAACAGCTGGAGAACATGGAGAACGAGCAGGCAGAGCAGGGCCAGTCACTAGCAGTTCTTCGTGCTCAGGTGGGAAAGAAGGAGAAAGACCCTGAGAGCGTGCAGCAGATTGATCTGCAGCAGCAAAATGCAGGGCTGCGTGAACAGCTGGAGAACATGAAGAACGAGCAAGCAGAGCAGGGCCAGTCACTAGCAGTTCTTCGTGCTCAGGTGGGAAAGAAGGAGAAAGACCCTGATAGCGTGCAGCAGATTGATCTGCAGCAGCAAAATGCAGGGCTGCGTGAACAGCTGGAGAACATGAAGAACGAGCAGGCAGAGCAGGGCCAGTCACTAGCAGTTCTTCGTGCTCAGGTGGGAAAGAAGGAGAAAGACCCTGAGAGCGTGCAGCAGATTGATCTGCAGCAGCAAAATGCAGGGCTGCGTGAACAGCTGGAGAACATGGAGAACGAGCAAGCAGAGCAGGGCCAGTCACTAGCAGTTCTTCGTGCTCAGGTGGGAAAGAAGGAGAAAGACCCTGAGAGCGTGCAGCAGATTGATCTGCAGCAGCAAAATGCAGGGCTGCGTGAACAGCTGGAGAACATGAAGAACGAGCAAGCAGAGCAGGGCCAGTCACTAGCAGTTCTTCGTGCTCAGGTGGGAAAGAAGGAGAAAGACCCTGATAGCGTGCAGCAGATTGATCTGCAGCAGCAAAATGCAGGGCTGCGTGAACAGCTGGAGAACGTGGAGAATGACCGTGCAGAGCAGGGCCAGTCACTAGCAATTCTTCGTGCTCAGGTGGGGAAGAAAGAGAAGGACCCTGATAGCGTGCAGCAGATTGATCTGCAGCAAAATGCAGGGCTGCGTGAGCAGCTGGAGAATATGGAGAATGAACGTGCAGAGCAGGACCAGTCGCTAGCAGTTCTTCGTGCTCAGGCGGGGACAAGGAGAAGGACCCTGCTGATAGCGTGCAGCAGATTGATCTGCAGCAGCAAAATGTAGGGCTGCGTAAGCAGCTGGAGAACATGGAGAATGACCGTGCAGAGCAGGGCCAGTCACTAGCAGTTCTTCGTGCTCAGGTGGGGAAGAAAGAGAAGGACCCTGATAGCGTGCAGCAGATTGATCTGCAGCAGCAAAATGCAGGGCTGCGTGAGCAGCTGGAGAACATGGAGAATGAGCGCGCAGAGCAGGACAAGTCGATTGCAGTCCTTCAAGGACTTGCTGGGAAGAGGGAGAAGGATCATGCGTCGTCGCAGAAGGCACTGATGGAGCTCCAGGTTCAGCTGAACAGGAAGGAGAAGGAGCTTGTTGAGCTGCAGCAGATGCATGTAGGCATCAAGGTGTAGGTAGACATTCATGATCACATGCAGGAGATGACTGAGGAGCATGGCAGGCTGCTATGGCCTATGACTTAATGAGACTCTCTAGGTGAAGGCTGCACAACTGCCAGTGGGAGCCGCAGAGCGTCAGGCAGCACGTGAGCCTTATGAAGGTCTCAATGACCGTAGTTGAGGAATTGCTGCAGGCAAGTGTGTCCCTCAGGAATTAGCTGGAGGAGAGGACCCGGCAGCATGCAGCTCTGCAGCTGGCACACTCTAGGCTGCAGGCGGCTGTGAAGGTTTTATGGGGATATGGCATCCTCGCATGTGCACAGGACCCTCCAGCTTCCCTCGGGACGTTAACAGTATTTGCTTCTTAGTTATGCGTCACTCTTTACTTTTCTCTTGTCTAAAGCTTCCAGACAAGTAAATAATGGCGTGCACCTGGGGTACCTGTTGCAGCTAGCCTTGCAGCATGAGCTGTAGGCTGGCCAAGGTTTGCTCTCTATCGGCCCATTGGTGACCGCACGGGGCTACCCTTATTGGTCTGGTGCTCACTGAAATAAACACCGTCAGGCGTCTAGGAGTTTTGCTTAGTTATTGGGCAGTGTTTTGGCCCGTGGGTTCCATATCTAACACGTGGAAGTAACGCTGATTTTGTCCTTGCAAATAAAATGCAGCTTGGAGGAAGATTTTGTGGGAAGTATTTACCAGCTCATTACGTTTCACATACCGGTATCTGGTATGGCATCATACTTATGGCTATGTGTTGAGATGCTTATTTAGTGTTTTGGACGTAATGAGCTCTTCATGAGAACTTCTTAGCTCTAAATTTCTTGATTCTGCTGAAGTTGAGCTTGCTTAAATTAAATTGTTGTTGGTTTATGTTTGTTGCTTGGTTTCAGCCCTCGAGCATTTCTACTCGCTTGTCTTCCCTCAGAACAAGCTCAAATTGAATACATTTATACCGGTTTACAAATGTATTGTTTTGTGTGACGGTTCTGGGAATCAAGGGCTTTCTTACGTGCGTCACAAGTAAGGCATTTTGCTGGGCCTCAGTTTTCCCCAGGCTGCCATGCTTCAATTCCGAAGAGTGCGAAAAAGTGTGGGCACCTCAAAATTGACATCTTCATACTTATACCCTGAACAAGTGAGCAGACAATTAATGGCAGAGTTGATAGGGGAATTCACAATATTTCCAACCCATGCCGAGACCCCCGCATTAAATTTCTTGCCCTACTTGTGGCAATTTCCTCATTACTTCATAAACATATACATATATTATTGGGGGGTTGGACCTACCGGTATCCTAACATCACCTCAATGATATCTTAGCATGACAACCATTAAAGCTTTGGTATCTTCAGTTATTCACCCAAGCCATATTTTCATTGGATATCTGTTTCTGGTTCCGAAGATTTGTAGTGCAAACAGGGACACAGGATATGGAATACGAAGCGATACGATACAATACGGGATTCATAAGTGTGGATTTGGTGCACCGATAGGAAAGCCACACTTTGACTGGGAATCCACACTCTCGAATCCCGTACAATACAACACGTTTTTTTGCCAAGCGGCCCGAATCTTGTGTCCCTGAGTGCAAATCATGGCTTTGGTAGTTTGTTTGAGGTCCATGGGGAGACATGGCATGGCTGTCTTTTGTCTCGGACGTATTTAGTATCGTGCACGGTTTGTGGGCGGTCGTCCCATGCACCTAGTAATAGTGCAAGGCGCCCAAAGGAGTGGGAAATGTGGATCCTTGGCCACCGTCTATAGCTCAGAATGGACTGGATAATTGTTAAAATTGGTGCATCAGAGCCTTTCATGCCACATCAACACCGGGTGTCTAACGAGCATGGGTGTAGTGGCTCACTTGGTCAACAGTCAACTACCGTACCGCACGGTCATGACTGCTATTACATCAGATATTGTGTTTATTGGGACCATACGATAAAATAAAAATGCCAAACCAATGCCAATTTTTCCATTCCAGCTAGTCAGAAATTAATAGTGAAATGAAAAACGCGGCAACGTTGAATTTCTAACGTATTAAATGAATGAGGATTTTAGGTATTGTCGAAGCTTGCCTGGTGCATAATTATGACAATATATTCCCACAAATTTGCCTTTTGGGAGATCTCTGAGCGAGGCTGGGCCAACCTCAGATATCCCGCAGCAGTAACTTCTGTCCTATAAAGTGATTACTGATTAGTGACCCAGCCCCGTGAATGGGTAGTGATCGGGCAGCTGACTAGTTGTTGGTGCGGCAGCGCTGCCCTGTCGGCGACCCGACTGCTCATCTCAAGTCAGCAACATCAGTCAGAGGCCCGTTTGAAAATACTGGAATCAGGCGAGATAGGCGGCTGCATACATGTGCTCCGTAGTGGGGGCCCCGGGTTCTCCTTTGCCAGTCGCCTCCAGCTGTACCTGCTTGTAGGCTGCGTCCACTAGCTGTAGCACTTCTGGAAAGGGGAGCGGCTACAGGCCAAAGAATGCCTGCCACAGTTTGGGGACAACTGCTCCCCACTCCCTCTCCAGTGCCCCCATCAGCTCATCTGTGTCACGTAAGCACCTTGATGAAGAGCAATGAGAGCAATCCCTGGCCGGGTGGCCCTGGATGTTTAGAATCAACATTACGAAACTAATTTGCTTGTCATCACCGTTCTTGTTCCTCATTACCAGTAGATGTGGGGATGCATCGCATGGCAAAGAACAGAGAATGCCCTCGCTAGGTTTAGGAGCCAGCAAATTGCCATCATCATGAACTGCATTGCGGTGCAGAATCGGAACCATAGATCATCCTGATATGGATACCCTGATATATGATATTCTAGTATGGATACCCGTACCCTGATATTAGTATGGATACCCGTACCCTGGTATGGATACCCCAGTAGCAAACAAACACGAAAAACATATCCTTATGGAAGTTCAAAAATTGCCTCTCAAGCTATTCTGAGACCGCACGCATGCCTCTATCTTCAAATCACGAAGGTTGCCAAGCAGGCATGGAAATGCTGTTGCATTAGGTCACATGGATAGAGGCCTGTCCAGCATGGCAGCATCCCATCTGACCCACAACATGTCATCTGACCCTCGGTATGTAGCAAGATTTTTGCGTGTCAGTTGCTGCACATAGCATCCAGAAGTCCAGCATGGAGTGGCACTTACAGCCATAGACCACGTAAGCAGTTGGGCAGGGCAAGATTTGTAGGATAAAATAGATGAGAGTGCGCAATAGTAGTGCGGAATAGTTGGTGCGCCTGCTGCTTCACGGCTTGTTGAGACAGTGAGAGTCCGTCATCCTGTTCATCCCTCCTGTCCTTGGATAACCAGCTCAAACCTTGGGGCTGTAGCGTTGACATGTTGCTCACCTAACAAGGCCGAAGCTGATGTCCAAACCTAGCTCCAAGATATCATGGCAATGCTGTGGATGATGGTGGGGACCTGCCTCGCCAAGCACAGGCGCCACGGATCTCGTTCTGTTTACAAAAAGAGCTTGAAGCACCGTATTCGACATACAACAGGACGAGCGCCGGCCCGAATCAAGAGCCCAAGCAGCGTGATAGATATCATGATGGAACAGCCCGTGCACTTACCGGTGTGCTACAATATCTTTCAAGCACTTGCTCAGATCTTCTCCTGTTGAAGTGCTTGGGCCCAACCGAATCGTACGCTTACGAACCGGTGAAACCCTTGTCGACCCACGTCGACCACGCAATCACTTCGATCTGCCACATAGAGGATCGCTGAAGCAACGATAATCGACAGGGGCAGCCTAGCACATCAATTCCTTTGGATGCTCGTAAACTCTTGCTGCCGGATCCTTCGAGGCGCTCAGCAGAATCGCGGCTCATCGCCGTTCGTCTTTTTCGCCGACTCCGCGAGGTTCGAGGGACACCCATCAGCGTGCGACGCATTCACTACACACGCTAGCCATCTGCGCCTCGGTCGCACTACTAACCGCCGCCTAGGACCCTCCATCCGCTCGGAGCTCCTCGTGCCCTCGTCTACCCAAGCGATCTCGACGCCAATGGAGGCCCCCAACCAACCGCTGGAGACCCTGGAACCGCAGGATGACTCTGAGCTGTTCGCAGGGGCGATGCCCAAGGAGGAGATCGGCGCGCTGCGTTTCCTCAAAGTGCGCCATGCGTCCATGCATGCGTTTACTGCTGGCCATGCATGCATATACTGCCAACCACGCATGGGTGCACTGCAGCCATGCAATCATATAATGCCGGCCATGCGTACATGAGTTGCTGGTTGTGCATGTGTGTCTTGCCAGTCATGCATGTGTTTGTTTTCTGCCTCTTATCACCACTGGCTGGGCTGTGCGTGCACACATCTGGCTGGGCTGTGCGTGCACACATCTGGCTGGGCTGTGCGTCCACACATCTGCCCCGCTCCCTTTCATCACTCCGTACATATCCACGCAAGCATCCTGAGGCACAGCGTCTGTTTTCTGCGGCATGACGCCTGTTGCAAGCCGCAGGAACCTCTTTCCTGAGGTTATGGCACCTGTCTTCCGGAAGTGCCGGCATGCCTTTGCCAAGGACTTCTGCCTACCTTCCCATCCAGCCATGCACATCAGCAAGGCATGCCAGGCATGCCCGGCTAAATGATTACATCTGACAGCGGATCTATCATCTAAGACCACATATGCAAGGACCGACAAATATCAAACATCTGACACAATGGATCTAACATGTGCAATGGTGGATCTAACAAGGTTACATGGGCCTCAAATTTGATAATGTTTGAATTGTCCACTATTTGGTTGCATGAGGGCACATCACACAATGTGTTTGATCAGGTTTGAATACCTGGTTTGAGGAGCACCCTGAACATGTTAGGTTTGGATAAATTTCAATTGGTTGAAATCTGTTGAAACCCATCATATTCCAGTATCTGGTTGCAAGGGTATGCCAAGGAACAGGGAACAATGAGATTGATTATGCATTCATTTTTGCCTGTCTCTGGTTGCAGGAGCACCCCGAGTATGATGGGCGAGGGGTCATCATTGCCATCCTGGACACTGGCGTGGACCCAGGCAGGTTATCGCACTGGCCTGTCTAAGGGTGTAGGGTTGTTGGGCACGGGCGTGACTCCAAGCAGATTAACGCGCTCACGTATACAAGGGTGGAGGTTGCAGCCTTTTTGGACACGGGTATGGAGCTGGGCAGGTGGACTCTGGCAGGATATCCTTGACGTTGGTGTGGATCCAGGCAGGTGCATACGCTTGTGGGGCACAACCTGGTTGCTGTTGTAATATCCCCATTTGTCCAGCCTCCAAGACACCCTGGAGTATTTCCAGCCCCACCCCCCCACACACACCGTCCACACACACCTCCTCGCACACAAAGCTTCCTTGGCGTTAGGCATTATTTTAGCTGCCTTGCATGGCAGTGTCTAGTTGTTGTTCTCACACCTCATCTTTCTGGCCTCACGCCCACTCCTTCCTCGCACCGTGCTGCTTGTCCAGGTGCTGCCGGGCTGCAAATGACCAGCAATGGCAAACCCAAGGTCAGGGACTGAATGAGTTGTGGGGTGTGGCTGCAATAAACCACATGAATAATAAACCACAAGCAGCGGCCTGTGTGTGCCCTCCTTGATGAGCATTGGTGGCTCACTGGCCCCTGAGGGCGGGTGGGCAGGGGTGTGTGTACAAGTAACCTTATGTCAGGTTCATGGCTGAGGGGCTTGCAGCTGTGGTTCTTTTAGTATTTTTGGCAACTTACAACTTATATACCGGTACTGTACTGAAGCCCTCAAACAGCCGGCTGCATCCACAAGCATTGTCCAGTTTCTGGTTATTTGTATGTTTTGGGATAGTTTTCAGTACTGAGCCACAATGCTTCACTCAAGTCTAGTCGAGCCGAGGGGGGTCAACGGCGGACACCAGGGTGTACGTAGACTGTTGATGTGACAGCATCCATGCTTCCACCTGAGAGCCTTTCTGAAGGGCCTGGCAGCGCAAATGGGAGGAACTGGCAACGCGTTGTGCATGGCTGAGGGGAGTGCAGCCGAGGTCCCGATGATGGGTTGGCAGGACGCTTCTGCAGGTTTTGGGTTTTTGGACGTGCGCACTGGATGTTGGAGGGTCGAACAAAAGCCTATCTTGCGTCATTCCGCTTTCACTGGCTCCTATGTGTTGCCAGTGAGTTGAAGAGGAGGGCTCTGTCTGCGTTGACGATTTTTATGATTGAGATTATGACGTATGAGATCTATGTGATGTATGTGATCTATGAGATCTATGCGATCTATCTGATCTATGAGATATATGTGATGCATGAGATCGGTGTGAGTCACCTGCCAATGGTTGATATGATTGATGTGGTGTACTTCATTGTTTTGGATGTAGGTGCTTGACGTGATTGATTGCACGGGATCCGGGGATGTGGACATGGCCGCTGCAGCGAAGGCTGGCGAAGACGGGTGCATCGAAGGTGCATCCGGGCGCAAGCTTAGGGTCAACCCGGAGTGGAGCAATCCCACTGGTAAGAGGGCCAAGCAGGGAGGGCACAGGTGGCGGGGTTCGTAGGTTAAATGGTGTGAGTGCAAGACAGGGTCAACCCAGAATAAGGCAACCTCACCGGTGAGGACTTAGGAGGTCAATATGGGAGGACTGATGGTGCTGGTGCTGCTGTTGCTGCTGTTGCTGCTGATCTAGACAGGAGTCACCCCACCATTGGGAAGGATAGGCAGGGAGGGCATTAGGGATGGGGATCATGGTGTTTGTGCAATGTCAGATTCAACCCAGAGTAGAGCAAGCCAACTGTTGAGGCGGCCAATCAGGGAGGACAGTGATAGCGCTGCTGCTGCTGCTGCCGCATTCTCTGGTGTTGTTATGACTATGCTGGCGGTGGTGATGCTGCTACCAATTGACCCGCTGGTGTTATTTTTGTGTTTGTGGAGGTGGTGGTGCTGCTACATGCTAGGGGTGTGCTGAGAGTTTTTGTGCTGGTGCCTCTTGGCTTTAGGTGATTGGCGTGTGGGCAGCAAGCATGTGTATCAGCTCTTCTCTCGAGGCCTGGTTTACCGAATTAAAGAGGAGAGACGGAAGCAGTGGGATGAGCTGCATCGATCCGCAGTGGCGCAGGCAGTGGCCGACCTTGCGCGGGCGGAAATAAAAGGTGGGTGAGAATTGGCTGTGAGTTGAAGGGTGTGCATGGACTGGCTTAAGGGCGAAGGGGGCAGGTGGACATGAACTGTCTGTGGGTGTGGACATTCAGGGATTGGAAGTGCGACTCTCTCACCTTGGATCACCTCCCCCTCATGGTGTGCTTTCATAAGTCATACTAGTGCTGTGCAATTACGATGTACTTCCTAAATTCTTTGAGTAATTATTGTTCATGGCTGGTGCAAGTTGCTGAATGTCCCCTGACATTAGTGGGGGGAACTCAGCTACACAACTCAGCCACCACAAGGACCATAATTGGCACCGCGCTGTCCATGACACGGTAACAACGCCATGATGCCCCCTCATCACACGCTGCCCAGACAATGCCGGGAAGGGCGGCGATGCATCCAAACTCAAGGCAGAGCTTGAGGCCCGACTAACCTACCTCAAGGACGCTGCCAAGGCATACGAGGACTTTGGTAAGCAGGCTATGCGGAATAAATATTTTATTCTCAGCCTGAAATCATCAGCTAGGCTGCAAAGGCGTGTGAGGATTAAGGCAAGCAGGGGCTGGTTTTCGGAGCCTCGACCATCAACCTGAGACCAAAAACTGGGCAACCAAGGCCTTTGAGGATATCAGTCAGCAGTTCAGCACGTTAATTTGTGTGTGCCCTAAAACTTGAACCCTGAACCAGAGTGCAATGTTATCCAAGGATTTTGGTGAGCAGGCTGGACTGGCGTTTTAAGGGTGTTAGTGAAGGGGTTGAATGTATAATCAATGGCCCCAACACTTCATGTGGGGTGCTGATGACTCGTTGGAGTCTCCCATTCTTGCCCATGGATGGGTAGCTGAGGCTACTTTTGAATCTCAGGTTCCTGCCCAGTGTCTTAGTGTTAACCATATTAGCCACGCATGCTCTGTCTGTCAGGCTTGCAAAACATGCTCTCTCGATCATGCTAGCCATCCATGCTGTCCTCTGCAGTACCATGCTTCCCTTATGTGATGTGTTTCCCAGCTCCCTAGGGAAGCTAGTGCCTGGTACCTGGAGAGCTGAGGCCTACAATAATGCCAGGGCTTGAAAATGTGTGTCCTCGTTCTTGAGGTGCTCATTGAAGTTGATTTGCCAGCCGTCCACCTTGCTTTTATGAATTACTTGTGTGCGTCATGTTGTATGAATGAAACATTTCCTAGTTCGCCCTGATCACATCCCGCGCCCTGCCTTCCCTCTCGCCTGGTTGTCCCTTTTCTTCCATATTCCTGCAGGGCCCCTGGTGGATTGTGTGGTGTGGCATGATGGAGCATGCTGGCGCGCAGCACTGGACACCACCGAGCTGCACACATCAGCCACAGGTGAGGGCACAAACATATATGTAGGGAGGGGCCGGGTTTGGAGGGGCAGGAAATGGAGGAGGGACTGGGAAGAGGGGCAGGGAAAGGGAGAGGGGCAGAAGGGGGGGGAGAGCGTAGGACAGGAGGGAAGGTGGGATGAGGAAGCCATGTGTCTATTTCTATTCTCTGCCTTCCTTCAAGAACATTGCTCAGATCTGGGCCTGCACCCTAAAATACCTGAGCCTGGACCCTACAATATGTGAGCCGACCAGGTTTGGATCATTCCGTGTGCCCCAGATCTGCAGGACGTCCACGCTCCTCTCATCAGGATCTCATTTCTCATCAGGATAGATCTTCAAGTATTTCCCCATAGATTATAACTTTAAAAGCACTTTTACTACCTCGTCGGCAACGCTCAGTGGATTCATAATTCGCTTTATATTTTTTGATGCTTGTGTTTTGCAGGCAGCGGCAAGGCTGGCAGCAACGGTGGCAGTGGAGCGCTAGCAGAGTTCATCCCCATGACAGACTTCAAGGCAGAGAGGAAGTGAGGGGGGGGGGGGCTGAGGATGAGGGGTTGTGTTAGGGGCATGGGGGACCAGTCTGTATGTACTGACTGAGCGGACGTCGCGGCTATGAGACAGTTGCGGGATGTCGGAACGGGGGCTAGCCGGCTAGGCAACTTCATGCCCTAACAGAAAATGTGTGGATGCTTTGATGGCAGGCTGATGCATATTGGTAGGACAGACAGAGAGTGCGGAGCCTGGGTAGACCCAACAGATTTTCTGGACGAAGGCTGCAAACAGCATGGACCTGCCGCTGTCATTGCCGCAGCGTCTGCACCTATCACTTGCATGCATGTATCTTCAGCACTCTCGACAGGTGTGAAAAAATGCTTGAATTGCTTCATACCTAAATGTGTCTCACTCCACACTTTTCACCGCCGCAGGTATGCCACTTTCAGTTTCCTGGACAGCTGCAACTTCGCTCTCAACATCTACGGGGATGGAGCAACACTGTCCATCGTGGTGGATGCAGGTGTGGTGGTGGGAAGGTGTGGATGCAGGCATGGAGATGTAGATGCAGAGTTCAAAACTTGGGATGCAGACAAAACCCTAACCAGGGACACTCCAGCTAGCTCGAGCTTGCTAGTTGTATGCGCCTCCTGGGCGACTTCCGATATGTTGAAGAAACTGAAATGTGATACCTGATACCCTGACTACCCTGGCTGGGTGGCTGGGTGGCTTACCCAGCCTGTCTACTGAAGCCAGAAGTCCTTTGATTGTGAACAGCCTGCTAATCATCTTGCATGATCCACCCTGCTGACCTGGATTGACCTGCTGATCTGTCCTGCTTATCAGTTTGCATGATCCACCCCGCTGACCTGGATTGACCTGCTGATCCGTCCTGCTAATCATCTTGCATGATCCACCCCGCTGACCTGGATTGACCTGCTGATCTGTCCTGCTAATCATCTTGCATGATCCACCCCGCTGACCTGGATTGACCTGCTGATCTGTCCTGCTTATCATCTTGCATGATCCACCCCGCTGACCTGGATTGACCTGCTGATCCGTCCTGCTAATCATCTTGCATGATTCACCCCGCTGACCTGGATTGACCTGCTGATCCGTCCTGCTAATCATCTTGCATGATCCACCCCGCTGACCTGGTTTGACCTGCTGATCCGTCCTGCTAATCATCTTGCATGATCCACCCCGCTGACCTGGTTTGACCTGCTGATCTGTCCTGCTAATCATCTTGCATGATCCACCCCGCTGACCTGGATTGACCTGCTGATCCGTCCTGCTAATCATCTTGCATGATCCACCCCGCTGACCTGGATTGACCTGCTGATCTGTCCTGCTTATCAGTTTGCATGATCCACCCCGCTGACCTGGATTGACCTGCTGATCTGTCCTGGTTATCAGTTTGCATGATCCACCCCGCTGATCTGGATTGACCTGCTGATCTGTCCTGGTTATCAGTTGGCATGATCCACCCCGCTGACCTGGAATGACCTGCTAATCCGCCTGTAAAAAATGTTCTTCTGATCTGATTTTGGGCATGATTCGTCCTGATGATCCATCCAGCTGATCCGTCCTGCTGTTCCATTCGTGCTGCAGGAGCACATGGCACTCATGTGGCTGGTATCACGGCCGCCCACTTTGAGGATGATGCTGCCATGAACGGGATTGCACCAGGTGAACAAGAGGTCCGGGGGAATGGCCTATGTGTGGAGGTTGGGAGGCCAGTCCAGGGCTGTTGAGTTTGTTATGATACTAAATGAAGATGAGCGGCAGGGAATGGAGGTTGTCAGTGAAGAATAATCCAGGGCTGTTGGTGGTGTGCAATTTCATCGGATTATGATGCTCACACACCTGTGATGGTAGCTTTCACTTTTTCTGTTCTGTTACTTGAGTCTTTAAGCTCTCAGCCTCTCACCCTCTTACAGGGCGTAGCTTATATGGACCTCTTGCTGTGTCATTTCCTAAAACCTTCTTAACCTGTACCTTCCTTCCCTTCCGATACCTTCACGCCCCTGTAAAGCGTATTTTTCTTTACCTCTGAAAGCACTGTTTCCCAGACATTCACGCCTCTGCAGGACGTAGCCTTTCCCTCTGCTTCGTGTCAACTAACTAACTGCCTCCCTCTGTCTGATCCGCCACTGTAACACAGGCGCACAGATTATAAGCTGCAAGATCGGGGACACACGGCTGGGCAGCATGGAGACCGGCACTGGGCTGACTCGAGCTCTCATTGCGGTTCTGGAGCACAAGTGTGACCTGGTCAACATGTCGTATGGGGAGCCCACCAGCACACCAAACGGTGGCAGGTGTGTTTAACGTAACTGCAGGCTGCAAATTGAGTGATTGAGTGGCGATTTGATTCAAAATCGAAGAAAGTACTTAGTCGCACTGTCACGCTGTTTGAGAAGTTGCACTGTTTGAGCGGTGCATTCTTCTCGAGATACGTTTTTTGCATTGCTGGAAAGTGGCATATATATTATGTGTGGTATGAGTGCTTGAAAGCCATGCTTGTCTGAATTTTGCTGCTTAAGGATTATCGAGCTTGCCAACGAGCTGGTTCACAAGCACGGCGTTATCTTCGTGGCGAGCGCCGGCAACGCTGGGCCTGCCCTCAGCACTGTGGGGGCGCCAGGTGGGTTTGATGCCGCTAGGGCTTTCTGAGCCTTGGGAACCAACGACCCTGAAACCCTCCATCTAGACATAAAAGCCGAGTCCATCGAGGACTGAATCCGGAGGCTTGTTTGAAAGAGACATTTATTCCTAGGACCAGCACGTGTACATTGTGTCCCGGCATAGCTTCCAAGATTTCAGCATCACAATGCTCTGTCGATAAATTTGGACATCCTTAAGTTGAGCCCTAGCTCCGCTCTTTGGGTCCGGAGCGCCCACTGCAAGGGATGTGGCTGCAGGTGCTATGACAGCAAGAGGGAACCCAGGAGCTGTTTTACCTACGGCCAGGCAGTGTGTACAGCGAGGGCAGCAAAATTGTGAACAAGCATATGCCCTGAACCCTCAAAATCCAAAATCAGAAGCCTGGTGTCTGCTGAGCCTGGGACGTGCTCAGTGCTCTGAACAGGGCAGGAGCGATTTATGCTTGTGCATGTCAGTTTGGATTTCACGGTTTTGTGCCCTACGGCCCAAACCTGAAGCTGCATTCAAGACCTATTGGAAAATAGCATTACATTTATCTACGCATATCTCCCTCACACCCTATCTCACTGTCCTCCCCTCCCTACTGCTCTCCACACTTGTTCCCTTCCCGCGGCCTCCTTTACAGGCGGTACGTCATCTGGCCTGTATGGAATCGGGGCCTATGTGAGCCCCAGCCTGGCTGAGGCAGGCCACTCCGTACGGGAATCCTCCGGGGCAGGCAAGTGTGGAAAACTAATTGGGCCGGAAAGTGACAGTGCACTTTAGCCCACGCTTCAATGATCCTAAACGATGTCACGAATGCTGCGTAAGATGAAAGCCACATATGCTGCAGATACCCTGTCTGACCTGGATATGCACTAAATGTACTGCTTGTGGTACTGCTCATTGTGTGTTGCAGGACGGCAGTACACCTGGAGCTCCCGAGGCCCCACAGCTGATGGGCACGTAGGAGTGGCATTCAGCGCTCCCGGGGGGGCCATCGCCCCTGTGCCCACGTGGACCCTGCAGGTCCGTTGTTAAGGGTTCTCTCCCCCCACTCCTGCTCTCTGTACATCCGATCCTCACCCATGGCCCCTGCAGCTCTATCTGTGACGCATCAGGGGGCTGTTGCTTTCATGCAGGGGGCATGCATGGGGCACAAGGGGGGTGACAGTATGGTGCGCTGTTGGATGCTACTGCTTTTTAGCAGCATCCAACAGCGCAACGTTTGATGAGCGGCCCTGCCCCCCTGCCACCTGATTCCACACTTGAACCAAGCCCCTGACCGTGGCTTACCCCAAACCCTTGTTTATCCTAGCTCCTCCTGAACCCCGTTACACCCCAATCCCTTGTTCAACCCAAACCATAGCTATGATTAAACCCCAGCTATGCCCTTACCCTACCCTCCTGGAGCTCTTCCTTCTCCCGCTGCAGAAGCGCCAGTTGATGAATGGCACCAGCATGTCCTCCCCCAACGCCTGCGGAGGGATCGCACTGGTGCTGTCCGGCTTGAAGCAGCACCTCAGCCAGCCTGGCAGCGCCTTGGATGCCACTGCTGGGATAGGCGGCATTGGAATCACACTTCCGACGGCCTCCATGTCCACCAGCGGGCTGCCCACCCGCGTCCGGCGTGCACTGGAGGCCACGTGCCTGCCGCTGGGCGGGGACGCGCCAGATGCGGTGCTCACCTACGGCCGCGGGCTGATGCAGGTGGGATGTGGGGCTCACCTTAAGCTGTGCTGATGCAGGTGTGTGGCAGCTGGCAGGCGGTTCAGGCGCCTGGCTGGCTGTATAGGCACCAGGATATGATGAGCAGAATACTATTTAATACGGCTGATGAAATACGGCTGCCTCTGAATGTTCACACATTGCAATTCCATACCGTACCCCCTGTTGAGAGGTCCAGTCCCACCTTATGCTGAGACGACGCACGATGGCTTGACCAGCATGATGGGAGGGCCACCGGCCCTTTTTTTATACAAATCTTGACAACTTAGGTGTTTCCACCTATTTTCGTTTTTTTACGATTGGTCATGGAAACTCATCCCCCATAACTCCCCCACCCCTTCCGTCAGATCGATGCGGCGTTTGACCACCTCCTGCGCACCGAGGCCGTGGACGCCCTGGCCATCCGGTACAGACTGTCGGTTTTGCCCACTGGTGGCAATGGAGCAAAGGGCATGCCAGCTCCGCGGGGCATCTACCTCCGCCAGGCACACGAGTCACTCCGGGCTGTGAGCTACACCGTGACAGTCACCCCAATGCTGCATCAGGTGGCCTCCGGGAGGGGGCAACGGAGGCGGGCCATTCGCCTGACGGCTTTGCTTCATAGGTCTTAACAGGGTTCATGCATCGATGCGGCAACAGCTACCACCCTTGCGGGCAGTGAACTAAACTGTGACTGTGACACAGTAGTGCATCAGATGGGGTCAGGGAGGGGGTGTGGAGGCGGGCAGTGTGGGACGGGGCCTTGCTGCAATACTTGAAAGGTTTTAGTGTGTATGTGTTGCAATGTCCATTTGCTGTGCACTAGACAAGACCACGACTGGGCCGAGTGGGACCAGTCCATGAGAGGTCGACAGCCGCTGTGGACCCCGAGGAGCAGGCATCTTTCTGCTCCAGGCCAACCCGACGCTGAGCCATGATAAAGCTGAATTTTGGCAGAAACAGCCTCGCGGAAACAGGAAAGGGAGGGCGCCCTTAAAGCAGCTGCACGGGCGGGTTCGATGCACGTCTGGGAGGACGGCTGGGCGGCAGCCACGTGTTGGAGACAGAGCCTTGCCCTGATGTTTTATGAAGCACCCGGGTTCGAAGCCAATCCTTGATTCCTAGGGGTGTGGGTGGCTCCGGCACAAGTGGGACATAAAAAGTAATAGAGGACGGCTGGACGGGGCAAGCGGGACTCGTCAGCAGGCAAGCATGCCGCAGCTATCCCATGTCCACTCATGTGAACAATTGCGCATGAGCGGCACGTGTTGAAAATTAAGGATGCTGCAGCCAAAACTGGCCAGCAACATATCCATCCGTGCACCACTGTGTTATCTGTAATGCCTCCTTGTCGTTTTCTTTTGCCATTTGTTTCCCAACTTCCAACCTCAATTCATGCATACATTCAGGATGCTGCCAACGTCGACCGGCTGGCTGTAGAAGACAGGCTGGTTCTGGAGCCGTCTCATCCCGAGTGGGTGTCCTGCCCCTCCTCACTGCTCCTGCATCACAGCGGGAGGTCCTTTGAGGTGCGTGTCAAGGGCGGGTTAGACAGCAGAGCCCGCTCCTCCTCGCTGGTCCTGCATTACAGCTGGAGGGCCCGGAGATGTGACCATCAGCACGGGATCAGGATGTCAGGGCTTGTGTCACATGTGCGGTGTGTGAGCTCATAGTGAAGGGCTCAGGGTGGGCTGCACGGTTGTGAACCCTACTCCCCTACCCCTCCACACGCCAGGTGCGTGTGGATGCCTCCAAGCTGTCCACGGGTCTGCACTACACTGAGGTCTGCGGCTACGACTCCTCTGCTCGGTGGCGTGGGCCACTGTTCAGAGTGCCCATCACAGTCATCAAGCCGCGACAGGTGAGCGCCCAGGTACACTTGCCTGGACAGGTGAGCGCCCAGGTACACTTGCCTGGTGCACTTTCCTGGTACACTATCCCCGGAAGAATGAATGGAAGAAAGGGGCGTGAAGGAAACAGCGTGGCATGGGCAAGGCCGTGGCGGTCAGCGTTGTGAATACCGTACACAAACTCACTTTCCTAGGCTAATTATCCTTGCTCTTTTCTTTTTGATTGCACTGCCTGGCCGATTTGAATAATGCTGCTGGGTTGACGCTTAGATTCTGCTGCGATAGCAACAAAAGCAGGTGGGTGTGGCAAAAGCAAATGGGTGTGGTGTGCTTTGGCCAGCAGGGCTCCCGTGTGTACATGTGCGCACCACCCAAAGATTGCGAGGGATGCCGCCACAGGCTCTAACCCACAGATACTGCTGGCTGGTCCTCTCGTGAAATGCTTGTGAATGCACGCTGTAACATAAAGCTTATTTGCACCTGGCGCCCAGGTGCTCTGCTGCCTGGAAGTGGGGACCTGGCCATGAGCAGGAGCCTGTGATGTTGTGTTGAGTACCCCCTAGACCGCCGGTATCCTTTTTACGCTCTTTGAGTAACATGTCACCCTCTTTCACATCACTGAGCTGTGAGGACCTGTGTATCTTCATGGGTCATCTTCCACGCACCAGGTTGTCCCCCTGTGCTCCACCGCCCGCAGGTGGTGCTTCAGGGCAGCAGTGCTGTGGAGGGTGTCTCTGCTGGCCAGGAGGAGGGGGGCGCCCGGCTGCCCAACCTGTCCGTGGGGCCCTTGGCGTTTGGACCTGGGACAGAGCATCGGCAGTTCATTGAAGTGCCGGAGGGAGCCTCCTGGGCCGAGGTGAGCGGATAGCAAGGGAGGGCTCGGTCAGGTGTGTGTGGAGGGGGGGAGGGGGGGAGGGGTTGCTATGGGAGCCAAGGTCACATGTGGCAGTCCTAGCGAGGGGGGACAGGGGCAGTTAGGAAGACTGCCCCAGGGAGTGATAAAGATCTTGAAAATAGTGATAGAGGATGTGGATAGGAGTTGCTTGGCGCCTGGTAAATGGATGATGTGTGACAGGGTAAGGAGGGACCTGCATAGAAGGGCGGGAGTGTGCCGGGAGGGATATTTCCTCCACGTTTGTAGCTAGCAACACTGTAATGAACTTCCCGCCTTACCTGTGAGTGCAGCACATGTTGCACCCGCAGCCCCTGCATTGTCAAGGCCTGGGCCGCGGCTCCTCCCTGGCTTTCCACTGCCTCCCACCCTGAACTTTTCCACCGGAAGGGTCAGGCCTGCCTTGCCTTATTTTAGCAAAGCATGTTTGAAATACTGGCAGGTGTGATACCGGTACTTTACATATACATAAGAGGCAGCAGTTTTGCCCTCTTGGGTCTTTCAATGATATTGCGCTTTGGCCTCCTTGCCAGACCTGACCATGCAAGGCCCCTGATGCAGGGCCGCTTTTGCCTGAACATGTTTTTTTAGGCAATGGAGGGCCAAAATAAGGCCTGTCCGTGACACCTGGCCTCCACTGTCTCTGCGACCCTCCCTTTTTCATCCCACCCTAGCTGCCGTACCGGGTTCCCTAAGTAGGGTTCCTTGAGAGTGGGTCGGTTGCGACGCCCCTAAGCCTGGCACCTGGCACCCGGACCTTCTCTGCCGATTCACCATTGAGTAGGTTCTTTTCCCTGCTGAACATCCTGACCCCTCGATCTGAAACCCTGTTCCTTGCATCAAGTTATAAGGGTCTTGATGGACGGCCACAAGACTCATTTACCCTATCTTCCTAGACCGATTCTCCCTGCTAGGATTCCTGGACAGCGGAGGGCGGCTCCACACCCATTGAGGCCATGAAGCCTGAACCAGCGGTCCTGAATTTACCTCGCTGGCCTCAATGACAGCTGGCAGCCATGACATACCTTAAACCTGAACCCTTTCTGTTGATCTATCCACCTTCCAGGTTTCATTGACGGCTGGTAGCCACGACACCCCTAAGGTGTTCCTCCTCCGGGCCACCCAGCTGCAGCCGCACCTGAGCTACAAGCGGACAGAGAGCAGCAAGCAGGTGGGTGGGTGTATCCAATATGTGAAATGAGGCTGCTTAACGTCTTGCCTCTTAGGAGTGGGGTGGGGGGACTCGTTTAGATTGCAGGAGGTTGAGCCGCCTAGCCTTTCTTAAGCTACCATTATCACGTAGTATGCAATGGCTGACAAGCTTTGGGCGCTTTTCTTATGGAGGATGAATGAACTGGACGTCGCGGCAGTGAAGGATCCTAATCGAGTTCGGTTTGCTCCTCTTTGTTACATGTGCAGCATCTGCATCTTGATTCCCAAAATAAGAAAATGCTGCGGCAACAAACTCTTTCAAATAATAAACCAAACCCACCTGGGCCATCTTCGTCTCTGAGTGTGTTTATCTCCCCCGCTTGTAGCTAAGGAGTACTCCCCCGCTTGTAAGCCAGTAAAGCACCATTCCCAATGAAATGGATCAAGCGCGGACGGATTGCACCAAACCCCCAAACCCTAATCCTACCCCCCATCCCCGCTCCGCCTGTCCCCTGCAGGCCACCCTTTCTTCAGGTAGTGAGTTCACATGGCAGCTGCCCGTCGTCCCTGGCTGCACGCTGGAGTTAACCCTGGCTCAGGTGAGGAGGCGGGCGAGGGGCTGGGAGGGGTGTGTGTGGCACTAGGCAGGCAGGGGGGGAGGCTAGGGGCACAAGGTAGGCGAGGGGGGCTGTGCTAAGCGGGGTGTTGGAGCAGTGACCCTGACTCATGAAACAAGGCGGGAAAGTGCTAAGGCGTTTGCCTCGAGAAGGACTGTTGCCTGATTGCCTGCGCCCCTGTTAATGCCCTGATACTTATGCTGGGGTGTTGCTGGCAGGGATAGTGACCATTGTGTGCTCATGGCTCTCATGCGGATGCTCACGTTGACGTGATGCTTGTGATGTTCCTGCTGCTGCTGCTGCGCTCCTAGTGATGCTTGTGTTGCTCCTGCTGCTGCTGCTGCTGCTGTGCTCCTACTGAGGCCCTGGCACTGATGCTGTTTTGCAGTTCTGGAGCAGCCTGGGTCATAGCTCTTTGAATGGCGTGGTGGAGTTCCACGGGGTGCAGGCGGACGGGGCCGGGGGGTCGGGAGAGCCGGGAGTTGGGCTGGCTCTGGATGGCTCGGCTGGGACAAAACGCTTTGTGGTGAGCAGGGGGAGGGGGGGTCTTGGTGGGGTTGCAGGCAGACGGGGCTGGGGGAGGCAGACAGAGGGCGGTCACTGGCAGACTAGGCTTTCATACATTGTTGTTGTGAGCAGGCATGGAGGGGCGGGTGGGGAGGGGCAGGCAGATGAGGCCGGGGGGTCAGGGGAAGCAGGCGTGGGGCTGGAACTGGAGGGCAAGGCTGGGATAACAGTTTGTTTTGTCAGCAGGGGGGGGAGGGACGGAGAGGGGAGAGCTTGACGTCGGGCAAATACTGGACCGCTCGAATGGGACAAAAAATTTGTGAGCAGGGGAGGCATCCCGCCCCATCCTGCCCCATCCCATCTAATCCCGTCCCATCCTGCCCCATCTTATCCCATAACTTACCGTCCCACTGTTCAGGTCAGAGCCCCACTACGCAACGAACGGGTCAAGCCAGAGGCCAAGCTCACCGCTATGCAGTGGGGCCTGCGTCCAACCGAAACCTCTTTGGAGCCGCTGGCAACGCCGCGGGACACGCTGCCAGAGGGCCGGGTGCTGTACCGCCTGCTACTCAGCTACAAGCTCAGCGTAGCCGAGGCGGGCAAGCACATGGTTACTCTTCCGAGGTATGAAGATCTGGTGGGGATATGGCCTGTATCTGACCCGAGTCTGATATGGAACGGCGGTTTGAGATCATGGGATTCTCGTCTGGAGTAAGAGTGCTCGTCAGCATGGCAAGGGGCATGCTGGTGCTGACACAACATGCCGCCCCACCCAGCTCCCACGGATTGCTTTAGTTCCACTAGGCAGCAGCCCCTCACCTGCTGGTGCTGCTACTGAACAGCAAGCACTGCTGCAGAGCATCTGCTGGATGGCAGGCACTCCTGTTGAATAGGAGGCACTGTTGCTAAATAACAGCAGTTCGTGCTGCTGACCTGTCTTGACCCCCCCCCCCCCTAATGCTTTGCGCAGCATCAACAAGCATGTGTACGACGGCGCGCTCGAGGCTCAAATGACCATGATCTACGACTCACACAAGAGGCTGATACAGGTAGGCACAGGCTGGACGGTGGAGGCCACAGGTGGAATGAGGCAAGCCATAGCAGAACGGGCAAGCCATTACAGATCCTGCATTACCGTATGTTAAATACAGATGCAGGTCTGTCTCATGTGCCATGCGGCATGAAGAGCTGGCTGTACCTCCACCTGACCACCCCAAGGAGACTCTGCTTCTCCCAGCTGGAGACTCTGCTTTTCCCAGCTGGAGACTCTGCTTCTCCCAGCTTTCCTTCCTGATCGCTCTGTCTGGCTCTTCCGGAAAAGGCGCACTGTGGTTGGCTGGTTACATCATGTTGTATCTCAAGTCAGCTCAAGAAGGCCAGCGAAACAGTCCATGGGATCCTGCACTCTAAACCATCCACCCTACACCCTGAACCCTACGTCCTAGACCAGGCTGGCGATGTGTACCCCGAGGATGCTCACCTGAAGAACATGGACGAAACGATATGGCTTTTGTGCGTCCTTTACCCTTCACCTCTAAATCTGAACCGTTAAAACAGGTTGGCGATGTGTATCCCGAGTACACTCAGCTCAAGAAGGGTGATTACACGGTCCGCCTCATGCTGCGCCACGACAGCCAGGAGCTGCTTGAGAGGCTGACAGCACTTACACTGGTAAGGGGAGCACGGGTGGGTAGTGGAGGGAGGCACAGAGCAATACCACTGGTTGGGGGCGCTGACTGATTTCCACTGTCAGACAGGGGAGGGGGGGGGCTACAAGTGTTTGTCTTTGAGCTTGCTTCAGCTCAATTCAGCTCAATCAAGGCCTGCGGCTGCGACAGGCTGGTGCAGCAAGCCCTGCTGCTCAGACCACTGGTCGTAGGCCAGCCAAGGTTTCGTCCTCGTTGGCCCAGTGGTGGTTGCCTAGCGGCCCACCTGAACTAGTATGGCGCGCTCTTAAGAAAGACAGTGAGGGTCAGCGCTGCAAGTCTGCTGAATGACTGGGGAGCGGGCAGGGATTGTTTCCTTGCATTGCATCAGCAGCACACCCGCTGGCTTCTCACACCTTGCTAGTCCACTCCCGCCTGATGTTCCGCTCATCTGGGCGGTCAAAACACAGCAGCTCTCCGTTAATACCATCCCATAAAACCCCCTGGCTTGATCCCCTTCAACTTGACCTTATTCCCCCCCTCCTGGCTGTGGACTATGTGGGCTTGGAGTCTCTTTTCATTGCCCCCTTTCATTGATCCCCTTACACTTGACTGTATCCCCCCCCTCTGGTTGTGGACTAGGTGGTGAAGCGTCGCCTGGAGACCCCGGTCCAGTTGCCCATTTTTGCTAGCAAGCGGGATGCTATTGCAGGCGGGACGGCACTGACCTCGGATTTCGTTCTGAGGTCCGTACTCGGCTGCTGGGATCAAAACTAAGGAGTGTGTGTGTATGTGTGTGGGAGGGGAGTGGGGAAGGGGGAATGGAGTTATGGACCTGACCAATCCCACTCACCTCCTTGGTTAGATTCATATGTTGAGCTGCTTCACTGCTTTGAATGGGGTTGGGAAAAAACTTGATGCGATTGCTTCTCACACAGCAACACATCCAGGCCACTCCAGGACCTCACGATTAGCTTGACAGGAGTGGATGGGGTGCCTTAAGGGACCAGTGGTTACCTGGACATGTGGACACGGTCATAACGGACACACGTTTAGAACACCCAGTTGGTCCCAGGCAGCAGCAGCACAGGCGAAAGTGTGGGAGCATCCCTGGGGCCCCGCTGCACTGCTTTATTTAGGGTTTAGGGGTGCTCGACTGCAATTCAGCTACATAGCAGCCTACTGCTGGGATGGCATGGTGCAGCAAAGTACCTGCTGCTGGGTGACCAGTCATAGGCTGGTCAAGGTTTACCCCCCTTGTCCTGGTTGCTGTCCGACAGCCTACTTCAGATGGTCTGGTGCGCAATACAACAAAATAACTGTTTAGCCGTTTGCGTAACCCTGGCTGGTACAGGTTCACTCATTGCAACAACAACAACAAAATCTCTTGTCATTGTTTGTGCCACCCTGGCTTTGTTTTCACAGGCACGGTGAATGCCAGGCGCTGTTTCTGGGACCACTGCCCGATGACAAGCTCCCCAAAGACGCCTCCGCAGGTCTGGGAGATGCATTAGGGGAGGTCCTTGCAGTGCTGCGGGTGACATTTGACTGTGCCGCAGCAGGGTTGGCTGTTACTGGGAAGGGGCTGCTGGCAGTGGATGTTTGTGATGTGTTGGGTCGGGTGACCTGCCAATGCTGTGGTGAGGGGGGGTGGGGCTACTGGCAGTGCAGTGAGTGCCTAGAGAGCGCTCGTAACCAATCGCCGGGGCATGCCTCAATTCAGAAAATAGCCATGTGTGCAGACTACATGTTGGTGCATGAATATACTGTGAAGTAACTGCATTCGGTGTCCGTAACTGCAATGGGTGTGACCCTCATGTGTGTGACCCACACAGGCAGGACCTTGGTGGGTAAGTTGACCCTGGGCCAGGTGCATAGCGGATCCGGCGCAGCGCCTGTGGGCCTGCCGCTCGTTTACGTGGTTCCGCCTCCCAAGGCTGCCGGCGGTGGGGACAAGGACAAGGACAAGGCCGGCACTGCCTCAGATGGAGGGGACAAGGCAGGAGCAGGGGGAGCTGAGGCGGGGTCACCAGATGAGGCCGCTGCCGTGGCCGGTGCCATTGCCGCCAATGCCGCGGAGCGAGCCCTGGCCACTGCGCTCCGGGACGCCAAGATCAGGTTCCTCAAGGTAAGGGAAGGGACACTGCTGGAGGGCAGGCGTGCAGGGTTCAGGGTTCAAACCTTGACCCAGGCAGAGTGGACTCTTCGTACGCAGAGTCGAAATCTGGTATCTGAATCCAGATGTTGCAGTGACATGTGTAGCCACACAGGAGCTTTTTCTTAACTTATGGGCGGGCAGCGAAAGCAGGAAGAGCACAGCTGAAGAGCACATACAGCTGCCTCTGTCTGCTGGCAAAGGTGGCTACGCGTTACAGACTTCCAGTGCAGACTCGGCAGGGCCCCGAGATGCTCTGCCCCTCCAAATCTTGCGTGTTAAACCAGAGATAGTAAAAGCAATGGAGTAAAAGGGTCTGAGGGGGAGATTTTCTTCTCCCTCACGCTCAAGATATTGCAGCGTCGCTGCCTCACGCCTCCTGGGTGCGTCTGTCCTCTCGCCTCACCTTGCCCCTCCTCATGCCTCACGCCTCCCAGCTGGATTGTGAAGCCCTGCTGCCTCTGCCCACTCGCACTTTTCATGCCTCTGCCTCGGAGCTAAACTGAGTAGCACCTCTGTCCCTGTCCCGCTCGTGCGTCTCCCAGGATATGAAGCTGGGTGGCACCGCTGCCAGCCCAGAGGCAGAGCAGTACGAGGCGCTGTACTGCCAGGTGCTTGTGGAGCTGAAGGCCGCGTATCCAAGCCACCTGCCGCTGCTGCAGGAGCATCTCAAGAAGGTGGGTGGGCAGTGACAGGATAGGCTCCGATAGGAGGGGGGTCCTTCAAACCTTTGACCAAGGAGAGCACACCTTCAAACAGGACGGTCACACCCTTGGGCCTGTCGCCTCAATCCCTGGGTCGCTTGTCACTCATCAGTCATCACTGATCACACATCATTCCTCATTCTAGATGTCACACTCTAGGCATCACTCGTGTCACACCTCTTCACTTCTCTCATCCCCATTTTTCACCCCTCACGCCTCTTCTCTTACGGCCTCACTGACTGACTCGCCTGACTCATCTCCAAGCTTCACGGCTCACAAACTCTGCACCCTCAACCCCACATGCTTCACCCTGAAACCTCTGCTTCTCCCCCGGACTCCTCATCTGCCCAGATGGACTCCCTTGATGCCACTCGGCGGGGAACCGAGTCCGGCCTCCAGTCCATCATTGATGCAGCTGATGAGGTGGCTGCCGCAGTGGATGGGCGGGAAGTGGCATGTGTCCTCGCCGTCAAGTGTCCTGAAGATACGCCTGGTGAGGGGAGAGGAAGGCTCAGGCTGGGGAGAGGAAGGCTCAGGGACAGGAAGGCTCAGGCTGGGGAGAGGGAGGGTGAAAGGCAGGTAGGAGGGCACGTGTTGTTACTGTGACGTTCCTAGAGGATAAGTTGCTTTGGTCTATAGTCATCAAAGCCTAG
The DNA here is from genome assembly GCA_037349105.1 of Limnomonas spitsbergensis. Lineage (NCBI taxonomy): Eukaryota > Viridiplantae > Chlorophyta > Chlorophyceae > Chlamydomonadales > Limnomonas > Limnomonas spitsbergensis. Next base: position 1,953,259 of record JAYJMM010000118.1, read on the forward strand.
CCTTAACCCTCAGGACCGAATATAATGGCCTCAAACTGTTTGAACAGAGGTTACGGGCGAGAGGAGGTTTCACACTGTTGTACAAAAGCATCAGTTGCTATGGTGAGAGAGAACCTCCCATATTGGACTTCGCTCCTGAAGACCTCCCTGAACAGAGAGAGAAAAGAGTCTTAGACTGCCCGGGTTATGCCCTTGCAGTCCTTGTTTCCCTTCCTCCTTTGCCCCTGATGGTCCTCCCTCCTTTCTATCCCTCCCTCCCTTGCATCCCATTCAGTGTCAGTCACCCTGACCCTCTTCCCTCCTCTCGTGTGAAAGAGTCGGAAGGGTACCGTGCGCAAGGTATGTGAAGATCACCCTTCCCCTCCCCTCTCATCCCCCTCCTGTGTGACAGAGGCCAAGAAGGTGCGGAAGGAAAACGAGGAGCGCAAGAGCGCGCTGGTGGACGCGCTCCAGCGTAAGTGCAAGGCTCTCCTAGAGCTTGAAGAGAAGAAGTGCCCGGCAAGCACTACAGGCAGCAGCACCGAAACAGTTGCCACCGGAGCAACTGTTGCGGCAGAGGAGGATGCTCCTGCTGCTGCTGAGGTCCCGGCGGCAGCGGGAGGGGAGGCAGCAGGCACTGCGGCGGCGGTCGACGCTTTCAAGCTGACGTTCTCAGAGCTACGCAAGTGGTGCGTGTGACACTGTTTATTTGAGGGCGCCTCACCTGCTCTTTGGCTACAACCAAGCTTGCAGCTTGCATGACTTGACGCAGCAAGCCCTGTTGCTTGGGCCATCCGTGGCCCTGGCACCAGGGCTTACCGATGGCTGCAGGCCACCGACAGAATGCAATCAGGTTTCTGTCCCAATCGGCCTAATAGTGTCCTCCCGACTGCCCCCCAATGATGGCCTGGTGCATACTAAAAGACACAGGCATGTCTGCCAGATTCTCCTCTCCTCCTTTGATTGCAACTTCTTCCTCAGACTTGTCATGCTGAAAGCTTGATACGCATAATAAAGCATCTGCCCCCTGCTAGGACCTCAGTTCCGCACTCGAGCCTGAAAGCAAGCTAACGGCCTGTTTGAAGTGCTGGCTTGAACACCATGGCAATGTTGTACAGCTGTGTGTCAAGGGTGAAGGTGCAGATGCACAGTCTTAGGTGCTAGTACTCCTATATTGGGGCATGAAACCTTTCATGGAATCATTGATGAAGCCTTGCATGGTTTTGTGCTGCTTCCTGCGCAGGGTGGACACTGCGACGGATGTGCAGTACTCGCTGCTGCACGCTAAGGCTGAAACCCGAGACAAGAGGTCGGTGCTTCACTGCTTGACCCCTGTGGGAAGTGTGTTGAGTCATGAGTTTTGATGCACCATAGCCCTCCAAAAGGAAACCCACTCATGGATTGTGGCACGAACAAATCCCAAACTGTTTTTGTATATTTCCATCTGGCTTGGCTGGAAGCCTGGTTTTGTTTTTAAACGTCCATCAGGCAATCCAAACCCAAGCCGCGCCTGAATCTGGACGTTTAGCTGAAAACTGAACATTGGTCGCCTACCCAGTACCCAGTGCTGCAGCCGATGATTAGGATACTAGTTTTCTTCCACGCCCGAGGGCCTACCGTTGATTTATTTACCCCCCCCCCCTTTCCTAGGTATGTGAGTGCGCTGCAGGTGCTGGACAAGGGCCTGGCAGATGACGGCGTGAAGGGCAGCCACAAGGAAATGCAGGTGCTGAAGCAGCGGCTGCTGGCGCTCATGAGCTGGGGCCACCTGCAGAGCTCCGAGGAGCAGGCCATGCAGGTCAAGTTCCCCAAAGCGTTCCAGCCCTTCTGATGAGGGTGAAACACGGATAGGCGCCAGGCGCTTAGCCACCCGGCTGGGCGCTGGGCGCAGGGTGCCTTACCACACGGCCGGGCGCTGGGTGCAGCTTGCCTAGCCGACCAGGTGCATGAGTGCAGATGCCTTGCTGCCTGGCTGGTCGTGTGCATGCTGGATTGCTGGGTGCCTTGCCGCCCTGCTGCGTCATACAGGCTAACAAGTCTGGAACCTGGAATCTCCCGCCTGGTTGGGTGGGTGTGGAGCAGGGGTGTGGAGCAGGGGTGTGTTTTTGTTCCAAGGGGATCGGATTTATGTCACAGAGAGAGATGTCACAAAGTGGCTGATGGGGCTACAGGCCACCACACTAGCTACTGTCAACTATGTCATGGATGTTGTCAGGACGTCTTATTAGCACTTGGTAGATTGTCCCATGCATGGAATATGACTTTCCCCTGGCCTCTTAAGATTTCTGATGCCAAAAGATAGTTAAAAGCTCGAACCATTTTGCGGGCGCCTGTCCCATTTATCAAACGTGATGTCCTGCTTAATTGTAAATTTCCACCTTTCAATCTAGCAGGCTCGGCAGGGACATGGGCATGACTGCGTGAGATCTTTCCCCACGGCTGTAAAACCCTAGCGGTGTTTTGGCGCTCTGCAGGCTTGACAGGGAAATGGGTATGCGATCTATCCCCGATTCCCCGCGGACTGTGAAGCCCTCGCGTTGTTTTGGCGCACATCAGCATATGGCCGAAAGCGGTGCAAGGTTTTTACGAATGCCGTCAGTAGAGGATATGCTCCACATTTTGTAGCTGTCAGCAGTTTAAGGGGGCTCTATCCTCAAAAACCTCTTTTGACATCCGTCTTTTGAAACAGGCTCTAAAACGTGCGAAGGTTTATCTACATTGCTGGATGCCTTTCCGAATCTAGAGCTGGAATTCAGAGGTTTTCCCATCAGTGCATCAAGATCCTCTGATCAAGCGCCATCGACCTGTCGGAAGTCGGAACGGTTGCACCCGCGGGTGTCGGAACTCGGAAGGGGTGGGGTGGGGCAGTGGGAGACGGGTACTTAAAATATCGGGCACTGTGTCGTGCCTCAGAGCCTGCAATAGCAAGTATCACTCGATCAATCTAGCAGATCACTGTACGCTGAGCTGTGCACGTATACGTTATTGACAGGGCGTAGCTTGTTTACTTGCTGTGACGCCTGTGAGGATGGATCGCTGTGCTACAGCCGCTGTCCAACTAACTAGCAACAACCTGCCTGTAACAGTGTGACCCTGGTGTGACGTTCCCTGATGTACATGTATCGCATTCTTGCGGCAGTGCTGACAGTTATTATGAACGTCACATTCATCCAATCAACATTTGCGATAACATTACCATCGCCTCACAGGAGGAAGTCAACGATGATGATGATGATAGTACTGTCCATCATCCTCTTGCTGCTCCTTACAGCTGGGACAGGCAGCGATGCGAGGACTGTCCATATTGCTGGTGCGTAACTGCGTATGTCAAATTGGAAGTGCCAAAGTGCCAACAATATTAGCGACACATCTTAATTACAACCTCTTGGTCCTAACAAAATTTCAGAATGCTGTTTATTATTCTGCCCGACCCGGCCTCCACGATGCCATTTTCCAGCTCGGTGGCCACTAGTTATCAGGGTAGCACAATACGGAAACAGCATTGTTTCGTATCCGGAGCAGATCGCTGCTCCGCTCCGGATACGGCAATACTGCTCCGATCCGGCTCACCATGCAGGATTTGTATTGCCGCCCTTCCGGGCGACATGACAGGCCATGCAGCACATGCACACTTGCGGCTTAGACGCCTTTGGGGGCGGCTTCAGCAACCACGCGATAGTACGCCTACGCAACATGTCCGATAGAATCATAGAACTAAGGACATCGCTGACGTTCCAGACAGATTCTTTGATGACCTCGGGAAAACGCTAAAACCCTCTGACCCGTACAAGTCGTCTTCCAATATGCGATGGCGTTGCAAGCAATGCAAGCTTAAGTTTTCTGGCTCCGGCATGACTAAGAATTCAGCCCATTGCAACACAGGGACAGAAATAGGTGTCTGCGATCAATCAATTGGTTTGTTTTCAGGAACATCGAACTCCGAAAACAACGAAACACGTCTGCTATACGGTATCCGAGCCATATCCGAATCGGCAGATCGATCAGCAATTCAGCACTTGACGAGCTAAGAAAACCCAGCCTTCACCCGGGGAACCCTGAGCCAAGGTCGCCAAATTCTGCATACCGACGGTATCAGTCGAGGTTGCAGCCAGATTTGAGGGGATATTAGTTATACATGACAACCACAAACTTGGGTTGTTAGTTGTTTTTGTTTGGACAGATCAGGAGTTGGGGACTGCACCAATCATTGGCTGTTTTGCCACAGCATTTTGCATGGTCCAAGTCCTAACTAATATGCATGCATGCTGCATGGATGCATGGTTACTTTGGGGCCAGTAGGGGGGCATCTGGGCATGCATGGGGGCTGCCTGCAGGCCAGCAACCATCTTCATGTCTTTGTATGCTAGTATGTTAGCCAGAATGTGCCTAAAACAAGTTTTTGACTGCAAAGTGTTGATACTCCGAGCCCGCCTATCAAAGCGGAGCGGAGCGGACCGGAGCAGAAGCGTATCCGGATTGTGCTACCTTGCTAGTGATGTTACCTACTGGTCCCTGACATCTGGCGAGCAAAATCTGGAGTTGCGAACATTTGCAGAACAGCAAGCCGGGATCGTGCCAGAAACACATACACACGCACTTGCTGTGGAAACCGCTAGCATGAACTCGGTACAATACGCACAAGTGCCGAAGGTCACATAATCACCACGTGTAATGGTGGTTATAGGCCCCGGTTTTATTCACAAGTGGTGGAATTAGGGGGGGACACTTTATATTGGTGAGTCGGAACTGGTATGCCACTATTTGCCTTCTGCTCAAGCTATGTTAACATCTGTGTAATCAGACCCAGTAACCCCAAATTCATGACTATGGGATGTGCTTGCGTTGTTGCCTAACCCATAGGCAGCCTTGGCGGTGGAGGCACAAAGGATAACTTATTCATTCGCTGTCATGAGGGCACTGATTTAAGTTTTTATGAAAAAGGATTTCCAGTGCCATCAGGACCATGGATTCTTTAGAGCCTCAGTAAAGCGGATTTTCCGTTGCGGCAGCGATCGCCATCAAAGCTGCAGCCTGGTTAGGGGGACTTCAAAAGAAATTAATATCGAGAGCAACGGTATCAACATGTTTTGTAGGCGAGTACATGTGCTTGAGGACAGTTAAAAAAAAACTGCGTCGAGGGATTTAGTGAGAATGGTCGCAAGCATGTCATCCCCCACCACAGCAGCCTTAGGGTCGGCTATGATATCTTTAGAAGCCTGAATGGGGCCCTGACTCTCAATGTATGACTCGGCATACATGTTTGACTTGGCACGCCTCCCACTAAAACCTCCTACCGTTTTTTATTTGGGCTTGTAACTCCACATCAGTGCTCCACACCTTTTGAAAACTGCAGACTCCTGCCAGCCATTGGTTTTGTTTAATCTTTGAACTCCATCAACAATGGGGTTTAGGCATTCAGCATGTCACGATGAGACGAGAAGGGTTTAGAACGAACGAAGCAGTTCGTCGTACCAGAAACTCTCACCTGACTGGGGGAGGTGTGTAAGAATGACAAAGACATTGGATAATTTGAACAGAAACTACTGTCATGCCATCAGGGAACTGGGAGCCGATCGGGTTCCGAGCCCAGAACTGCCGAGGCTCGCCGAAAAAACCCGGGCTCAGTAAAACCATGGTCTCGGCGCAAGCCGAGGCCAGACGACCCTTTTTAGACACGTGGCTCGGCAAAGCCGGGTAGATTTTAATGGCAGCTCGGCAACTCGGCTTGTCAGCTTAAGCGATAATGTCGATAAAGCTCGTGCACTCTGAAAGAATGTGGAAAGTTTCAATATGGGTAAGGCATGCGTGTTTTGGATCCATTTCAAGCGGTATGATGCCAGCTCAGCTCGGGTTTCTCCCTCGTCGCTGGACGGATGTCATATCCGCATGGCATCCGTCCCGACATAGCAACTCGGTTACATGCGAGTTGCTATGTCGGGACATGTTGCATCCATGTGTATTGGCAGCTACCTTTCTTTCTTTGCCATCGACAGGTATTCATGGTCGTTTTTGTAAAAAAACGAAACCAGCGTTCTGCACTTTTTCACACTTTCCAGCCCCGAAAAAAAAATCCGAGCTCAGATAAACGTCGGGTCGGCTTAAGCCGACGAAAAAAATTAGGGGTTCGGCTGAACCCGAGCAAAATGAAAAGGTCCCCCAGGACCCTGCATGCCATTTCATCGACACGATTGACACGTTCCTAATCCAAAATTTCGGCCGATGTGGCAGTGTGGACCTCATAAAGACGGAAGTACTCTTCAATTTTCAATGCCGCCAAACTGTCATGCCTAGCAAAATAATTGTCTAGTACCATGGGGTGGTATCAGGCTATCAGCTCTTTGAATGGCTCTTTTAAAGAACTGACTAGTAGGGGATTTACGGTAATGGCAACATGCACAAGCTTGTATGTGCCAGGGTGTATCACGAAGTCAAACTTGTGCAATTCCCATGCAGCCTCAGGGGTGGTGATGATACGAGTGAGGACACATGCAACAGGCGTGACAGTTGGGCGCCCACGCGGCCGAGCCTTTTTGAGCAGGGCCCAGAGGTGATGTCATTGACATGCAACAGATGCGGTAACCACGCCGGCACATAAAAAAAATACCTGCAATGAATAGCTGGCCTGCATGCGCCTCGCGTGGCAGGAGATTTCATACTGATTTAAATTTCCCGCAACTTCGTCAGCAAAGCCCGATTTCGACGACGACTTATACTTCAGATTCCTCGCGTTCCGACATGGAAAGATGTGTGAACGTGTGAACATTTGAAACTCAGCTGTCAGCGTTAACCGACCTCGCCATCCTGACTGGGCCTTGCTGCCTCGCTGACTCGCTGTTTGCATTCGCTGTTCCACTCAAAGAGGTACGAGGGTTACTAGTAGCCCAATACACCTGAGTTGTACAGGCTAAAACACCTCTGCGAGACTGTGACGACGATATGGCACCAGTGACACCTGGTCGGTTGCCTGTCGGTTTGTACGGGTCGAAAATGTGGTATTTTATCTACTGTGGTGCCGTACGCGACAATTTGTACGGGAGAATTGTACGGGTCGAAAAATGTGGTCTTGAATAATAGACCGGGGCGACAACGCCCGCTAAAAGTTAAGCTGTTTAATGATGTCTACTCCACCTGATTACCAGTGCTTATGCAACACACAACTTTTCTTGGATTCTGATATGCAGCTATGTACCGGTATACAAACTGCAAGACATGCACATCATGATGTTTATGTGTAGCAGGTTGATGAGGACGGAACCTTCACAGGCCTTTGGCCGGTGGCATGGTCCGAGCAGCAGGGTTTGGGAGTATGTGTACAGCGTACACGCATTACACGCTAAGGCACCAACAACAACAACAGCTCAACAGCTGTCACGTACCATAGGCTTCTGCCAGACACATGCGGTACCGGTTTTGCACTCCTCTGTGATGTTCATGTGTGAAATCCTGGTTCTTCCTGAACAGGTGCGGCCAAGCCACTGGCCAAGGGCGGACGCTGGAACGGGCGCTCAGCCGAGAACTTTGATAACTTGTGGATTGCATGTCACATGTGCGATGAAGTGTACATGAGGAGCAGCGACGAGACACAAGGGGATTAAAAGGAAAGGCTGCGTGAGAACATGATTGATATCCGTGGTGCCGAGCGTCTTTGGTGAGTTGCTGCTGTGGTTGAAGCTTTTCAGGTAGGCCCCCAGTCAGTAAGGAGTTATATTAGTTTGCATCATACCACCCTGAGCGGCCTCCGCTTAGCTGATGGGGACCAAATTTTTAAAGGTCGGTGGCCAAAGCAGCAGGGCTTGCTGGCTGCACCCAGACTCTCCGGCTGTAGGCCAGGATGTGGCTGAGTGTTGCTTAAGCACGCTCACATAAACACAGGATGGTACAACAGTATGGTGTTGTTGCAACGTATGCGCACCCATCGAACAGCGTTCCTTTAAAAGACCAGGCAGAGCTATTAAACAGTGTTCATTTCAGTGCGTAACACAGAGCATTTGACAGGCCAATTGGCAACCACAGCTGGTCCAATGGGGACCAAAGCTCGACCGGCCTACGGCTTGTGGTTGAGGCTGGGTTTGCTGCAACAGGCTACCCTGGAGGTTTTCGAAAACAGCTGTTGCGGTGCGCACAGATCTCCTGACACTGCAACAAGAACTGACTGCTGCCCTTGCCAGACTTCTGAGCCTTTTTACTGAAGGTTTTATTACTGTGACGCTCTCGGTGACGCTTACGTTTTTCCTGCATGCTGCCTGTGGCCCAGGCATCAGCAGGGCTGGCTGCACCAGGTTCACCGGCATGCAGGAGGCCATGCTGTGGCTGAACTGAAGCTTAGTTCACTGAAGCTGAAGCACCCTGGCAAATAAACAGTGGGGTACCGTTGTGCTGCCCTTGCAGGTTCGTGCCAAAAGCAGAAAATTCGGAGGCCATCCTGGCTACCAACCTGGCCATTGTCGAGACTGACGACTCGCTCATCATCGTGTGGCGCGGCTCGCAGACTTTGCCCGACTGGGTCATCAACCTGGCGTCAGGCGTGTTTGTCAGCGCGACGGTCCGCGATACCCAAGGCGTTTGCGGCGGAGACGGGCCAAATGTGCCCGCTGGCTTCTTCGTCGCTTTCAAACAGTGAGAGAGAGAAGCAAGACAACTAGCACCGCCTGACGACTCTATTTATTTAAATAATCGAGGAACTGTTGGCTACGATGAACGTCACGACTTGCGGCCGGGGAGGCAGAGATTTTAAGTGTCTAGCCAGCATTAGGGTTCAGGGTGAGGGGGTGCTGCTGCTTGGGCCAGGGTTGGTCCCCATTGACTCTCACACGAGCTCTGCGCTTTCGAGCCTTGCTGCCTTGCTTGAAAAACATGGTTGTCAACAGTACTTATCTGTTTAGCATTTTATTCTAGCTTCCTCCTCCAGCTGGCCTCCACCAGGCATAAGACATCAGACCTCCTCATAATTCATGAGGCCGTCTGAAAACCTATGCAAGCTACTACCACCAGGCCAAGCCACGCTGGCCGTCATGATTTCGGTGAAAAAATACTGTAATTGACTCCTGCTTATACCGACACTGCTGCTCCCGCTTACCTGCCAGGGTCTGGGACACTTTCCTTAAAGACCACATGGAGAATATGGCGCAGCGCCACCCCGACAAGTCTGTGTAAATCACGGGCCACAGCTTGGGCGCGGTGATCGCTCAATACACAGCAGCGGCTCTAGCCAATGCAGGTGAGCTGTGGGTCCTGCACAGTGTCCCTTCTAGTGTGTGCCACACCATATCGGGGGGAGGCTGGGCGGCCACCACTGGGCTGATTGGTACCCAAGCTTGATCCAGCTACGGCCTGCAGTATGAGTAGCAGGGCTTGCTTTATAAGCCCCCCAAGATTGTAGGCCGTGATGTAGCTGAATTATAGCTGAAGCCAAAAAGCTTAAAAGAAACACCGGATACTTGTGAGGCTGCACTGGTTTGGGTGAGATTCCAAGGAGAAAGATAATAATTTGATTTTAGTGCCAGTAGAAATCAAACAATTTCCTGTTTTATTCCATTACAGGCAGGTATCACTGGTGTCAGCATACCATATGGCAATTTCATTGAAATGTATCAAGATCTCTGGTATGGATTAAACTTGTTACCGGGGTGGACATCAGGTTGCATTTCTTTGTATATGTCTTCTTTCAAACTTGTTATCTTGTCGTAAATTTGAATACCTGCATTGTGCACTTTAGTACTCTAAACTCAATTTTTGATTGCTCTTTGTTTAACTGCAAACTCTACTGGTTATTTTGAATCTCCCTGATCCACAGGTATGAGGGTTGACGGCGTGTACGCCTTCGCCTCTCCCCAAGTGGATCTAACGGCGACAAGAATGTGTCTACATATGCCTAGCACGACAGGGTGAAACGCTACACGTGGGTACATAATGAAATATATTTATTAAAATCTTCAAAATGTAACGATAAATGTACTAAAACTTATTATGTACGTGGTACAAATATAATGCAGCAGCGACGAGTACCCCTCATTGCACCGCCACCACGACCTTGAGAACATTGAGACTGTCCCTGGAGTAGCGGCCAGTCGGGGTGAGTACGGTACTACTGTCAGCGCAAATATGAGAAATATTAATGTCTGAAGGGTGTTGCTGCAAGCATTCCTGTAGGATGTACTAAGAGTTGCGGCACAAGCTTGGCTCTTCTGAGGAAGCCTGTGTCCGTGCAGTGAGTGCACTTTCAGTGATTAGCAGGGAGCTATCACCTGCAGTGGCTTCAGACTCCCTCTGCTCATGACCATCAGAGACTAGAGACAAGATGCCAGTGTTGACCTTGACTTGCCCCCCCCCCCCCATTCCCATCCATCAACAGAGACCTTGGACTGAGCAAGAAGACCTTCCTCATGAACAATCCGCTGGATGCCGTCCCCATTGCGCGGTTTGGGAGCTTCCTCCCCAGCACCGTGGAGTACAAGCAGGTCACGGGCTTCTTGTTCAACCCGGTGTCAGCCTCTGCAGCTGACTGCCCCTTTGTCCAGCCTAGGCGGAATCGGAGGCCCGAGGAGGACCTCGACATGGGGCTCACCGGCATCTGGTCCGACTTCTGGGACTACTGGGTAGCTGCGGCAAAAAGGGTCCTGGAGTACCTCACAGGAAAGATGGTGATCGAGATCTACGAGCATTCGATTGGACGCTACGTGTACCAGCTGGGAGACATGTGTCACATCCCCAAGACGGATCCTTTGTGGGACTTTGTGTGGCCCTCTCAACAGCCTGTCCCTCAGCCTTAAATGCCTCGTTGGAGCAGGGCCGGCAGATGGCAGTCTTCGTTTAAGGCACTGAAGCTACAACTTGGCCTACTGCCAGCAGGGCTTGGTGCGGCAAGCCTAGTTTCTGTCCCAATGAGCCTATTGCTGGCCGCCCATTGGCCCCACAACGGTGGTCTGGTACACACTGGAAAAACATTGGTGATTACTAAAATTGCCACAACTAATGGCATGGCAACACGGCACGGTAGTAATGATTGTGATGCAGTAGTCATATGTGTATCGTAGACCACTGTTTGCTTAAGAGTGATTCAGCTACCATTCAGCTACATCTCGGCCAACGGCTGAGGAAGCCATGGAACCGGCTGTACACTGAAAGGAGGCCTGGCTCTCGTCAGCCCAGTGGTGGCCGGCTAACAAAGTGGTTTGCTGCTCATATATAATATACGCCGTCGTTGATTAGCACATGCCCGTTGTTGTGTAAAGAGTCAGCAGTTCCTTAATCTTGATACCAACGGACTTTTTTGCTTTTGATGAGGATCTTCCATCCCGCTGCCTGGTCTCCTCTTCGCTACATGCATCAGAGGTGGTGAAGTTGTTGCTATAAGAAGAACACAACCTTAAACCACAGCCTTAAACGAAAAGGCCAAGCAGAGCAAATCGTATACCTTAGTAGGAGCAGTTTTGTAAAGACATGTTGTGGGCCGAACCCAAATCATGATCAGTTTCCAGTTCCAAAGGTATCGTAACCACTTGTTTACTACGATCCCTTACAATTGGAATGCTTGAAGCAGAGACCATTTTAGGCGGGAATTCAAAAATGTTACAACACAATTGATCCGCTGCCATACACATCTTGAATGGCATCCATGCAGGACGTCCCACCGGTGCTGTCACGGCCAGGCCTATCTGCCCTTGTCCGCCCCATTAAGAAAAGCTTGCAATCATTTTTCTGCGCAAGGGGATTTACAGGCCCTGACAGCACGGAAAACCCAGCCTTAGCAAGCGTTCGATTTTTATAGTTCAATTCAAAGAGTTATTTTCTAGGAAGTCAGTGGGGAAGGACACGTCGATCATCCCTTGCATCCCTGTGTCAATCAAAATTTGGAATGCCAAGTAGACCATAGTCCTACAACACCGCTTTTAGTGTGTACCACTGAATCACATTTGTTTTAGTTTGCACCTCACCACCCTGCTTTTGGGCTGCCAGCCTGCCACCACTACGTCAATTGGGACCAAACCCGAATCATCTGGAAGCTGGGGACCCAAGCAATGGGGCATGTTTCATGAAGACCCCTGCGCCTCAGGCTGGGATGTAGCTGAGATTTTAGCTGACATGCACTGCAAATAACCTAGGGAGGCCTGCGGTGGGGTGTCTGAGTGAATGGCAGCGCTATCCATTACCGGCACCATGGAGCTCTGGATAGAGCTCATCACATGCCGAAAGATAGTCTGCGCAGCTGCTTTGCGGCGAAGCTGAGCAAGAAGAAGCCAAGCATGGGGCTGAGGTCAATACCCCCAATTGCAGGCACGATACCCCTGCATTTGAGACCGGATGTGGAGGAAGGTGCTCAGAAGTGGGGGAGAGGGGGGGGGTGAAATAAGGACAGAAAGCCTAGCTACACGGGGAAAGTTGATGGTTGAGGTAAAAAAGACCATGTGGGCTGATGCCAAGGCCGCACCATCACCATGAAGGTGGTCAAGGGCTGCCTCACAATATGAGAAATCAAGCCACACAGCCTGGTCATGAGGACACAAACACGTTCAAAATCTGGCCATCTACAATGCGATCGAGCTGTGAGCCAACAGGGGCAAGCACCGGTATTCAAAGACGAGGACGATGCTCACCTGAAGATGTTGAGATAGGGGTCCGTAAACTGCATGCATCCATGACACGAAAGCTACATGAGAACAGATATGATGAAACAGCAGAGAATCCCAGTTGGGCAGGGAGAGAGGGAAGTCATGCTGATTCCTGTGTAGGAAGCGAGAGCAAAGAGTCGTCTAGAGTGGACATCACCTGAAAGCTGAAGTCATGCTGATTTACGTGAAGGGGGCTGGAGTAAAGAGCACTCATGTCCAGGTGCACAAACTCTGAATGTTTTACTTTCCTACCCTTCATGAGACTTCAAAATTTCTGGGCCACACCCAGCACTTGTTGCGGAAAGCCCTCCCCTTTAGTACCCCTTTGACACAGCCATCTAGCACCCATCCAGTACAAACATTGACTACCAGTACATGATGTACCCACCGTTTTCATGTCCTTCATGCACTGGAATAGTGGTTGAGGTTAAGCGAGCCTAGACCTATTGGTCCTGCAAGCATACCTGGCGGATGGTGTTGAAAGGTTCACTGGTCCAGCTGATGTTCCGGAACCAAGTCAGCAGTACACGCACAGTCAGCAGCACCAGGTATATCTGGGGGGTGGTCAGACAAAGGCAACGTTAGTGCAGTACACACTAGATCTGTGCAGAATTTGATGGGGTAGCATCCCAGATGCGGCGTGCGCAAAATCAGCACCCAGGCAAGGCTAGGCATACTCAGGTGCTGATCCACCAATCCAGTACATCAACGTTTATTTCTTCTTGCCATCTACACTGCCTGGCCCTTTTTAAACCGAATATCGGTACATGGTGGATGTGCAGGTGCTATAACAGAGAACAAAGGCAAAAGAGGCTTGGCAGATATGTGTGCCGGGGAAACAGGCTACTGGACTGAAGTTGGGAAATGCACCACTCCGATAAATTAGAGGTCAGCTGGGTAGACAGTTCATTGGATATGCTCCATGTCTGCATGCAGATACAGAGGCTCAGCAAGCATGACATCATGGTGATTGTGTCACGTATTTGTATCACAGGTGATAAGAGGCTCTTCTATGGAGGCCCGCCGAGCAATTTATCCTTGTAGCAGGTTGATCATCCTAGCCATATTTCCATGTATCGAATGCCCACGCATGCCGTGCATTTGCATGTTTGCCATGCGTCATGCGCATGGGGGACCAGCAGGTTCCTTGACCTACATCCAGTGCTTTGGAAAGCGCTCCATAGACCTCTGTCATGCTGCCACCAGCGATTCCTAGTGAGGCGAAGGGTAGGACTACTGCCATGGACTTGGACTTGGACAATTGCTGGCGAAACACCTGCACAGCGGAGCAAGAGAATCTGGTGTGAGCAGTATTGCAAGTTGTTCGCAGCAAAGACGCGCTCCTAAGATTTCTGTCCAGACCGACCTCGAATCTGTTCAAAGGGCTGCCAGGAGTCAAGGGCGTGGAAGGCACATCTGCGCTGCTGCTGGACGCTGCTGCTCCTGCTGACGAGGCGACGGCAGTGGCCCATCGCACCGGACGAGGCCCGACGACCACGATATTAGATTTACATCCTGGGATGATCAAAACAGCCAGTCGATTTCTTCCACCTTCCGATCAAAACTAACTTGAAGAAGAGGAAGAATTCGAAGGGCACTCGCACGCACCTGAGCAAACCAGAGGGCCAGAGCGATGGCCAGCAAGGACCTGCATCTCCACTCTCGATTGGATACTGTAGGCTGCAACACGACCTTTGACCGGTCGCGGCCGGTGATTCCGACGAAAGTGGCGTACGCGTACGGTACACGGGCTCGGTTTTAAAACCTAAGGGTTCTGTGTGACCTGCGAATTTCGAAAACTATTCCATGCAGAGGGGTATTGTCAATCGATTCAAGACAGCACGGTCAGGAGTACAACAGTTGTATCTCAAGTATTCAAATGAAGGCACAAACAGCGTACTTCGTGTTCATGGAGGAGCAGCGTCCGCTCGTCCGCGCTGAGATTTTGAAAGAGCGGGGTGAGGGCGCGAAGCTGTCTGTGGGAGACATCGCGAAGGTAATCGGCAAGAAATGGAAAGAGATCAGCGAGGAGGACAAGGACGCGTACAAGCTGAAGGCTCAGGCTCAAGGCCAGGCAGCGGCAGCAGCTGCTGAGGAGCAGGGAGGCAATGCAATGGAGCCAGATGAAGCAGAGGGCCCGTCTAAGGAACCTAGCCCACTGGACGCACTCTTGCCAATATCTATGGTGCGGCGGATCATCTTGGCGGACCCGGATGCTTCCCGAGTGGCGCATGAAGGCATCGTCGCCGTTGCCATGGCGACAAACTTACTGCTGGGCTTGCTGGCCAAGCATTCAGCCAGCAACGCCAAGTCGAGCAAGCGCAGAACCATCATGCTGAAAGATTTTACACAGGTGCCTTGAGTTGCATGGCAGCGCATACCTTGTTTTGCATGGCAACATTCACCTTGTATTGCTCGGCAACGTATTCCTTTCGTTTCATACTTGCATGGCAATGAGTGTGTAGACATGAAATTTCACCGCTTCAATTCAGGTGCAATGGCATTAGCAGCATGGCTGTGCCGCACGCCTGCTTCTGACCTCCAACATGTATGCATCTTGCAGGCGGTGAAGCAGGATCGGCGGTTAGCCCAGGCAGGCCTCCGGGATGTGGAGGCTGCAGTCAAGGCCGGCTCAGAAGCGGAGGCGACGCTCAAAGCAAAGATAAAGGAATCAGCCATAGAATTAGCAGAAACGGAAAAGGCAGGGCAGGCCGCAGACGGTGACGAAGCGGATGGACATGAGGAGGACGAGGGCGCTGGGCTGGAGGGTGAGCAGGCCGAGGCCGAGAACCTAGACCCTGAGGGTGAGCCTGCAAAGGACGCAGGGGATGAGGGGGACGCACCCATTCAGAAGAGGAAACGTGGGCGGCCGCAGGCTGGCAAGGAGAAGGCGGTGTTGGGCGAGGGCGGAGGGAGCGCCGGGAAGGCGGGCCAGGTGGCTGGCAGCAAGCGCAAGCTTGCTGAGCAGAAGGCGATGCTGGGTGTGAGGAAGATTGACAGCTTCTTTAGCAAGCAATAGGCAAGATTTTCGGAGCCCTAGGTTGACAGCCAATCCTTTTATTTTTTCTTCTAATAATGTTAGCAAATGTGGCATTAGCTTACCTCGCTAAGTTGCTCCCTTACCTTTCCCCGTCTCATGTCCACAAGGATGGCGTTGCTTGCTCTTTCTTGTCTATGGTGCAGTGGATGTTTCTGATGGTTGTCCTGCTAAGGAAGACCAAGCACCCAGCCATGTATACCTAGCTTTGATTTTCACCTAGCATCTTCCACTTTTTGCCAGCTTGGGGTCTTCCGAAGCTCCGGCAGTAGTATCTTTGTATTTGGCTAGCCGGCTGGCAGAGGCTGTTGCTGGCAATGGTAGATTGGCACATGCCGATTGTGACTGGCAGTAGATATTGCTGGTAGAGTCTGGCGGACACAGGCTGTTTCTTACAGAGGTTGTTCGTTGCAAATGGCTTGCCTGCATAGGCCGACAGTGATGTCTGGCAGTAGATGCTGCTGACAGTGGCTGGCTTGCTGGCAGAGACAGGCAGACTGGTTGGCAGCGGTGGGCTGGCTGCTTCTGGCATTCGCTGCTGACAGTGTCTTTCTGGCTAAAACTTGATTGCTGTGGCGTACTGGCTGGCCTGTCTCCTTATGCTTGTACCGGGCACACTAGCAGGGGCCTGTGCTGAACAAATGAGGTCTGCCACTCTTAAAGTGCGGACCACGTGTCAGGGCTTACCGCATCACCAAGTGCCAATGGTCATTGACCGCTATGTAGCTGAGGTGTAGGTAATGAACACAAGCAGTGGCGTGATTGATCCGCCCAATCTTTCTGCATTCCTAAGTGCCATTACCGTTAAGCTTGCTGACAAATAATTTCAACGTGTGAATTACATTGTGCAAGAGAATGGGGAAATAGAGAGGCTGGGGAATTCTGGGGTTGCCAAACGAACGCTTCGATATGCACAGGCGGCGTCACAGCCTAGTCGACATCAGTTTAGAACAGTGCATACCCGCTGGGCCCTGCTGAACGCTCGGCCACGAGGGGCTGGTGGGGAATGACTAGGCTCAATTCCAGGTACCATGCACAGCCTGGGCTATGGTGCAGCCATGCCATCCTCCTATGTGAGGGGGCAGGAACATGGAGCACGGCGCTCTAGTCAGGGGGAGAGAGAAGATCGTGTGGCAGGTTCGATCCCTCAACCTCTAGGCATGGATGCTACCAGCGTAATACCACTGGACCATTCGATTTCAGTTGAGGTGGTTGGTGGTGTCAAGCCATTTGCCGAACGCATGTGCCGAAATACAAGGTCAATAACGTTACACCTCTGGGCCCGCTCAAAGCTCGGCCGCGTGGGCGCCCAACTGTTCAGAAGGGAGTAAAGAAGGAACTAAAAGGAAGAGAGTGGGAAAGGAACAAAAGGAAAGGCCGGGAAGGCAAAGAAGACCAGGTCCAACACCTGAGTTCCACTAGAGACTAGCCCTCAACAAAGCCTCTAAGAAAAGATAAGTCCAGAAAAGCAAGCGTATCCCACCCCTGCTTGGCCGCGAGGGCGCCCCACTGATCAGAAGGGAGAAGAGAAGAAACTAAAAAGGGGGCAAAAAAAATGACCAAAAGAAAAGGCCGGAAAGGCCAACTACACGGGCCTCAGAAACCCTGGAGACTAACCCTCAATAATGCCCACAGCACAGTCCACAAAAGCAAGTGCGTCCCACCCATGCTCAGCCTGGTACAACTGGTGGAAGTTAGTGGCAGCGTCCGGAGGACCTGCCCACCCCCGCTCCCGTAACTGCTCCCTGACACTGGGGCACTGGAAGCACACATGCAGCGCATCCTCTACCTGCTCGCAATCCCCCAAATCAAAATACAAGGTGCCGGCAACTCGCCAAGTAATGGGGATCAGATAGGGATGCCGTTACTGATGCCGGTAGCGCCTTCCGTGCGTAAATTTAGGAACATTACATACATACTGGAAGGCACATTTGTTGTTACCAATAAATGACCATAAGCCGATTCGCCCGCACATGCTGCAACGCATCGACGATGCAGATCCTTGGATGCGTTCCGGGATTTTGGCGCCCGCAACCGTCTCAACCGAAGTTGCTGGCTGCGGCGAAGTCGACGAGGTTTGCGCCTCGATGTGCGGCGGCTGTTCCTCGCACACCCAAACTGGTGCACTGAGTCGCTAATCAGTGAATGACCAAGTGCCCCTCGTCAATCAGTAGTCTCTCCATCGAAAATCTGAAAGCGTGGAGGTTTGAGAAAGTACAGCAGGGGGCACCTGTCGTACATCTGACGACCCCATGCCGTTGGTTTCATTCTGCCCGTGATGTCGTGAAAGAGTTGCTCCAGGCACCACAGCGGTTGCTTACAGCCTGTTTCTGATTGACTGCGGAACTCCTCCGCAGGCCCTGTCGTACAGAAACGGGGTCTGTGGAACAGCTCCGCAGGCCTTTAGAAGACCCACGTGCGGCCTTTTTTCCGAGGACCCCCCCCCCCTCCTCGGAACTTCCACAGTCTGCAGAACATTTTAGGCCTTCGAATTGACATCAATTGTATATTAGAACCCCTATATTTTTCTGTCCATGGACATATCGGGCAGTGGCCGTGGCGGCGACCCTGGACAAAGGCCGCGTCAGACATCCTTCTACGAGACTACGACCCTTCTATGACCCTTCGAGCCATTGGAGGCATATTGTTATTAGGAAGAGATGTGGTCGAAACGTTATGAAGAGAAAGAGAAATGAAGGGATAATGTGCACACAATCGGCAATACTACAGTACGCCCTGAACCCTGCACGGTCTCGTTCCGCAGGGTCCAATCAGAAACGACCTCTGCGGAACTTTTCCGCAGGCCATTAGACCGTCGTACATTTTTTTTCTCCGCAGTCAATCAGAAACAGGCTGTTATGAACACTTTAATTTCAGCCAATCAGGATTCAGGAGGCTGTTCCTAAAACAGTCCATGGAGGTGCTGTGCTACCCAGATATTCCAGACTTTGATATTTCAGATTCCATAATTTCGACGAACACAAGCCTAAATATAGCATTCAATTTATTGCTGTCAGCAGCTTCCAAACGGACAATAATTCCGGCCTTGTGTCTCGTCAAAAATCTTATACACTTTTGAATCATGTGCAAGACAGAAGCTTTGAAAGTCGGCTTGGTCTCATATGGGACGAGCTGTCGAAGCACAGCACAAAAGACGATCTTTGGATCGCGATCGATGGCTTAGCCTATGACGTGACCACCTGGCGCCTGCAGCATCCTGGAGGCTGGAGGCTTCTCGAGGTAAGTCATCGACGCGGTTGACTGCTACCTGTTCGATAGTGAGGTGGCTGCATGCCTTCCATGGTTCCATTGTGGTGCCTCAAACCGGTGGGTGCCTTCGCGATACATGACAGATGCCGATATCGCGACCTATCACATCCTACTATATTACACTGCCCTACTAGTGCCCAGAGTAGCTGTCCAGTAGCTAGCGGCTGCCAAGAATCAAGTAGATGAGATAGGTAGTTCTGCAAACATCAGTCAGGAGAGGAGTTGCAAAAATATATGAAAGACTGTGCCTTCGGCAGGTGTTCCAGCCAATGTCTGACCGATCACTGCTGGTGCTGGCTGCCGAAGTGCTGATCCGACGTTTTGTGCTTGAAACCGGGTTATGAATTAAACCTGACCTAGTGGTATTGGCTAGCCGCCTTGATTTATGCAAGGTTTAACTTAGATCTCATCTGAAACACACTTAGTGCATGTCTGACTGTCTGAGCCCCAACCCGCCTATTCCTCCTGCTGCCAGCTTTCTAAGTTGTGCACCTGTCTCCTCCACTTGTCGCAGTTTTACGGCGGCAAAGATGCAACAGGTTGGTTCATTCTGCTACAGAGCTTGCCATGATTTGGAGTGCAGCTGTCATGTCGGCGCATGGCCGCCTAGGGCCCAATGCGATCATATCCGCTCACAATCCATTTATCATTACAGCTAGCAACTTAGTAGCAAGTAAATTCATCATCATGGTTCATGCTGTTAAAACTAGAACCATCCTATCCTGTGATCCTTTTCAAAGCAATGCTTAGCACCTCTGGCCTTCAAGGACTTGCATGCCCCGTTGAGAAGCCCTCCTGACAAGGTGACTAGTCCGTGTGATTTGCGGGGACAACACTTTTGGTTTGCAGAGCTGACCTACCCGCCCGCCCACCCCTCCAAGCCCTTCCTGAGTACTTCAGAATTGACCTGCCTGGCCCGCCCGGTCCCTCAGAACCCTTCCTGGCCTACCACGCGGGCCCTTCCAAGAAGCGTGTCACGCCGCGCCTCCCTGGCCTGATGGTGGGGCGTATGGAGCAGCGAGAGATCTCAGGGCAGGCTGCTGCTTTCCGCAAGATGGCGGTAGTAGTGGAGCAGGCGGGACTGTGTAAACAGGTGTGGCTTGTTGACAGACTAAGCCAGTCCATGTCCAATAATAAACTGCGCTGGTGTGTGCCCAGTTGTTTTTCCTGACCATATAAGGTTGGAAGGCATGCATAATAATTTATGCATGTGATCCATCTCAGATAAATGCCGACAGGTAAATGTGAGGAATTCGTTAAGGTTGTTGGGGATGGAGGTGATAGAATACATGACTTTTGGTAGTTAGTGTTGGTTTGGGTGGATCTTCCCGCCCGTCGTTTTTGACTTCTTGTCGTCCAAGCTCCCAGACCTCTCCTGTCTTCAATGTCACCAACACTCCAGCCCACCACAGCAAACTTCGTAGACACCTCTCAACCCCTGCCCCCGCCTCGGCCCACCAGCGTTGTTTGAACTGCACCCCAGGCGTAATTTCGGATCCACATCTGGCCTTAATGGGGACCAACAAATATGCCCCCATCACCTGCGGTTGGACCCAGCAGCGCAGCTTGCTACACCAGCTCTCCCTGAAATGTAGCTTAAGTGCAACTGATCTGTGCCACGAACACAACTGCCACAAATACCACCCACCCACTCTGCTCCTCCCCGGCGCTGCTCTGCAGAACCCCTCGTACTACTACATGCTGTATGCGTACTTGACGGCTGCGTGGATCGCCACCTGGGTGTTTGTTTGCAACGAGCAGCTGCTGCTTGCAACCTGCACGATCGCCATCTTCTGGGGGCAGGTGAGCGCAGTCTGGCAAGTCAGTATGACCCAGACCCCCTTGTTGCTAGGCAGCAACCTCTGGGCCCAAGTGCAGTTTTGTTTTGATGAGAATGCCGCCATTGGCAGGCTGCCCACACCCTATTGGGGCCGAACCTGGAACAGGCAGTGGCCTGCGCAGCTTGGCTGGCCACTGCCGAGGCCGCCAGCAAGAGGTGGAAGTGCAGCTAACATGTTGGTGAATCACAGAGGGGGAAAGCAAGAGAGAGACAAACCATGATCGGTCTACATGCAACAGGGCATACTGCACCAGGATCTTTTGGGCTAATGCCAAGAAATCTCTGAATTAATGCTGAATTGGCCCTAGGCATCTGGGCAAAGGTAGCACTGGGTGAACATGTATGCAACGCAGAGGAGCATGCAGATGCCAAGGGCGAGTTGTGAGGTTTAGCGCCGAAAAAAGCCACTCCCCACCCTGCCCCCTCTCTGGCTCGCGTTTATGGGCTATGATGTCAGTCACCGCCTTGCCTAGCCAATCCCCTCTTCTGTCCACCTGGCCTGTTCTCCTTCCCCCTCCCCACCCTGCCCCTCCCATCCCACCTCCAGCATGCGTCCGTGGGCCATGACATTGGCCGTCACCTTGTTTGCCTCTCCCCACTCCTGCCCACCATCCCCTGTCCCCCTCTCCCTCCTCCACCCTGCCCTCCTCTCCAGCTCGCGTTTGTGGGCCGTGACGTCGGCCCTCGCTGCGTGCACCTCTCGCGAAGCCAACTCGATCCTAGGCATCTTTGTGACGGCTTTGCTGGGTATTGGCGTCTCTCACTGGGTGGACAACCACAACGCACACCATGCAGTGGTCAACTCGTCAGACCGCGATCCTGAAGTGCAGGTGAGTGGCTGTGTGACAGCTTTCCTGAGCATCGTTGTCTTCTACTAGATGTCGCGCCCCGACTCTTTTAAAATAGCGCCCTGCCTACCGGAGAAAGGTCGTTCACCTCCCGCCCTGCCCTGTCCCGCTGTCCTTACCTGGGCCTCATAATTTCACATTACATACTGGCCCACGTAAAAGCCGTGAACCCTGCTTATCCCTGCCTCCTGATCCCTGCTGCCGCACTAAACCCTGATGCTGCGCCCCCAGAACCCCGTTCCTCCCTTCCCCCATCACCCTGCCCCGCCCCCTGCCCCGCAAATCCTGTTGTCTCCTCACCTCTGTTCCTCCCGGCCCTCCTCAGTTCATGCCGTTCATCGCCACCTCACCGCTTCACTTTGAGCATACGCGCAAGAACCAGAGCAAGATGGAGCAGCGCCTGTCCTTCATATCCAAGCAGCTGGTATCGTACCAGCACTACAGCCTCATCCTGCTGCTCATGTTTGCGCGCTACAAGTTCTATGCACAGTCTCTGGGCCACTGGGCCACTGGCAAGATCTACATCGGCAGGTGCGGCAGCCTTATGTAGTCAGGGCGGCGTCCTCCTTGCTTGCATTGCCTAACACGATGGTGGCATGGTGCTTCATCCTCCTTGCTTGCATTACGCTCTGCTCGCTTGCTTTCTGCAGGTGGAGCAAGCTGGCAGCATGGCTCTCTTGCTTGCTTGCTTTGCCTCATCCTGCATTGCAACCGATTGCCGCTTTACAGCCCACCAGCTTGCTGTCCCTCATCCTGCATTCCAACTTTTCGTCTCTTTACAGCCTACTTGCTTGCTTTCCCTCATCCTACTTCCTGCTATTGCGCGTTAGCAGGTGGAGCGAGTTGGCTGCACAGCTTTTCTTCTTCACTTGGTACGCCATCATGACTGCCCAGCTACCCACACTGTGGCAGAAGGTGGCATGGGTGGTGCTCTCACACGGCGCGGACTGGGTGCTGTTCCTGCAGGTGGGTGCTGTACTGCTGTATCGGCAAGGGGGGGGGTGCACTGCTGTGAACATGAGATTTATTGAACATTTGGTGCTAGTATCCAGATGCCACATAGTTGGCAGTGGAGCTCTTGGGGCGCTATGCGCCTCTACCAGTTGGGACTCCAAATTGAGAGCGAGAGCGGTACCCCCCCTGCCCCCCTGAAGGGTATATTCAGTTGGAAAATAACTGAAATGAACTGCCCCTGTTGCAATCCTTCAGACGGTCATTGTACTTCATGTGTGACCTCCCTTGTTGCAATCCTGTTGCAAACATTAACCTGAAAAGGACCGCCCCTCTTGCGACCCTTCAGACAGTGATCACGCACTTCCCGCGGGAGATCTCTCCAGGCGTCAAACTCGAGTGGGCCGAGTCCCAGGCAATGGGGACACTCAACTGGAGCTGCCCGCGCCCTGGTTGGACTGGTTCCATGGGGGCATGCACTTCCAGATCGAGCACCATCTCTTCCCCAGGTGCGCGACGCTGTCTTTCTCCCAAATGCGCGGCCACCATTGGCAGGCCGCCCTTAGGCCGCTGAAGGTCGGGTGCGTGCTTCATCTGCAGCCCAAACAGTATGGCTGGCCTCTCCTGGAGGCTGACATGCGGCTGTTCGATTGCCATATCAAATGGCCCGAGATTGACAAACACCATTGCCAAGTTACACATGCTTCGGCTACAATTCAGCTGCATCAGGGGGGCAATCTGATGCAGCAAGCCCTGCTGTTTCAGCCACTGGCTGCAGGCCTGCAGAGTTTAGGTCCTGATGGGCCTGTTCTTGGTTGCCCAGGGGCCTGCCCAAGTCTCCTTGCAAGGACTTAAATATGCACCGACTTGCCCGTTGACCCACGTCTCCCCAAGATTCTCCACCACAACCTGTGCCCATGGTCCATCCTGCTGCTCAACTGTGTTTTTAGTTGTTTGTTCCTGCTGGCCTGCCCCTCTCCAGGATCCCTCGCCACAACCTGCGCAAATTATCCATCCTGCTGCGGCCTTTCCTCAAGGAGCTTGGCATCGAGTACCACTCACCAACATTCACGGGGGGGCGTGTATGCCCTATTGCCCTGCACCTGACGACGCATTTGCCATATCAAAACATCTTCATCTGGAAAGAGAAGTTTTTTGCCACATGTAAAATTGTGCAGCTCTGAGATGCATGTGAAAGTCTGTAGCCTTAATGCCGAGGTTTATTCCCACACGGCAGTTGTGTTGCCCACCATTTGCCAGATCGGGTTCTGACAGGGAGGGTATAGGGTCTGACTACACACCCTTCAACTTTGCTGCAAGTTGTCCTGCCGTTCAATGCTTAATGTCTTATGTTTGCCCATGTGGCTACAGCAAGCTGCCATTCCATGTCCTGGGATCCAACGTCTGGGCAGCAATATAGCCACAGCCAACTGGTATGGGAGAGGGATTTGGACCCTAAATTCCGGCACCTGCATCCTCTCATACCTGCCCCCTCCCACCTCCCCCGTGTGCCCTTCAGGCGATCGTGGAGACCTTTCAGTCGCTGAAGGCAGTCGCGCTCGAGGCGCAGGGCTATGTTCCTCCCGCAGAGGGGAACTGACAAACTCCATGATGGGCCGGGGGGTCAACAGCAGCATGGCCGCCTTGGCATATCTTTGCCGGCAGTCGTTGGCCCGCGGCACATTGCAATTCTAAGGTGGCTGGGAATCAGTGATCACGGCTGTCCTGTAGGCTGAAGGCACAGGCAGTCCGTTTTTTCTAGGATTGGCTGCGAAGCCGCGAAACAAGGATCCTGGTATATCCGCCCCGCTTACCTCTTATGAATGAAGTTGCGTGAAATAATCACCTAGTGCACATCTGGTGATTATTTTCTGGAGGAATATAGGAGCCATTTCCTCTAAAAAGAAAGATAGCCATTACTGGTAATCAAGCCATGTGCCCTCTTTAACCAAGAACTTTGCCGAAACCTATTTTTTGCTGCCCACCATTATGAGGCAATCGACGTTTTTTATTATTTACCGGTATTTTGTTGGTATTTAAAATATTTAGTTTTGTGAGATGGAGAAATCTCCTCTCTTGTGGTGTGAAGATTATAAACATAGTTGATCGGCAGTTGTTCAAGGACTGCTAATCCACGCACTGCTCATAACAGGGCCGCACATGGCACAATGTTTGATACGCTCCAATTTTACTCTATCTTTGAGACACACGGGATCCGTTTCGACTTCATTCCTTGGTGGCTGACGATCGTGGAATTCGTTTTGATTGTACTCTAGGGTATGGACATGGCATCTGTTCCGGTGGCACTCTTGCGTCACATGGGATTCGTTCCCATTGTACTCCCGGGTCACATGAGATACGTACTCTGTAGTGTTTTAATCATAATGCTGATACCGTATGCAAACATGGATACGGTAACCATAATTCGTACTTGTTAATATTCTTCCGCTTTTAAGGTCTGTACGGTACTTAATAGAGACTCCATTACACTGCTTTGTACCGTATTTTAAATCATCTCACGCTTCATTTATTTCCGGTGGGCGTATTATTTAATTCAACCCTAAAGCCTGTACCGCCTAAGTGTTATCTACACGCTAATGCGGTACAAGCTTTAGGGTGGAACCCTACTAAATCGTGTGCCCTGTATTCTTCTGCTGGGAAGTGGGAACTACGTTTATCTGAATGTGTATTTTGACTTTTCCGCCGCACTCACACAGTGCCTGTCGGTTGCATACTGCCTGACAACATATAAATCCCTTTCAAATTCAAGGTGCCACTTGCATAGTCCAGCATACCTCTTCCTTAGTGAGCACCAGACCGCCTGTGGCAGATTGCTGGGCACACACCTGGCTTGAGTATGTTGATGGGGCTAAAACTGTACCTGCCTATGCCTGGGGGCCAAAGTAGCATGGCTTCCTGTTTCAGCCGGGCCCTTTTCAACGGGTACACGAATCTGAACCCCAAACCCTAAACCCTAAGGATTTTAGGCCAATACGGGACAAAAGTGTGAATTTCCAGTTGGGGCACCGCAGTGGATCGTATCGATACAATACAATAATATACGTTTTTTGTGTGGCTAAACAGCCAGTATCCTGTGTTCCTGGTCGGCGAGATAATCCTCTCAAGGCAGAAAGAAATCTACTTTCCTCTTGGGGCGTAAGAGGTAAGAGAAAAGACAGCTCAGAGCCAAGACCACATCCGCGCCATATCTATCCCATAAAATGACTCCAGCCTTTTATTTGCAGCTCTATCATATTCTACTTCGCTTGGGCCATAGGCTAATACTTTATTAGCACCTCCACGGCCACATTTTTCAGATGCGGATGGGAGGCCTCTTGTGGCTGCGCGCCACAACTGTCTTTGTCCACTGGGGGCCAAATTAGTGGCGGCCAAATATGAGGCTGCGTGTTCACAGCTCCTCGTCGCTCATCTGGGAAACCTGAGAGACATAAAGGCAATGTTTGTAATTTAGGGTTTGGTTATGTTGGACACGGGATGGGTCAGGTGCAACGAGGGCAGCAGCTCAAAACAGCTATCCAGTTATGTCAATGACATAACACCAAACAGCTATCCAGTTATGTGCCATGTCTGTGCCAATGCATAATGAATTGAACCTTGTCTGGACTCTGGACTCTATGGACTACTGCCTAATGTCATTATTTACCGTGTATAATATTACACAATTGATGTAATGTATATTATTAATTTATATATGATACCGTATACCGGTAGTTATACGCCGCGCACGGTATCATATATATTCATATACAAAGAACTTACAGATTTGTAAATAGGTCCAGATGTTTCCAGCTTGAATCCAGAGGCAGCGGCATTGACCTGTGTTATTAGATGAAAACAAGTTAAACCAGCCATCCAGTACAGTATCAGGGCGTGGATTAGGGAAACCACCCGTTCAGAAACAGCACTGGGTAAGCTACAAGCCCATTCTCTACAGAACGAAAAGAAGGATTTTTTGGTTGTTGTGAAAACACAGTTTGTGTCCAAAATATCATGCAGAGCCTTCAAGTGCAGTTTATATTAGGCACAGAGGTAAGGCAGAGCCGGGTACCTGCCATTGATTGCGATATACATCTTCAGCTACTGTTCAGCTACATCATGGCCTACAGCCAGGGGGGCTAGTGCAGCAGGCCCTGCTGTTTGAGCCACGGACTGTAGGCTGGTCAACGTTTGGTCCCATCAGCCTACTGGGGGCGACCCAACTGCCTGCCAAAGGTGGTTAAGTGCGTGCACTAACATATGCACAGATATCTGCTGCGGCAGCAAATATGACTTATTTGCTTGCCTGCTCTTATAACTGATTAACAGTATATCTGATTTGCATACCGGGTTTCAGCTTTCAGCTCATTAGCAATCTGGAATTCGGCCAAAGCATTGCAGATATTTCATAAATTTTGAATGCACCCCGAGGCATGACTTAAGGAAGCCCCCCTATCGACCGCGGCACGGGGAAGGCTACCATTGCACATGTTGCACTCACATTGTGCCTCATCTCTTCGGTGGTGGAGGGTGGAATTGCGATGAACTGGATCTTCTCCCCATGGGCGAAATCACTGGCCAAGAATGCCCACCCACCAACATAGCCTGTGCGTATGGAAGGCAGCGGCAAGGCAAGCCTGAAAGAATCGCACCGTCTGAGGCCAAGATCATTGTCAAAGTTCATAGCATTCGTGTTTCAGACACATTTCAGCAACATTGTGGCCAATCGCCTAGGAGCTGGGTGCTGCAAGCCTTGTTGCCGTTGTGCTTCCGGCCGTAGGCCGAGGCAGGTGGACTCTCAATTGGCCTAGTGGTGGCCGCCCATGGCCTGCCTAATGTTCCCTGGTCCACACTAAGTAAGTACGATCATATTAAGGCATGCCCACTTCCGCAGCCGTCCATCACTCTGACGCACCGTTGGGGCCGTTAGATCCATTATCCATCAACTTGTCACCATCGGATTCGCCGTACGGGTGCTGGATGGCGCCAACTGCAGCCACCAAAAATATGGGATCAACAAATCAATCAATGCACCTATGAGCATGAATTTAGGTAGCCTCCCATTAGAATAGCAGAAATCATGCATGAAGTTCTTGTTCAGGTTCATTTGTATACCATAATATCCTAAAATAAATGTTTTGCGTACGATCTGCACAATCTAAACAGAAATTATGACATGCCGTTGCATGCGGCAAATTTGGGGAAATGGGTTTATTCACTCCAATTATAAAAAAGGTCCAGGCCTTTGTTCCATTGTCTGGCAGCAATTGTCATTATACCGGTACATGCTCAATTGCTCATGAGACCTCACCAACGTAAGTGAAGTTGTTAACGTCGGGTACCCAGTAAGGTGACGTTGTCTCGGCGCCGTAGGGGGACGAAAAGATGCGGGTCAGGGCCTTCGTGGTCAAGTCGTAGGACCCTGCACAAGGAAAAGAGGGAAATAGGTCATCTAGACATTGGTAACCCAGGGGATTGAGTGGGGATGGGAGAAGCCTTCAAATGTTGCCAAAGCATGCGACATTCGTTGCTGCCCTATTCTAGGC
This sequence comes from Limnomonas spitsbergensis, assembly GCA_037349105.1. NCBI lineage: Eukaryota > Viridiplantae > Chlorophyta > Chlorophyceae > Chlamydomonadales > Limnomonas > Limnomonas spitsbergensis. The sequence goes on from JAYJMM010000118.1 coordinate 1,981,335, forward strand.
TGAGTCCATGCCCCTCATCCCAAGCCGTGCAAGGCTGGACTCACACATGTAGTCAATGGGGTTCTCATTGGTGTCCTCTGCAATGATCAGGGTGCCCTGCTGCGGGATGACCACGATGTTGTCAGGCTCAGCTATCCCGCTCACGTCACAGTTCCCGGCGTTGCGCTTGGACGGCGCTGTGGGGGTGCCACACAGCTCGCCTGGAATCCATTCAGGAAGGGGTTGGAGGGAAGGAAGTTGAGGAGGGGAGGTGTTCAAATATTCAATGATGAGTAGTGGGCGATCAAGGGAGGGTTTGGAATTAAAGGTGAAACAGCAGGAAGTCGAGGAAGTCAGAAATTCACTGCTCAGAAGCAAGAGGCAGGTCACGAGTCATGCAGTCAGTACCCGGTTGCTGGAGATGGCTCACTCCCGGTGTAGGGGTGCCACTCAGATCAGCTGGCAGCATGGTCCCTGTCCTCAAACATTCTTCTGGATGTCTATTTTCTGGATCGAGCGACTCACCATACATGCTGGTCACATCGTAGTTCGCAGTCACGTCAAAGGCGTAAACACACCCACACTTATTGTAGGGGAGGCGGATATCATTTGAGCCACCTGCAAGCAGCAGCATGTGGGGAAGGCTGAGGGCTAACTGGCAGGAAGGGGGGCCATGGGGTGCAGCAGCAGGTTCCGTTTCTGATTCAAGACTAGAAATGAAGTCGAGGTTTGGCCCCCCATCAGCATAGTGCTGCCCAAGCAGCAGCCTGCCAGAGTCTTCTGTCTGCTGTGCCCTCGTAAGTCATGAAGCACTCAGCCACCCACCCTCGTCCTTGGCTGTGGAGGCCGTTCCCTTTGCCATTTGATCCTCCATGCCGTCACGGATCACAGACATGGCACCGTACATCTTGCCGGTGAACGCGTCATAGGCCAGGCCTTCAAACTTGGACAGCTCTACAGTCCCCCCGAGGTATGCCAGGTAGCGGCGGGACTCCAAGAAGGCTGCAGCCTGGTCCATGCCAGCCTGGACATGAGAGCATGCAGGAGCAGGGTGTGAAGAACGAGGATCAGGGAGCGGCAGCTGTGTGCATCCCAGCATGAGGGAGATGAGACCTGATAGGTGTAAGGCATACGTTGGTGCCTGTAAGGTAGGTCAGGGAACGGCGTGACACCCAGAAGGCCGTGAGACCTTATTCTTGCGAGCCTGAGTGGGATGAAAGGCAATGGAGGATCAGGGTCCAGAGGAGTCTTCAGCCAGGCCCTGGATCTTGGACAGCTGCACGGTGCTTCCAAGGTATATGCCCGGGAGCGGCGTACCTCCTGGTATTCCTGGTGGCCTTAACCATGCGAGCCCAGATGGAGAGGAAGGAGCAGGTGCATGATGGTCTCAGGCGCGGCCTCCAGGAAGGCTGCGACCTTTTCCCTCCCAGGCCGAGGGGGATCAGAGTTACCTGGTGAAAGGCATGGCTATGTGGCCTCCAAGGCATGCCCGGTAGCAGCAGGACTAAATTAAGGTTGCAGGGCGGTCCATGCCAGCCTACATGGGGCAGGTAATACAGAAAAGGCCGGTCAATTGTATTGAGGCATGATCGTGAGGTAGCTGCAGGACTCCTAGAAGGCAGCAGCCTAATCCGCTCCAGCCTGGACGGAGAGGAAGGCAATCAAGGAACACCTTCCAATTGTGAGAATGCGAGGTATTGCCGCAGCACTATCCATGCCACAGCATGGACGGGGAAGAAGTAGTCGGTTTTCACTCCCTGGCAGCCTTACACATGCCAGCCTAGACAGGGAGGAAGGAAGCGTTTGATTACTTGAAGTGCAGCCTCATCCATGTCAGCCTGGAAAGGGAGAAGGTGATGGGGGAGGATGGTCTGGAGGGTACCAGACTTGGGCGTCTTGGGGTCAAGAGTGCGAAAAATACATGTCCACACTTGTGTAATAGCATAGCATCAGGATGCGACTATGAAAGGGGTTGCTTGACATTTTTGGCACACCCACAGGGTTTTCCATGGGTTTGATGGTCAGATGTATGGCCCTCTTAGGCCGTTGGAGCCCTCAGAGTCCCACCCTCAATGATCTATATGCCCTTGAGCTTGAGGCAACAGGCATCCAAATTTGTATGTCGAACGTGGCCCTTACATGCGGGCAAGGTCCTCAGTTTCACACAGACCTCGTCCCCCTGAATACACCCCCGGCCACCCACTGACCTTGAGCCTCACTCAGGCAAGAGGCGCCCAGGCCGTTGTATCGCTTGCTGATGCTGCGGTAGCCGGCGGGGCACGTGCTGTTTACGAACGGCTCATAGTCAAAGATCTGGGAGAACTTGGTCGTGTTTGCCAGGGTCATGATCTCAGACTGGGTGCCGTGTCCCAGAGGAATCCAAGCTATGCAGCAAGGAAGAGGAAGGGTGACTTGAAAAACTGGGAAGGCGAGACAGGCTGATGAGCTTCACATCTAGTATGCCAGGGTTGGGACACGCTGGGGGAAAAAGGCCTGCCCTGAAGGAGAATGTGAGCGTGCTATGTGTATTGTAAAGAAATAAATACGGTCATGGAGCGTGGATACTGGACAGGGGTAAATCTGGCAAGCATGATATGGGACGCCGCCAAAACTTTTGTGGTGGCAGGCAGCGTTACCCTCGATGCATTCCAAAAGACAGCATCGTTTGTTGTTTGAGTGCGTGCCATCCCCCATCTTCAGGTGAGCAGACGTGCAGGCACCACTGGATACATTGGGACCCAAGCAGCAGGCCGTGCTGCACCAGGCCACCTCCAAAGTAGGCCATGATGTTCCCTAAACTAAAGCATGCTTGAACAAACTGTGGGTTGCATGCATGGCATGGACTCACAGACAGTGAAGGTGCCGCCATCCACATCGCTCTGTTGGTAGAACTGCGGGACAGCATGGTTCAATTTTCAGGTTGGTAACAGTCCACTGAGCAATCTTGCTTCATATAATCATATATAACGGTCCAATGGGCAATCTTGGCTCAGATTCGTAACAGTTGATTGGGTAATGTACTAATGTTGTTTCAAATCACCACATCACGTTGCAGGTAGGGCTGTAAAATGTCAGGCTCCGTAAGTACATGTTGCATACTTCAAACAGTCCCTGGGCCAGGGTGTCAAAAGGGCACTTGAGACTCCCCTGAACCTGCAAAGCACGTCAGCAGTGAAGGCTCACCTTGGCTCCATAGAGTGTGCCAGCCGACATGTCGCCGGGTGTGTCCATCACAAACTTCCAGAAGGCCGTGTTGGGCCCATCATCAGAGGAGTAGACGGTGCGGTTATCTGGCATGACAATCCTAAAGGCAAAAGCAGGGGGGGCAGAGGATACGGCGTAGTGTGGGATGCATCAGTCGAGAGGTAGATGGTGCGGCTGTCGGGCATGATGATCTTGGGGACAGAAGCAGGAGGGTGACAGTGGACACTGCAGCCCTTTTGTTTGCATGGTCGGTATCAGCTTTGATTCGGCTAAATTCAATATGGCCTTTCATCAGGGTCTGATGCAGCAAGAGGCCTGCTGCTTGGGGGCCACCAGCCGTAGGCCGATGAAGGCTTTAAGCTGTCGGACCCGCGGTGGTGCATACGTGTCATGTATCAATCAAGTGCAAGCCCATGCCCTTGTGAATAGGGCATGCAATTATGCATGGAGCATTAAAGGAAATGATGCCTGGATGCCTAGAGCTTTGAGGGCAAGTCGTGCATGAAGTGTCCATCGAAATCATGCAGGCATGCAGGTCTTGTACAGAGCCCATGCGCGGACCAGAGATGCCCCCAACATTCTCAGTCCTACCAGAGCTCGTAGGAGTGGCGGCCCATGACAAAGTGCTTTGTAACTTCCACGCTTCCCTCCTCGTCTGTGATAGAAGCCTCAAAGGCATGGCCGTACATGTAGGGGCTGCACAGCAAGAGGCAAGGGGGCAGGATAGCATATGAAGCAGTTTCCCTATGAATTTATTCGTCCGACGAACTTGATCGATTTCATGGAAATTGCGCTATGGTATCAACTATGAAGGGTTTTGTGTTGCCACTCATGATATCTGGCACCGGATGTCAGGTGTAGCCTTACATAGCCCAGTATACCACAACACCTTTATCAAGTTCAAGACCGAGTAAATGGACCTCTAACATCACCATTTACGGGCGGCCTGCACATCTGTATCTTACAATTGATATAGTACAACCATTTAGCCACTCCAGCAGCTCCAATTACTTCTGCAGTGCGCTACGCTGTTGCTGGCCCTTGCAAAAGAGGGTTTCGGGTGGATGCGCTGATGTTGTGACACCCTCTGGTGACAGCTTTTGCTCCTCACTTGAACTCCTTCTAGTCAGCCTCCAAAGTGATGCTGTCCTATTAGCCCCAAAGGAGGGTTCTGTGACTCTCTTCCTTCATTCCTTGTGGCCCTCAAATGTTTTGTTACTCACTTGAACTCCTTCTTGATGTCCTCCATGGTGACGTTGTCCACTTCATAGCCCCAGAAGCGCATGTGGCGCACAGTGGACGTGATATAGTCGGAGCAGTACTGAAAAGAGGTGGTCTCGGGACCATCGAGGCTGGTGGCCTGTTCAACACAGTAGGCTGAAAAGGCAACAAAGATAGAGGGCAGTGGCAATAGGTTTGGGTTTGAATGTGAAAATTTCGTAGGAAATGTGTGGGAAATGTGTGGGATTGGCATCTGAAGTGATAAATCAAGGTAAAGAATGCAGTTACTGAGACGCAGCCTAGGTCCATGCAGCGCTGTAGCCCTGGGACCCTGACCCTCATTCCCTGCGGACCACAATTCCTTATTAATTTCCTTGTCCGCCGCAACTGGGCGGTGCCCATATCGATTGCAGGGTGCTTGCCACACATTCTGGGCACTCAATAGGGCATGCAGTCCACTGACTCAAAAGTTATCCGTCATAACACCAAAACAGCAGCGAACCTGGCTTTGCCCTAATGCACCATGAAGTGGCTGAATTCCAATAGGAGCACTGCAGCTCGAAATAAAAATGACAACGGCAGTACATACGTGGATGCCGAGGTAGTTGAGGAAGTACAAATTCGGTCACATGGCCATTTGTAAATCTTAGTATCGGGCATTCCATACTCCTGTCAGCGGGCCTTTCTTTCTCTGTCACCATCCGGCCTTTCATTCTATCTATCCGACCTCAAGGTGGATTTCCCCCCCTTTCATCCTCAGGCAGGTATTTTGTTTCTCTTACACGACCAGACCTGTCTGTCCCCTCACCATCAGGTTCGTATTCCTCGCCGCCCGCATGAGAGCCCCAAGGGGTAACGGAGCCGGCACAAGGGCTCCATAGGCCTTGCAGCTCGAGGACAGGTCGGCCGGCTTGTGCCACACGGGCGTAAGGGTGCCGTCAGCACTTTGGTTGAGCTGAATCAGGCAGGGCAAGGGCACATCAGCAGTGAAATGAATCATGTGTGGGTGTGTGTTGCGCCGATGCATGAAAGACATCTGTAATGGTGAAATTAGTGCTTGCCAACCTTGGCAACATACAGAACAATATAGTGCAATTCACAGGCAGGGCAACATACAGCGCAACAAGCAACGCAGCGTACTGTGCAACGCACAATACCATGTGCAGTACAACGTACAGCGCAACATACAGCACAGGTTTCTTACCTTAGTAACGTACAGTGCAGACGGGTTAGGGGACTCAAACTGGGTGATGGCGTACAGGTTGCCTCCAGCGGTGTGGTGAATGGAGAAAAAGTCAGGATTGAATGAGATGTCATAGCCCCACTCGTTGGCCACCTGTGGCAGGCAGCAAACGAATTTGGATGCAAGTGTGGAGGCAAACACAGGCATCGTGACGTACCGGTTCTTAAATTAGGCCCAGATTTGTGAGGCAGCCCCAGCATCCCCTCACATCAGTTTGGACTCCACTCTTGAGGCAGCCCGGGCATCACTTCCTGTCGGTGAATACTGAGCGACCTCCTCTTGCTAGCATTTCCCCCTTGAATACCTGATCTGCCACTTCAGCTGTCAGTCGCCAGACATGAACTGTGATTGGGCAGATTTCCTGGCTGGATGGATGCAATAAGTTGACGTGGGGGTGTAGATAAACCTATTGCCAGTGCTTCTGACCACCTGCCATACCAAGAGTTTAACGCGACTGCCTCTGCCTGCTTAGTGGCCCGTTATTCTACAGCAGCAGCCCTGCAGAAATCTGAATCTAGGTAATTGCAATTTCTGGGGAATGCCACCTTCTCCTAGTTCAAGGTTCAGGGTTAAGGGACAAGGGTCTAGGGTTTAGAATTAAGGGGTTCTTCCGGGTGTCACCCTACAGCCTCTGTTCCACGGGTATCACCTGCTCCTTTGCCATCAGTGGATTCATGTTCTTGTCCACGAGGGTGGCGACGGGGAGCGTAGAGTCAGGGGTGGTGTCGCCGGACCTGCATAGATTAGTAAAGAATGGTGACTTATATAATTGCTCCCATGGAGTATGCAGGTGGGAGAAGGGGCCTGTCACTTAAAGGGTCGGACGAGTCCCCCCAAACAGGGGGTTCGGCCGGGACGGAGCCTTTCCGCATAAAAAGTTCGACAGGAAAAAAAGAGAACTTTCGATCCGTTTTAAAAAGTGACAGGCCCCTTGGTGGGAATGATGTCAGCGGACCTGAATAATAATAATCACAGTACTGATAATGATAATACTAATAATGTAATGCATGAATATCGTAATACTGGTACAGGAAATATGAAGGAATGTGTCGGGCCTGGTGTTTGGGCGGGGGGGGCAGACCTATACTAACAAATAAGTAACGGTGCATTTAAATCTTTAAAATCATTTATCATATGAGCGTGAATGGAGTTGGGAACGATGTTGCCGCACCTGAGCAAATAATCAATAAAGAAGGAAGGTAAACCAGTACCGTATTTACTACTGATTTATCCGTACAGAATGCCACATCGGTGTATGTATTTATGAACTTAACTATAAGTAAATAAAGACACCCATGTGGCAGGGAAGGGACGGCGGAGCCGGCGCCGGGGGAATGGCCCGAAGGCTAGCAACTCAGTGAACCCAGTCCGGCAAAACCCGACGAAATTGGGGGGGATGCTAATTATGCCCCTAGCACCAGCCTGGGATTTCATATTATCCCACGGTCTGCCTGGTAATCTCCTTCCTTGGAATGACTGATAGCGACTCAGATAGCAACTTGGCGATAAAAGCGGGCGAGTTAATAGCCGAAATTGTGGCTGTGCCAGATGTCTCAGTAGCAAGCGAGGTGACTGCCCCTTTTCCCCTCTGTGAAGAGGCCAAGGCTCCCTCGTTGGTCCTGGCTTATGTGGCCTGCAATGCATCAGCCTGCACCGCACCTAAACAAGAACCCTACAGCTCAGGCAGATGAGGCTCCTGCAGCTCAGCCAGGCCGGGGCACGAAGCCACTATGGCCACGTCACATCTCAATCAGCGAAGGTCTTTTAAAGGTTTGTCAATCATTGCTTCTCTACATCTTGTTAATAATTGCATTTATCTCTGTTGCGTATGAAGAAGGGTCCGTCAAAGCCTCACAGGCACCTGCCTTCCACAAGCTTCTTGCTTCATGGCTGATGAACCCCAAGCACCAGGACCGGGGAGTGTGCGGATATGTCTGCAAGGGAGCCCTGACAAACGGCGGATCATATGCCAGATTATTTCCGAACTTTAAAAAGAAAGTGTTTGGCCGGGCAAAAACACTGACATCTACTTTCAGACCCCGACCATGGCCTAGGCTGCGGCTAAAAGCTGCTGCCCGGCCAAAAACGGCTACTTGGCTGACCCCGGCCCCTTCCTGCCAAGTAGCATGGATTGAAGAAGGCAGCCTCCGATTTCGGCCGAAGCATAGGACACAACTCCCATGCATCACATACCTGAAGATTACTTTGAAGCCTGGGAACGCCGTGACCTTAGAGACGGCATCAGGGCCTTGGGACACATCAGCGGTGTGATGGCTGATGGCGACGTCGGCAGGGTTGACCTGCTCCAGAAGCCTCTTGTTCACCTTGCGTCCTGCGGTACGGGTATGAAACAGCAGCAGCAGACACTGCAGGCTTGGAAACGCTCTTGGGCACAGTCGTCACCATGTACAGCAGCCTCAAGCATGCAACCTGACATTCAGCAGGGTTCAACTGAGCAAGCTGAAGCTTTGCGGCAGCTCATCAGCCTTAGTCCTCAACAACGGTGCTACTCTGCAGCAGCAAAAACATTTGCATAAGTATTCCTGATGGCCGATCAGAATGGCAAAGACTCTGATGATGATGATGATGATGGGCGCCAAACTCAGCAAACAGCCAGGTGCTGATGAGGGTTTAAAATGCTATAGATGAAGCACTCATCCCGCATCGACATTCTCAGTGTTACTGATTGCATCCTGCCAGATGAGTGGAGTGGCCCTCTGGAATAACCTTGGCAACTGTTTATTATGCCGTGCTTCAGCTACTCTTCAGCTACATCAAGGCCTACGACCTACAGGGCTCGGTGCAGCAAGCACTGTTGCTTAGGCCACCGGCCGTAGGCTGGTCCAAGTTTGGCTCCCTGTCAATTGTTCGGTCTGGTGGTGGCCGCCCACTCAACTGCCCGACTTTGGTGGCTGGCCTGGTCTGCGCTCCCCAATAAGAGCAGCACTGCTACCTTTCCACTCAGCCTCGACTGCTGGAGTGCATAATTAACATGCCTGTGGCATGCAGGCCCGGGACAGACTAGGAACTGATGATCGATGAATCGATCCCATCCCATGACTGATGACTCCTTACAGTTGAACGGTCAACTACCGGATACTGACCTTCCGACAAGCCTCGATTGAAGTCAATCGAGGTGGTCGGCGTGTCATGTGGGGGAGAGGGAATGGATGGCTCAGTGACAGAAACACAAAAGCACGAGCTACCAGTACGTACGGTAAGTACGCACCCGACGCCACCGAGGCCGTCATGACGGTCAGGATCAAAGCTAGCTTGAACAGCATCATGACGTGCTTCGTCCCTTCGTCGACAAGTACTTCGAGTCGCTCGCTCGTCTGCAGAGCAGTCACAGGTACGGTTGCACGACTTGCAACACCGATTGGGGGAGCACGTTTTATAACTCCAGTCCTCATCGGGTGGGGTTGGACACCGTCAATAGTGCGTGGTCGTGGGTGGGTGGGTGGTGGTCGGGTGGACGGTGGTTCAAGCTGGGGTTCAAGTAACAGATAGGCTCGGTTGCAGATTGACACGTCGCATTGATCGATCGCGATCAGGCGCATGGCAATCAATCGATTGAGCCGATATATATGCGCCCAGCAAGTTAGACACTGCTGTGCAGTATTACACGGATGTTACATGTTATAACCTCTGGATAGGATGGCGTATTGCCCCAAGTGGAGAGTGTTCCCTAATGTGCCGCCGCAAACATGTGTCCAGTCATGCATCAGCCCCAATTCGTTGTTATATGATCTAGCGATCGAGCCAGTAGTGCCGCATGTGCTGCATGCTGGTCGATGTCCGTCAGACTTGACCGATGCGGGCCGATGCAGACAGAACTAACGAAGTTGCGTGCAATAATAAAGTAGTATAGTGACATGAGTGCACTTCCAGATGCACCTGTCTCACCTGCTGATTGGTGATTGATGGATTAGGTGGCGCACTGGCGGTGGATGACAATCAATGTCCACAAGGATGTCCGTTCCCGATATGCGAATATATAGTATGCGATCCCGATATGCGATAGGATAGATGACTTCACCGTCTGCTGCAGCCTTTTCTTTTGCTTGGCCTTATCAAAGGGTATGGCGGTGCCTCACTACCTTGTTGCTGCTGTGTGGAGGTGTGGAGCGCGCGAGCAAAGACGCCCATGTACATCTCTGGTGCACATGTGCCAATTATTGAAATCGTGGCTGAAATGTCGCTGACTAATGGACGTTATAACTCTCTGTTGGGTGTACGGCATTTCAAATGTCGTCGTATTCCGGATGTCCGGAAGACACGGTCTCGGCTTTCCCTGTACTTTCCAAAACCTAGCTGATGCCCTAAAATCTCATGTGATGTAGGCATGCAGGCTTCCTGACATGATATTCATAGCTGAGCTAGATGTCCTGCCCAAGGACCTGAGCAGCACACTCATTTGTTTTGAAATCCATGTACCGGTAGATGTTACAAGATGCCTCGCACTCTCGCAGTCCAACAGTCCAATCTGATGAGAGGGCTTATGGGACGGCGAAGCCATCAGCAGGAGATCCGCTGAACCAGCCTGAGGTTCACGACACAGATGCAAAATGTATGCACCTGACGTATGGTCTATTGGCCATGCGCTACAAGCCAACGCTGGGCTCTGGTTCCCACCCACCTCGATACCTTAATAGTACGGCATTTCTGGATCCTGCCGGCGCAGATCTGGCTCGCATACAGCCACACAGCCAGGGGATATCCCCTGAGCACACAACGTGTGTCATAGCTGCGGACGGGATCGAAAGGTGTTCTGACAACATTGTTTAAACCTGCCCATCACATCCAATCTTTCGGCTTCCCCAATTCTACTGACACACGATATTGTGGTTTAGATAATCGAGATTCAGGGCCGGATACATAGGATAAGACTGAGGTCGGTTTCGGCACTCCCTACTTGCTAGCTGGTAGTTCCAAATGGTCTGTATACCATCGGCCTCTGCCGCCTCGACCAGCGGACGCTCTGCGACCTCGCAGCTGTGCGGCGGTTGGACGAATGGCCTCTCGCGACCCATCCTCAACTGCCGACCACGAAGAACGCCGCTACCGCCTCTGGTAACTATGCTGACAGACACTTGTCTACCTGCCTGCCACCGGTCGGTCGAGTCCTGGACCATGTCCCACCCACGCTCGGCCTCTGACCGCAGGGTGCCTTGGGTGAGCGGGCCATGCTACAGAAGCCAGACATTCGGATTCGGTCCATGAGACCCTTTCTGGGGACGTGCGTTGACGGGTTGGGATCCGCGTCAGCTGCAAGGCGAGGACTCCCGGTGAGATGTCATGCACGCCCATGCACCGACGGTCCGACACTGGCGACACACGGGCAGACTGGCCGTTGCTGCTGCAGCATTGACGCGTCCGACATGACGACATCAGAGGCTGATTCAGCAGCTGTCCGTGCATGTCAGAGAGAGGGGTGGTCATAAAGGGAAGAAAGCTAGTTTCTGTTCTCCAGACTGCCATTCTGGATTATGCTTGTGGCACTGTGTAGCACTTAATGGCACGTTATTCCCTATGTATGAAACTTTCTTACTCTGATAACTTCATGTAAGTGTGATTCAAGCTCCACACAATATGTCTCACCACCCTGAGAACATGGCATACCTCTATGCTGCTTACGTCACCCCAAGTGCTGTATTCTGCAGGCAAGCTCCGCTGTTTTCTATGTTTGTTTCGCTCTAAGGCCACAGTCCAGTGACATCCTGGCACGTGGCTAGGGGTCTTGGCAGTTCTGGCACCAATGTTTTGGCCACCAGGCATAGGCTGGTCAAGATAGGGTCACTATCAGCTCAACAGTGGCCATCCAAGGACTCCTGAAGGGGGTCTGTTGTGCACCCTACTGGATGGCTCCTTCCTCTGTCACCAACCCTTTTTACCTGACTTCCATGCCTCCCTCTCATGGATTCTGTAGTTGAGAGCTATTGACTCCTCCAAAGATGACTTCCTAGACCGGCCAGGGAATCAGGTGGGAAAACGCTCCAGATATGTTGCATATATTTTAATATTTCCGTAGTTTTTCAGAGTTTAGGGGGTTGATAGCCAAAGTGGGTGGGCAGCATTTTTTGTCTGCTGTACGAGTTGACATGTTGTGTCTTGGCAACTTGTTTACCCAAACAGGTGAAAAGGAGCGTGGCAGGGTAGAAGGTGCTAGATGTCTTTTGCCGTCTCACCTCGCTAATTTTCCTGATGTGTATCTTCCTGCCTCATTATTTTCCCTACATGCCTCTTCTCAACCCACTCTTTCATCACGTGCCTCTCCTCACATCACTCATCTGCATGTCTCTCAACCCACCTCACTCTTTCTCATGTATCTCCCCTCATGTCTCACTCTTGTTTTGCCTGTGCCTTGCCTCACAGCAGCTGCTAGAGGGATTTTCAGGGTGGCGCAAGCGGTGGACCATCGTGCTGCTGTGCTTCGTGGCGTTCATGCTGTGTAACATGGACCGTGTCAACATGAGCATAGCGATCCTACCCATGTCGCAGCAGTACGCTTGGGACAGCGCGACAGTCGGCCTGGTGCAGTCATCCTTCTTCTGGTGAGCGCAACAGTGTCAATTTTTAGGTGTACTGTCCACATGGGTTCCTTGGCCCTGCTTTGTGACATGGTTGATTGTTGCTTTCTGCAGCCCATGTGGTTTCAGAGCCCCCAAGGGTTACCCTCTCAGTCAGGTTCCCCCTCCCTTCCTTGTATTCTGATGGGGCCACCTCTCCCTTTGTCCCCCCTTCCCTTCCTTGTGTTCTGCAGGGGATACCTTCTCACTCAGGTTGCAGGAGGCATCTGGGCGGACCGCTACGGAGGGAAGGTGGTGCTAGGCTTTGGAGTGGCCTGGTGAGTGGGGGGGGGGAGTTATGTGAGCCCGCCATTTTACATGGAGGTGAAAGGATGTGACATAATCTTAACCTGAACCTCTGGGGGGGCTGTTTGGAGGGTCATGAAACTTTTGCTTTACCTTTGAACTAGCTCGTCCAGAGGTGGATGGCTTAGGGATCAAACCAACCTTAGCCTCCCCCCGCTCAATCGCTTCGCTCCGCTGCTGACCTGTGCCCACCCGCTGCTCTGTTGCCCACCAGGTGGAGTATAGCCACCGCCCTGACACCTGTGGCGGCCCAGCTGGGTCTGCCAGCCCTACTGGCGGTGCGCGCGCTGATGGGTATTGGTGAAGGGGTGGCGATGCCCGCCATGAATAACATGCTGTCCAGGTGAGGGGATGTGTGAACACCGAAACACTATGCTGAGGTATGGGGGGGCATGTCGAGATTGGAGTGGGGGGGACAATATGTCTTGGGGTGAGGGATCAGCAGGGGCACACTTCAGACCGTAGTCAGGGTTTCACATCGCCACATGACTCGCTAGCAACGTTCAATATTAAGCAAGTCATTTGAATCGAGTCGTTTGCAGGTAGTGCTCTTGAACGCGTCCTATCGCTATCATCTGTTGAGGGACGTATTTGTTGTAGCTGAAGTGTAGCCGAATCTGCAGGAACTGAACACGGCACCACTGCTGTCCCTGGGTGCAGGTGGGTGCCTGCCAAGGAGCGCAGCCGCTCCCTAGCCCTTGTGTATAGTGGCATGTTCGTCGGATCCATTCTGGGCCTGTCCCTTTCTCCCCAGGTAAGAAAGGTGTTTCATGTGTCATGTTGCATTTTGTCGTGGAAAACTGGTCTTATTTATTTATTGTATTATTGTTGCTTGCTGCTGACAACATGACTGGCATGGGGCTGCTTAACTTATGGCTGTTGCATGTTGCAGATGATCATGACGCTTGGCTGGCCTTCGGTTTTTGTTGGTTTCGGATCTCTGGGCATTGTTTGGTTCTTGACGTGGCGGGTGAGTGGGTGGCGCGATGTGGGGGGCGGCCTGGGCCCATGGAGTCATGGGGCGTTATCTCTGTTTGTTTATGTGGCAGTCGGGCTGGGATATCTAGAAGGGGGGGGAGGGGGCAGGCAAATAATGCAAGAGAAGATCACCTGATTGCCTTTCCTGGTGCATGCCGCATGGAATGAGTCATATTTACAAATGTCTCCATGAGGTCTCCACATCTATCATTTATGTTGCAGGTAGGTCGGCGGGCCTTGAGGGGAGGAGGCGGGTGGAGCATGCTGGGGTCAGGTGCTACCATAATAACAACACGTTGGATGGGGAGCTGCTTGTTATGTTCATGCTTCAGACTCATCTTCACCCCTACTCTAATTGCCGCTTCCCCATCTCACCTCACCCTGAGTTCAAGGCAGTAAGCACGGCCGCCAACGATATGGTTGTTTTCTTTTTAATATACTGGTTTAGGGGGTATGGTTTACGGGCACACAGTTTCGGAAGACACGCCAGACCCCCTATGGGGGCTTGCCAGGGTGGCACGCTGGGAACATTGGGACCAAGCTACAACCGTCCCCTACGGCATGCTCCAGGGGCACCACTCGGTCAAAGGCTAGGACGTCTATGAGGTGTGGTTGGAGCGTGCTTGAAACAAAGCTGCTGACTGGCCTCCCCACTCCTCCCACCCTCACCCCTGCAGGCCAAGGCGGCTAGCTCACCTGCTGAGGATCTGGACATGTCCCCAGAAGAGCGCACGTACATCCTGGCGTCCACACCTGCATCCACACCTGGCGTACCCACAGTCATCCCTTGGAAAAAGTTGCTGTCACGAAAGGAGGTGTGACCCTTGCACTATGTTGAAGTAATCAGTCATTTGTTTATACTCAAGGAGGTTTATGTGTGTCCATTGCTCCATGACTCATTCCTCTATTACTCCCTTGGGAGCAGTTGCTGTGAAGGAAGGAGGTGTGTATGGGTCCATTACTTTATTACTCCATTATATGTAGCAGGGAGGTGTAAAGTGGTATGTCCAATACTCTCTTGTGTTTGTGAATGCCTCTCCCAATGGCTCCCCCAGTGCCCCCCCCTCCTCCCTCACTGTCCTCCTCCTCCCTGTCTTATGGCTTCCAGGTGTGGGCTATCATTGTCTGTCACTTCTGCCACAATTGGGGCACTTTCATCCTTCTGACCTGGATGCCCACGTACTATAACCAAGTTCTGGGCCTGGACTTGATGCACAGGTGAGAAGGGGGAGGGGGTGTATAAGAGGGTAGAGGGTGGGTAAAAAGGCTGGTAAATGAGAAGGTGAAGGGATGGAAAGGCTGATGCACGTCAACTAAACGCCATTTTGTGTGGATCAAGGAAGCCACCAGCTTGTCCTCCTTGCTGGGTGGAGGATCCCAGGGAGGGGCGGGTGGAAATAGGGTGGAGGCATATGATGATGACATGCTGGGATGAGAAGGACGGTGGCTTGAGGACAAACAGTACCCTTGGAAGATGATGAGAAGCTGGAACTAGGGTTGAGTAAACCTTGGTGTCATGCATTGGTGAACCTCAACAGGGGTAGCCCTGACTCTGGTTTCCCCACATGGGACCCGCCCGCAGTGACAAATTTCTCCTCTCTAGGACCAAGTAACCTGGAGGCGCTGACAATTTTTAAAATCTTGATATGGACCACAGGATCCGAGATGAGACATCACGGCCTGCATTACGAGAATCCAAATTTGAATTGTCTGCCTCTTTGTTTTGTGCAGCGGGATTCTGTCTGTGCTGCCCTGGATCACCATGGCCGTCACAGCCAACCTGGGCGGATGGATTGCAGATACTCTGGTGGATAGAGGCACAAGTGTGACGACTGTACGAAAGGTGTGAGCTACTGGCATAGGGGTCGCTTTCTGTCTGCTTGGTTGGAACAGGGAAGCTTGCCTTGGTGAGGAGGGCATTTGCGTGACTGTATTTGGGTGGTGTGGACTGATTGTGCATATTTCAAAATGTTCATGGCAAGCAGCGTCAACAGTGTTTCCCCCTGTGGGTGCAAAAACACAGCGTACTGATATTTGTTTTCCCGTGTTTTTACCCGGGTAGTGATGCTCGAATTATGTTTGTTTTGCCTCTTTCATGATAGTCATGCTGGATTCAGATTGACGACGTTATTCAAACTCTGACGCCCTGTTCTGGATTCTTATTTTTGTTGCCAGGATTTTGATATTCTGATCCAGGTTGTGTCCAAATCCACACTGCTCATAACCTTACCTCATCACGTGTGATGCAGACTATTGGCATTGACGTTGACTTGGAGTGTGAAGGGATCATGCGGATTGTGACCCCTTAAGCCTGATCTCTAATGCATTATTTCAAATAAAATGTGCAGGTGATGCAAACAATTGGCTTCCTGGGCCCAGCATTTTTTCTCAGCCAGCTCAGCGGGGTCACCACTGCTCCTGAAGCAGTGCTGTGCATGATGGGTGCCCAGGTGGGATGCAGTTCAGGGTTGAGGGCTTGGGGGCACAGAGGGGGCTCAAGCGGCTTAATTAATTATTACCCTGGTTGAGAATGGCTCCAGGTTCAGTTAAGATCTAGGTTGGCTGTGAAGAGGCTGAAGCAGCATGGTCTTGGTCGGTTGTGTGCTGTAGGTCTGGCTTTTAGGTGGCGTAAACAGCCAGCCCCTGGATATTTGAACGCTTTACCATCTTGTAAGGATACGTAAGTGGGGTGCCCTGTTGCATCCCCTCTGCATGGCCTGGAGATCTTAAATGCTTTAAGGGGTTGAAGTGTCGAGTTACACTGTGATGAAAACTCCATGCAGCGATAAGACTCCTCCTCCCAGTCCGGCGTTCACTAAAACAATCAAGATGTTGGCCTTGAATCTTGAAAGCTGTTCCCCGGTAAATCCCCCCCTGCAGGGCCTGGATGCTTTCTCCCAGTCCGGCCTCTACTCCAACCACCAAGACATCGGCCCTAGGTACTCAGGAGTGCTGCTGGGCATGTCCAACACGGCAGGGGTGCTGGCAGGCGTACTTGGATCACTGACCACGGGCTACATCCTGCAACATGGCACCTGGTCGCAGGTACGTGCGGGGGCGCTGGGCATATCCAATACCACACTAGGCAGGGGGGCTGGTATTTGCGGTGGGGTCACAACCCACTGGATGTATCCTGCGGGTCATATGGATGTACAGCAAAATGCAGGCTGCATGGGGGGGAGTCCAGAGACTACATTCTGCAGTATGGCAGCTGTTTATTGGTAATAGTGGGTCTCCGAACTGATGAAACACCCATCTGCCCAGAAGGAGCAGATCTTTGGGAATAGAAGATGACAGCACACCCACAACGTGCATGATCCAACCACCAGGCAGCTGCAGCCTTCACATGTGTGATGATTTTTGTGCTTGCTTGAAATGGCTTGTGATGGAATGTGTGTTGAATTGATTAGCTCAAGAGTGTGTTTCTGATGGTTATCCCCCTGATGGGTATTCCTCTCAAGTTTGCTGATGACTCTATTAAAGTGTTTTTAAAAAGTGTGTATCAGCTGTGTTTCGTTATTTGGTTGCTTATTGCTGACGAGGAGTTGTGAGAGTTGCTGCTCAGAGATATCTGGTCCTGTTACCTTTTGAATGCCTAACTGCAGGTATGGGAGGTGTCCATCGGCCTGTACCTGTTTGGAACTGTCATTTGGAACCTTTTCTCAACGGGCGAAAAGATCTTCGATTGAACGGCCCTGTGACAGCGGAGGGCAATAATGCCTAAAGCTGACCACGCACATCAGGGCCGGCGATGAAGCAAGCTGTGGGATCTGGATCTCATGTTCAAAAGCGCCTGAAGTACGGGCTGAAGTACACCTGTGGGCTCTTGTTTGTAAGACAGCTGAAATCGGCTCTGAGCCCGGATATGTTCCTGGTGTGCAAGGCAGTGGGTGACTTATGAGGTAATTGTTTTGATGATTGATTGCCTGTATAGCCCACAGTTTGCTCGAGTTGAGGGCAGCAGCTGGCTCAAGTTGCATCAGAAATCTGGGCATTGGTCTCCCTGGCTAGTCAGTCCAGAGAGACTGAGACGTGCAGGCTCTGCCGGTTTCGCCTGTTTTATTTTTGATCAGTTGTGGGTTGTAGGATCCGGCTGGGATTTTTGGGAGGGGCTGATGTTAGCTAAATGATTTTGGGGTGCTTGGCAGCCACAAAGGGGTCGTTGCTTCATGGCTGTGTGCCTCCTGGGCCGGATTAATGTATCGTTCCTTACCTCTTGTACAAGTCGAATAAAGATACAAATATGAAAGGAATCAACCTCGTGTTCCTAAGTGTTCCGAGGGATTCAGCTGGCAACAGCGGAGTGGATTTACGCCTTATGTTTTAGAGCTGTGGGATGTCTTTGGCCCTAGGACGGAGCCTGGGAAATAGGTGTGAGTTCTGATATGTGCAGTTGTTCGACGATGATGTGACACCTGAGTGTACAGGGTTGGGTCTTAATATTGTGTGCATGTGCCAGACGTGTTGGCGTTTAACCATTGAGAAGGTAAACGAAATTTCATGAACATTCCTGCGATAGTCTGGAAGGTTGTGGTGTTAAGGTTCGTGGTGACAAAGCTCTGCTGTCCATGAGGATGGAGAAATTTACACTGGTCAAGAAATGGAACTATGCATTTATAAGCATGTGCAATACATTTCAAGCTGTTGCCTTGATACTTATCTCGGCTCATACAACTGCAGATTATCTATCGAGTATAGGCCTTTAGGTGTGTGTGCGTTGGGAGGGGAATGTACATAGGCCACTATCTTCACAGCAAGCTGCAGCCAGAGCTGCAGTCCAGCTTTCTACAGCACCTGCGACAGGCAGCGGGACTCCCTGCGCCAGCCGCCTGATGGGGAGTCCTGAGGGAGCTTCAGATCCAACCGTTACAGCGTGGTTGGTGGCCCCATGTCATTCGCTTCTACAAAGCAGCGGTAGCACCAGCAGCACAAGAATACAGCCCACTCATGGCGGCTGATATGCAGATCTCGCTCAGTCAGACCACTGGAGGACGCAATCGAAGCAGTGAACTGCTATGTACCTTACAAGAGCTAGAGCGGGGAGCAGCCGCCCCCAAACTGCGTCAGGCAGCGGCTGACCTAAAACTTCCTCCCGTCGCAAAGATGCTAGCGCTAGTGGACGCTGCCTATGCGCGGGCGCATATGGAGGTCATCGGCCTGGAAGACCCTAGGGACCCCGCCACCGAACACAGGTCTGCGGCCGCCTACCACGCCTGGTTTCAGCCTAAAGCAGGCGCTGTGGCGCACGCCATGAACAATACTAGGAAAAGGGCGTGCACTAGTGTGTGCACTAACTTAGGCTGCGACTCGGAGCAGCCAGCACAGCTGATAGTGGAGGCGCAGCGACCAGCAGCGTGATATACGCTAGTGCCAACGGTGCTAGGCTGAGGGACACGGCCAACATGTGGAGGATGCGCTGCATGTGTGCTCTCAGTGCCCTAGCTTGAAGGAGAGGCTGAGGGCGAGAGGTTGAGCTGGCCCCCCAAAGGACGCCACGGACTTCCAGCAGTTGTACCAGGGCAGGCATGGTGGGAGGCTCTGGCTTTTGTCGAAGACGTGGTCGACTTTGTTGAGGGCTAGTTTCCTGGATTTTTTTGCCGTCCAGGGGACTGGCTCTTTCCCTTTTTGTCTCTCTCTTGCTTTCAGAGGCAGGGATCCTTCGGTCTGCCTTTTGCGTTTTCTGGAGGAGTGTTTTTGGTTGCCCTTTGTGCTCCTTTCTGTCTTACCTCCAGCCTTTACCTCCTTTCCTTTTTCCTCCCAACCAGACAGGATGACGGAGAGCCCGCAGACAGGAGTGAGAGGCACTGGTTTTCTGCAACTTGTGATCGAGAGGGGGAAAAGGGGGGGGGGCATAATGTATGCACCCCATCATCTCCAGTTGTAGAGCTTGACGAGAGCTTTCCATATCTGGTCTTTTTTTGGCCCAGGGGGCTGGGAGATACGGAGGGGCAAAGTGGGGGGGGAGGGGGGTAAAAAATACCTTTTGGGATTTTTCATTTTTTAACATCAGATTGAGACGATAGCATTCCTACTGTCATTTGCTACAGATATGCATCATAAAAAAATTCACACAGAATACCAGACCCTTTCCTCCCCCCTCGCGTGTGATTGCACTTTTTGGAGATTAGTCCCTTCAGGGGCAGGGTATACGGTTTGCTAGACCTTTGTGTTCTTCTTGTTTGGTGGTTTAACTTGCTATCCTTTCTTTCCTCGTGCCTCCTCCCTTGCCTTTCCCAGCTGGCTTTTTGTTTGCCGACGTGGCCGAACTTCGTTTCAGCATGGCCCAGAGGTGTATCGTCATTGACATGGGCCACCTTCCAAGTTTGCCTACCTCTCTCGATTGTCTTCATAGGATGACTATGTGCCACGTCAACATGTGTCAGCGCATCAAGGCTGTTTGGCCATATCTCTCATTTCTTTGTTCAATAGTTTCCAGAGTCCTGGGAAACCTAGATCACTTAATAAATTCCCTCTCATCCCATGGCTAAATTTCAATCCACCTACTTCATCAAAAAAAAAGTTGACAAACCTGCTCTACAGGCCGTCAAACTTTGCACATGAAACCCCAACCTCGTTCCCAACCTCAATCTTTACCTCATCCCACACCATCCGCCCTATTGTCTCCATGCTGAAGACCCACAAGAGTCAATATTACCAGTGCTTCCGCTAATAATTTTGCTCGTGTCCAAAATGGATTGCTGGTATTCAACGGCATCATCAGTGCCTCTCAGGAACGGCAGGCAGCAAATCATACAAATTCACACTGACAGTCCAGAGATCTCCAAGCAAGCTGCATTGCCTGCCACTACTACTCCCACCATATGACATACCCGGGGGAGTATTAACGCCTTTCAGTGTTTGCCACTTTGTCCTCGTTCTCCATAAATACCGATAACGAGGCCCATCATCTTGCTCCCCAGCTTCAGGCCATGCGTGGCACTGCCACACCGCCAAACCAGCTCTCAGGGAAACGCTCCTGGCCCTCTGCCAAGCCAGCTCTTTGGGACACACTCCTGTCCATCTACAGTGCGTGCCCAGTCCACTCTCAGGGGCCCACTACTGTCCCTCCACGTGGCCTGTTGCATCCTCAGCAGCCGACCGAGCAGGCCTAGGCATCAGGGACGCCACGATGGGCGCTTGGTCCTCAACCAGGCTCCCGAAATCGAAGTCATCATCGTCAGATGAGGAGGAATCGCTGCCGTGCAGCCGCCGCCGTACAGCCCGGCGTTCTTGCCGACCTGACCGCTGCTGCTGCTGCGGTGGCTGTGGTGGCTGCTGCTGCTGGGGCAGCCGAGGTAATACAGAGCCGGCCTGTCCACCCGCAGCCGAGTCTGCTCCCGTTGTCCCTGGCTCACTCACCGGGGAAGGCTTCAGCGCCGCTGAGGGGCTGTCAGCGGGGACGCCCGTCGAGGCTGCGGCCTTCCGCGGAAGGGCCGCCCCAGCGAGCGGCAACCTTGCTGCGAGGATGGCCGCCCCCGCTGTGCTGCTGCGTGGGTTGCCGTAACGGTCCATCCGGGCCGGTGGCGAAACTGCCCGCTGCGACGTGCGACCGGCAGCTGTGGTTCCGGAGCGAATGTTGCCAGTTGCCGTCGTATCGGAGTGAACCTTTCCGGCCGCTGTGTTCCCCCAGCTCATGTCGTTGGAGGGCCCATCGACCCGTGGGGCATCCGCAGGGGTAGCTGCCGACGATGCAGTGTCTTGCCGCTGCGGCAGCTCACCTACAACCGTACCGCCAACATCTACAGACGCTCCAGGCTCGGCCACCTGCTTTGCACCACCGTTACGATATTCAGACCAGGCAGACGAAAAGGGAGGCAAGCCGCCACCATCCCCGCTGCTTGCAACCCCGCCGTTAAGCCGTCGGCTTGCCCAGGCACCACCGGCGCCTCCACCACCCTCCTCAGCCTCTGCCTCGCCCCCCCGCCGCCCGCCAGCCGCCAGCCACCTGGCAGCACTAGCAGCCTCGGCCTCCCGCTGCCGCTCCGAAGCCAAGTGCTGGTCCCACCAATGCTCTGCCCTGGTCCGCAACTGCAGCTGCGCTACCACCATGTCTTCCTCTGGCAATCCGAGCGTTGAAAACGCCCAAGCCAGCCGGGCCCAACCGCGCAGATTGAGGCCTCGGCTGCTGCCGCTGCCGTGGGAGGGAGCGGTGCCACTGGGCGTGCTACCCGGGGCTGCACTGCGCCCAGAGCCGCCGCCGCCGCGCGGCGGCGGCGGCGGCGGCGTGGCCATTGCGCTATCAAGCACGGCCGAGAACAGCGGGGCGTTGTAGTGCCCCAGCTTGGCATAGATCCAGGCGATCATGGAGATATCGGCGGGGTGTATCACTTCGTGGTTCTCAGCAGAGTCATCCAGCCGGGGGTCGGATGCATGGAGACCCGTGGCTAGCCAGCCCCGGGCTGTAGCCGGCTTTTGCTGCTGTTGCTGCTGCTCAAAGAGGATGGACGATGCCTCTGCCTCCGCCTCTGCCTCCGCTCCTGACTCTATTCCTTCCTCAGCTTCAACTCTTGCCTCTGCTTGAGTTTCTGCCTCTGCTCCAACACCTGCCTCTGTCTCTGTTCCTGCCCTGGCTTTGCGCGAGGATGTATCAAGCGGACGCAAAGAGGCTTTGTTGTAGCCTGCGGACTCAGAGGCCAAAACAGCTTCGCTTCGTGCCAGTCGCGAAATGTAGACCGCTGCGGCGGCGTCCAACAGCCTCACATTCCGGCAGTCCTGTCAGGGCAGCAGCAACAGAAGCGCAGTCATGGCCAGGCTGAAGTGAAAGGAAGGAGGAGAAAGAATGGTTAGCTAGACTACTTGGATGAGCCATGGTACCCTACCCAGAGCCGCGGCCACATGTTAGGCTTCCCTGAATCCAAGCCTCAAGGCATACCCGTGAATATAATAAACAAACAAAGCGATACACCCTTGGTGACACGATGATTGGTGATGCGATCAACTTAGTTTTACATTACCGGTACAGGTAATCATTGAAGGTAAATTTCCGGTAGGTGACGCAGCTTCAGAGTAAGGAATTGCCTCCTTTTCTGGTGGTAGTCATTCAGATTCAGCTTCAGAATCGTTTACATTAATTGTTTGACTGATGTTACATGAGGCAACGCTTAAACTCATGAATACCATACCAGCACACAGTGCATGGCTCATGGCTCATGATTCAGTCCTACTACACATGTCACAGCCATTCCCCTACTACATGTGCATTTGTAACACCGTAGCGGCTTAAGCGAGTGCCACAACAACTGCTGCCGACCTCCCCAAATCCTGGAGGAGCTTCTCGTCGTATGACGACCCCCCTATTGGTTGCCCTTCAACTAAAGCTTCAGATGGCAGTATGGCACGTCCTCTGCTGTACAATACTCCTCCCCCGACTCTAGTCACCTTCAGCCTCTGCAGCACCTTCCAGCACCACTAAATCTGATCAACTGATAAATTTCAGTATTAGGCTGCCTCAACTTGACTTAATAACTTGCAGCTGCTGGCGAAGAAGCTTATTTGTGTAAAATATAGCTGGCCGAAAAGCCTTCAATCGACTAGCCATCATTCTGCCCTGAACCATGTCCACATTCAGGCCCTCGCAACCGAACATATTTTTTCGTGAAACACCTCGCAATGAGTTGAATTTCAAGGTGGTTTCAGGGTTTTGAGGTCGGGAAACTCGAGAATTCATTTTGGTTCAAGATTTCCTCTGCATTCTACTTGGTGTTACCTTTTGTTACACGTGCATTACCAAATCATCGCACCACTGCGGTAATAAAGATGATGATGTACGGCACCATACATAGCCTGGTACCATAGATTTGATCCGCCATCACTTCAATGTCGATCATAATATTTTCAATGCTGCTTTCTGAACAAATTTATATTTAACTCTCAATCTCATAATTAAAACTGGTGTTTTGACGTTCGAACACCTCGTCCCCAAAACATAGATAATGAGGGAGGGCAAGGCATTTCCAAAGTAATAAATGCAGATTTCCCCCCTGGATTTATTTATCTTTCCCATTGAAACCCTCAAATCAGACCAGGCCCCCTGTAGGGGACATTGACCCCAAAGACGTCCTGATGCCAGGAGCTCAAGAGCGGCAGCAAGAACAAATCATTCAGTCCAAAGGGCGACCGCCGAGACCCCCCCCACCACACACACACCACATCCTGAGGCATGCTGTGCCGATTGTAGTCCTTACGGTGGCTGAGTTACCTAGCTAATTTCAGTCACAATAATTATGAGGCTAATCCAGCTACTTTCACCGTTGGGGGACAGCGATTGCATACTCAGTTCCCTAGTCACGGCGTCAGAGCACAGCACTAATTGCAAAGTTTGCCTGAAGCTAGAGCCCTAGCTTAAATATACCCTCAGCCCTTAACCTTCAAATTCAGCACCGACTAACCTGCGCCGAGAACGCCCACAGCAGCTGTGTGAGGTTGTAGCTTGGAATGCATGGCAGGTGCGGCAGCACCATGGCTGCCAGCACATCGTACAGCCTCATGTCGCGGTACCGGCAACGCGCAAAGCTCCACGCCAGCACCGAGAGGCCCATGCCCAGCATGCGCGACGGACGGGGAGCGGGACGGGCAACTGGCAAGTGGGACATTGACGGCTGCGGGGCGGCAGTGGCAGCTGCGGCTGGGGTAGATGACGCAGCAGCTGGGGTGGATGACGCAGCGGCTGGAGTGGACGACGCAGCTGGCAGGGGGAAGAGCAGTAGCTGCCGTTCCTGCTGCTGCCCATCAGAGCCGCTTCCTGCAATCGATGAATAAGGCGACTGGACCACGTGCAGCACCTTGCCGCTGGCGATGTGTGCCGCTGCGCGGTCGAACAGCCGGGCGTCCTGTTGCCCGAGGCGGTACAGGCCCCACAGCAGGTTGGCCAGCTCCACCATGCCAAACTCGCGTAACCGGGGGTAGGCTGAAGCCACAACGGCTTCAGCAAGCTTGTCGTGACGCTGTCGCTGGCGCGCAAACGCCCACACAGTGTTGGCCCTGCAGGGTTGGGGCCAAAGAATCATCTCCTTCAGTTTCCGGAGGTCGGGGTTTTACAAGATTTCGTAAGGCTTATAGGGTGGAGCTTTTCAAATCACAGCAGCTCCTTCTCCTGGCCGATCCCCCAGCCACTCAGAGCATGGCATTCGAGCTTCCAAGAGTCCGCCTATATTCCTCCAGCTGCTGTCAAAATGTCCAACCGTTCACCCAGCGGTGTCTGCCAAAACGTCACACCCTCCCGAATTAAAATAGTGAATAAGCACCATGCCGCTAGTATGCCGGTTCCACATTCCTGCATGTATGTAATGATGTCGCTTGTCCTCTTCAGGAGTTCATTATCCCTCAATTTTGTAATTCAAAATAAACTCACAAGCCTGCCGATGTGAACTCCTGGCGCTGGATCAGGGGAACTGCCGCATCCCCCACTGCGTTGAACAAGGCCCAGTCTGCTGACTCCCCCCCCTGAGCCAGGCTGTGAACCAGCGTCGCCAGATCCTACGCAGCAGGGTTTAAGGCATAGGGTTCTGGATGGGCTGAGCATCAGCATTGCCAGGTCCAATGTGGCAAGGTTTGGGGTTGGAAACCCGAGCCTATAGGCACAGGGTGGGCTGAAGCGCTGACAGGTCCTACGTGAACGAGGACAAGGGTTTAGGGCTCAAGAAGGAGGCAAGGGGCTCAACCAAGCAGAGAAGATCAACCAAGTCAACACTATTTATCAAACAGGGTGCACTAGCAAGTCGTTCTCAATCCTCAGCAGTCAGCACTGGTCACAGCTTGGGCCCGTGCTGCATCGTTTCTGTATCCATCACACCATCAACGAGTCAGCGGTTTCCTTTGTTCTGGGACGGGCACATTAATCCTGCATGCTTCAATGCAGGTCCCGGAAACTGAACAAAAAGAGCCAAGCACAGGTGAGTTCAGGAGAGGAACACTTTGATTACTCCAGTACAATAAGCTGAACCTATGTTAATATAATAATACCGGTACAGGTCTATACACAGAGGTATATAGTAGGCTGCACCAGATATCATCGTTGAGCTACATCCTCAGTCATACTTCCTCTACTGCACACACTCGGCTTTGCACAACCGGCAGCCTTCTATGTCAATGCTGCTTTCAGAGCAAAGGAATGGACACGACTCTGATTCTGGATTGGAAACTGGCGTGAATAATCGATTTCTGTGTTTGAATGTACAGGACCCCTCTTCCCAGGAGAACGATCATTACGAGGGAAGGCCTGGCACATCCACAACATTGTAACGGCGTGATGTGACTTGGAACCCCAGCTGCGCTGCTCCAATCAATCTCCCGTCCCTGGGGGAGATCTTATTTGCATGCTTGCTTGGCCTGTTTATTATCACTCCCCCCCCCCCCAAGGCCCCCCCTGGTCACCTGAGCCCCAAACTGATGCAGCCTCGGCATGGCTGCCAGGCAGACAGCATCCGTGAGTAGCCCCGCCCCGCTTCCGCTCCCGCCGTCCCTGTTGCCATCATGCCTAGCATCCAGCTTGCTGCCCACCCACGCCACTTGCGCAAGCGCCCTCGGCTCCATGCCCTCGACGCGCCTCGAAGCAGCCTCCACGAGCGGCATGATCCCCTCGCGGAACCTCTTTTCCTGTTGCCGCTGCTGCTGCTGCATTTGCTGATGTTGCGTCATCTGCTGCAATTTCTGTTGCACATGCTGTTGCTGCTGTCGCTGCTGGCTCCTCTGCCAGTACTGCTGTTCAGGCGAGCCCGCCGTCCTGCCCCGAGCAGGAGAGCCAGTCGTTTCCTGGGCGCCATCTCGTCCCCCCCCGCTGCTGCCTGGTTCAGAGGCGTCGCCTGCCAGGTTAAAATTGGGGCTGCTGGGTCCTGTGGCTTGTGGCCAGGCCTTCGCGAAGGATGACGTTTGCAGCAGCTGGATCTGACAGCAAGAAGGTCACAGGGGTGTTCATATATTAGCTGAAGGGCGCTTTATGCGGCATTCTGTTTTTGTTGGGAGAGTGTCCGGCCGCCGCCACTGGGCCGATGGGGACTGAACCTGGACGGCCTACGGCCCAATAGACCGGGCATGCTGCAACGTGAGTACAAGACCTCTCAGCCTCGGGCTGGGGCACAGCTGAATTGTGCATGAAGTGCACCTGAATAATACGCCCTCAGGCATGGATTAAGGAAGCCACCTGCTCGGCCTTTTAGCACTTTAGAAAGGCTATCGATTACTAACTCAAGCACTGGAGGCAACAGGTGGCAACCAGGGGGTGACAGCATCCCCATGTCATGCCTTTTAGAAAATAAACATCAAAGGGAACGGAAATGGAGAGGTATGATGCCATGATCTGTGAAGTATCACAGAACAGGTCAGGTCCGTGCTTCACCCAATCCATGATATCCTCTCCTCTCACCCCCACGTTCTATCTAATCCATCTCATCTCAGCCCTGACGCGGGCCTCACACCTGCGTCAGCCCCCACCTGTCCCTCCCCACGCACCTGCGTCAGCCCCCACAGCGTGTTGGAGAGCTCCTGGACAGTAAATGCTGACTTGGCAGCCCCTGCAGCAGCCGCTGTCATTGCGCGCGCAAACTTCAGCAGGGCAGCGGGCTCCTCCGCCCTCAGTTGTCCGGCACCTGCTTCCCCGCCCTCCATGCCACTGCTGCTGTTGCGGCCCAAGGCCATAGGCCCATCCCCGGCCGGCCGACCCCCCAGCCTCAGCCGCAGCATGCGACCAGCAGCCCAGCACGCATTGGCCAGCGCCTGGGGCGATAGCTGTCCCGACCTGGAAGGGTTCAGGGTTTGCCGCTATGGTTGAGGGTTTTCAGGTTCAGTATAGAAGGTTGAGTGTTCCTTTTTGGTTTCTCTTACACAGAACCGGATACGGTATAGAGGCGCGATTGTCGGTTGTATTGAATATCTCCGCTTCTCTTCATTAGAGGATAAATCAGACTGGCGAGTGGTGGCGACGCTTGCCAGATTAATACTGGGGTGCCCAGGGGCATGTGGAGTGGAAGAACTTATTTGGTCAGGTTTGGGGAATGGCGCCTTGTACATTGGACATAACATTTTATGAAGAAATTTGGAAGATGCAAGGACATATCTGCCCATATTAGAGACCTGTAAAAACCTGTTTCTGAACTCTGATTTTTCTGGCATTCAATACTTCCTTCTATCTACAGATTCCCTGATGATCATGAATGAGCACGCTAGGCCATAAACCACGGCGCCTTGCACCACACGCGCTTCATATCCATGACACCCTCTCCTAACCTCACCTATTGGTCAGCTGCTGCATGGCTGCCCTCAGCACCCCCTCATGGTTGTATCTTAACGTTGCATACGCCCATAGCACGATGCTCAGCTCCTGCGGCTGAAACGTGTCGAGGCGGGCACACGAGGCGCGCACCCGGCCAGGTTGGGCAGCAGCAGCAGCAGCAGTGCTGGCAGCTGAGTCCCCAGGGGAGGAGGAGGAGAGCGGTTGGAGGGGAGGCGTGGGACTGATTGATGAAGACACGGCGTCACCCATCGCATCTAAAAGCTCCTTGTCAAGATGGCCAACCTGCAGGAGGGGGGGCGAGGAAGGTGTCAGGGCAAAACCAAAGAATACAGCTGCAGGGTAATACCTTGGTGACAGGACAGGATAGACCTCTCATATGATATGTATAAAACCGGGCGTGAAGGGTTCACATGATTGAGTGAATAGTTTATGGATCATATGACTTAGGAAATAATTCATTCAATCCAGGTACTAAAATGTGTACTTCATGGTAGATGTACTTTGGCTAAACGGTACTGTAAATTCATGGTCTAAGTCATTCGAATATCAGGTACCGTGATCGTTGTGTAATACAAACGGTAGCTGAATAGATACAAACGGTAGCTGAATAGATACAAACTGCCTGGAGACTCAGCCTACAAGGGCTTCCTGAGGAGTGATGATGCTAAGAAGCAGGCGTCACCTTCGCAAAGGCCCACAACACGTTAGCCACATCCTGGCTGTTGAGCGGCTTATCGAGACGCTGCCAGCGCCTTTGCCCCTGCTGCCCTTGCTGCATGCCCTGCCCCTGCTGTTGCAACAGACGCAGGTAGTGTCGCGCCGCAGCCTCAAACAGCGGCCGCCTATGCTGCTGCGGCAGGCCTGCCTTTGCCGTCGCCCACAGCAGGCTAGCCAGCTCCTGCGACTTGAAGCAGCCAAGACGCCCGTCAGCAGCGGCGGCGTGCTCGCCGATAGCCGCCACCAGCCGCCGCACGCCTGGCTCCTCCAGCTGCGGCCCCGCCACGCACGACCACGCCAAGTTGGCGAGCTCCTGCGGCTTGAAGAGGCTGAGCCGGGCTGTGGAGGCTGTCGAGGCAGAGATCATGGACCACATGGCACCTTCAGAGTACCCAACCTGGCCAACCAGAGGGGAGGGAGCTTGCTGAAGGTCAAGCAAATGCATGTCAACTTCATAAACGAGTTACAAGTAGATTGACCTGCACCAGCAACACCTGTTAATAAGCTGTCAGAATGGGGCACCAAAAGGGCGCATGGGGCTGGGTGACCACCAAAAAGCCACTTTCGATGAGGGTTAAGGTGTGAAGCCTAGCTCTAACAAGAAGGCAGCTTGGACTAGGTTATCCTGCAGACCGCTTCTGGTAGGATGCGGAAGTTGACCCAGCTACACTGGTGAAGCAAGACACGCCAAACAAGCAGCATCGAAATAACACCCCAAAAGATCTAACACTGTCAAATTATACGGCGGGGTCAGCCTGTGCCACGACCTCAGGTTACCAGTGGGAGGACGTACCGCATTGGACTGAGTGCAAGTTAGCTAGTGGTCAAGCCACTACCAGAACCCCCATTTCCTTCCTCAGTCTCCCCACACTACCTTGGGGAGACCAAGGGATCCTAGACCTAGATCCAGATCCATAGATCCTAGACTATCACCCAGAAAATCCTCAGCCTCCATCTAGACCCAGAGATCCATGACCCTTTACCCTAAACAGCAGCACACCTTGGCAAGACCCAGCGCCAGGTTGGCTAGCTCCTGGGGCGTTGCGGACTGCAGCCGCCGCCCACCTCCCTCCAGTAGATGCCCCACCAGCCGATCCACCAGGCCGGGCGGCGGCGTCAGGCCGCACTTGCCAATGGCCCACGCTATATTTGCATGCTGCCGAGCACCTGGGGGAGGGAGGAAGGGGCGGGTTTGGGTGGGGTGATTTAGGCCGGTGGGGGGCCAGACTTGGTGGGGAGTTCTGCTGTATGAAACAGATGGGGTGGGTGGTGGGACACCAGATCCAGCAGCGGGTTTCAAGCGGTCATGGATATTTCCTCCTGAGCTTACGCCTAGCCTGCGTGTGCATCCTGTTAAGGGAGGATCCATCCACGAAGCAGGGTTTGGGGTCCAAGGCTCAAAAACTACAACAAAACAGCTCAGGGTTAAGGGCTACGGGACAGAGCTTGGTCGCTGTACGCCTCAGTGCATATGGTTATGTGCAATAATAAGGCTTCGAACATGGAGACTGCGGGCATTTGGGCTGTGAGCACTTGAGTAATGACCGCCTGGCTATGAAAGCTTGGGCTGTGAGCATTGGGCAGAGTGAGCATGTACAGAGTCGGCCCTCAAGCAGGCCATACTAAGGCCATCCTAATGACTCCTTTTCCCCATCACTCTTAAGGAAAAAGTAGCCATGCATGCAACAGGAGCTGCGCACAAAGCAGCTTGGCCCCAGCCTTTGCAGTTCGGCACAGCCAGCCTCGGTATTAACACAAATAACTGTAAGGCTTGCAGTTCCCTCACGAGGGTACCGTATAGCGAAGCTACGCTTTCTCAATAAAATAGGTACTTATCGGTTTTTGAAACTCTTCAAGTAATGTAAAAAGGCACGCTCGTCCAGGTATTGTCAACTCTGAATTCTTCCTACACATGAAATGTGATAATCGCCCCCACCCCAGCTCACAAAAGTCCATGGTTTCTAGCCTGCACCCCTGAAGAACATGAAGCCGGCATAGACCGGAAGCCTGGAACATGAAAGGAGCTGCGGCAAAAGAAGCCTTGACTGGGATTTGCAATTTCCGCACCTGGGTACGCGCCGAGCTCACAAAAGTCCATGTACATGGCTCCCAGTTTGGCGAGCAGCCGGGGGGCCAAGTCGCTGGGGGCAGCGGCTGCAGGCTTGTCAGAGGCAGAATCTAGGTGGAATGGCTCTGCAAGGCCGACCCCTCTGTTGGCATCCTTGCTGCTGCTGTTGAGGCCATTGGCGTATGGCTTGGCTGCTGCAGCAGTGCTTGCTGGGCTGGTGGCCTCAGCAGCGCCCGACCCCCAGCTCCCTCTACTGCTGCTGCTACTGCCGCTGCTGCTGTTTGTCCTATTGCTGCTGCTGCTGCTGTCCAAGGTATGTGAGTTTGCATCGTTGCCATGCAGGTTGGCGAGCTTCACGATAGCTGCCGCCACATGGATTGCGTTCATGAAGCTGCCTTCTTGTGTGATCAGCTGATCCAGCCGCGCCAGGCTACTCGAATCGCAGATGTTGAACGTGAGGTGACGCGGGTTGGGGTAACGCAAGGAGGGGCCGCTGTGTGATCCTTTATTTTCTGGAAAGGATTCTGTTCCAGCTTGATGCTTTTGAGCCCCCAGCAGATCCTGCTAGATCAAGAGATGGCGGTATTAGGAGAGAGCAAAATCAGGTGATGGCAAAAACAGAAGACCAGACTAACCAGAGGGTCAGGAGGGTTAGGTTGCTTGAGCCATACCATGGGCAGCACGCTCGTCCCTCATGCCACTCCATTTCACTTGAGATTTTTGATACACAAGGGCACATGGATTGAGTTGTTGTCTGTCACGCAATGGCAGGCCATCCTTGCACCATGCACTGGCCATGCAAACCAAATTGATGACCTTAGGATCAGAGGCCGGGGTTTGGCCGTGCGAATCAAGAAGCCATGGCAAGCCTCACGCCCCCATGCAAGTCCATGAAAGGTTGCCATGCAATGCAAGAAGACCTTCCCATGATGTGGCATACAGCTGGCAATCAGGCAATTACGGGCAGTCGAGATTTGCAAGAGTCATTCAATAGTAAAGTCGAATGGCATGCACGCTATGCTGTTGCCAGTATGAATACGACATGCAACTGATCAACGCCGCATCACCTTGATATGATTGCTGCTGCTGTTGCTGACACTGCCATCCGCAGCTGACCTGTCGCTGGTCCCTACATCATCGCCGCGAGGGACGCTTGAAACGTCACCAGAGCTCAAAGCCAATGCGCATTCAAATTTGCCACGCCGCTGTTGGGATTTTGCGACACGCGAGACTGCGGGCGCTCTCCAGGGTGCAAGGATGCGTAAGTAGCAGGTGCGGCTAGCAGTCACATTGCCGATCCAGCCGGAGGCAGGGACGCTCATCGACTCTAGTCGCAGCTTAATCGCGACGTGCGGCACATCTGGTGGTGAAAATGACACACAAGATGAGGTTCTGGAGCTGGCTGCCGCTGCCGTGTGTGGATCTGCCATTGCCTCCTACTCCCCTCTGCTCCCGCCACACAGACGTAGACGGTGCCACGTATGCGTATGCTGCACGTGCAAGCTGTATCCTCAAGCCACCGGTATTCCCTTTGTTTCACTGCTTATCGGCTGTGACAAATGGCTGGGTGCTTCCATTTCACCGCATTGTCACATGTCAGCCTGATTGTGTGGGTATGGGTGTGTGCCTTGCCTTTGTCTACCATTGGTCCACCTCAAGCTTCTCTAGCTGCTTTGTAATTCGGGTTTGGGCCCGATATGTGGCTCTTTTCCTGACCTGTTCAAAAAGTATGTCCATGCCTTGATTTGGAAGATGCAACAGGAGTAGCTCCTGAGGAGCAGCATGCCAACACATAGGCCAAACTACCTGGTGGCTTGTGCATGGCCCAGAGTTGTAACGTCATTGACCTGGTGGCTTGATGCGATCAGCCGATCAGATCATCAGACGACCAGTACCGCAGTGCAGTTTATTGGGAGGTTGCAGTCGGGCTGTGAAGCAGCGGCGCGAGCCCTTGTAAGAACTAACCTGGCATACAGTCAGCCAGAGGGGCCGGTGTCCCACAGTGGCTGGTCAAAGTTTGAGAATCCCAGGGGTGGCAGTGAGCCGAGCCTAGTGAACCAACAGCAGGCTAAAGGAAGGGCCGTAAAGCTCAGGTCGGGTAGCCCAGCAGCTAGCGAGCAGCTGCAGTTGACCAGCCATGTTCTAGCCTGGATGGCAGAGCATGGACCTGGCCCACCCAGAGCAAGCGAGGCCGAAAGATATGAGAGGCTCAAGATCCTTCCGGTGAAAGAGGAGCAGGTTCAGGAGAATGAGATTGCGATGTTCCTGAGAGGCCGGATGGCTGACCTTAAGACGAAGGCACTCTGGAGGGGCAGAGACCCGGATAGGAGAGGCCCAAAGTTGAGGGCTGAGGATCAGCCCAAGGCGGCCAGGTAAGTGAATATCCTTGAGCTGCAGGGTAATTAGGGTGATTGTCAGGCGGACTCGGGACCTGGGGTATACACAGGGGGCACGTAGCCCAGCCTACACCGGGGCTGCCATCAGCCAGGCTCCAGTGGGGGGGCCCTGGATCGCATCAGAAGTCAGGAGCATGCAGAAGATATAGGGATGAGGTTGAGCATAAGCCATCGTAGAGTGGAAGGAGATCCAGGGTTGAGGCTGACCGCCAGCCAGCTGGTCCCTCCGAAGGGGGGCATAGGTCCTGGGATGGAGCGGATCACAGGCCATCTTGTCACGACGTATGGTTGCACCGCACGTATGGGTGGCTTGTACCGCTTTTTGGTTTCGGATTTCATCTGTTTGTGGTACTTAGAAGATGCCTGGCTAATTCCAGGCATTCTTCTCTTCTTACTCAAGTAACATACCGAAGTTGAATCACCCTGCTACCTGTAAACTGTTCTGGGATTAACGTCCAACTGTGATATTTCGGCCTCTTATCAAGGCCAGGACACTGCACTAATAGGAGATCTCTAGTTTACACTACACTGATCCTATTTCTCCAAGACCACATCATTCAGTAATAGGCCCTGATCGTTACACTGATCGAATATCTCTAGTTAACCACTACACTTATTCGTGATCTCTAGCATCAGCTTCTCTACTTCATCCATCTCAGCTCTATCTCTCGATTATACCCTACACTGTGAGCTTCAACAGTTCTATCTCTAGGCTATAACTCGACACTGTGAGCTGCTACCCAAGCCTTTCCTGGCTACCAACTACCAAGTCGATTTACTGCACCAGCAGTCGATCCTCCTCATCAGAGAGAGTCGCCTCTTCGGCTCCACATTTCTCATCACTTCGGCTGGATCGACTCTCAAGTCCGTTCCACACCATTTCCTACTGTCAACAGTCGGCTTCAGTACAACTAGCCCCTGCAGGAACGAGTTCACTTCGCTACTTTTGTCAACAGTAAGAGAGGAATCATCAAAGGTTAGTGCAGTAACCCGAGGATTAGTCGAGGATAAACTGTCTGCCAGCAGTTTATCGCTCCTGCACACGCTAGTTAACCCCTATAAAGGGCACTTAGCACTCCAATAAGGTCTTCTGTGCGCAGTGAAACTTCATGTTCACTGCTGCCTCGTGACAATCTGAGGGTGGCAGAGCACCTAGGAGTGAGGGTAGCCAACGACCCATAGGGGGGCCGCCGCGTGAGGGCAGTGGCCGCCTTACTAGAGAGCACTGGCCCAGCCAGGGCCCATCAGGGGCTGGGAATGGAGGTGATGGATCGGGATCTAGCTCCAGTTCTGAAGTCCCAGATCAGATGGGCCAGGAGGGCGTAGATCCAAGAACACGTGGGAGTAGTCCAGGCATAAAATTGGCTGAAAGGCTGATGATGGAAATTGGCTGATAGGCTGATGGACATTGGCTGATAGGCTGGTGGAAATAGGCTGATGATGGAACAGGCGCAGCTCGACGTGCAATTGCAGCAGCAGATGATGCAGCCACTGCTGGGGGATCGTATGGGGCCTGAGGCCACCAGGATTCCGTATGTCCAGGGCAATATTCCGATGCTACATATGGCCAAGCGACAGGCTGCGGCTGTCAGCATTGCCAGACGTGCAGCGCCTGGGGGTCACACAACCGAGCGGCGCTGTCTGATGAGAGCAGGCCCTAGCCATTGTGTTAAGAGAAATTGCAGGGTCTTGTCAGGAGCCCACT
Source organism: Limnomonas spitsbergensis (assembly GCA_037349105.1). Classification (NCBI taxonomy): domain Eukaryota; kingdom Viridiplantae; phylum Chlorophyta; class Chlorophyceae; order Chlamydomonadales; genus Limnomonas; species Limnomonas spitsbergensis. The sequence continues at coordinate 2,015,948 of JAYJMM010000118.1, forward strand.
GCCATGTCATTGCTGGTTAGGGGCTTAGGGCCCTGCCTGGAATCTGGGACGAAAAGCCAGTTAGTGTGGGGCCGCTGATGGCAGCCATAGCGGCAGCCCCTTCCAGGCCATTGAAGGTTCTCCTAATCTCCTGGATGCAGAGCAGGCAAGGGCCGTGTGGGCGCCACCGACCGGTGCGAGTGGCCAGTCGACCAGGTCGCTGCTCACCCTGTGGTTATGGGTGGTTAAGGCAGGGGGAGCTGGGCACACTCACGTCCAAAGAAAGAGCGGAGGTCAAAAATATGAGCATAGGGGTCAGCTCAAGAACCCTGATGTTAAGCCAGAAGAGACTGTGGTGGCATTTGCGCAAAGAGTGCTTGCCACAACCTAGGTACTGCACATCTGGGACGCAGCAGACAACTTCAGTATAAGTATCTTTGTGGCCAATCTGTTCCCGGGAAGCTTGCCCGATACCATCACAGCCCAGCCGGATGAGTTTGTCATGACGGCTGATGGCTACTTGACCATGCTAGATGCAGAGCAAGTAGAGGTTCTGGCTAGGCAGGTGGTGCGGTGGGACAAGTACCGGTTGCAGATGGTGCAGTCCAGGGTCAAACACTACAAACCAGCTGCCACTGCCGCAGCGAGTGTTCACGGGTTTCAGGGGTCCAGGCGGCATGGAGCCGCCCACAGGGGGCGCCACGCTCCAGGCCCAGCGAGATGATTCAGGGGAGCGACTGTGCTAGACAGACCAGGAGTTTTAGCAGCAGGCGGCGTGAGCTGGTGGGATGGGTCACTGAGCTCGGGACGGTCTGCGCGGGGTGTGACCACACCTGCGCAGGAGGCGCTGAGGAGGCGCTGCCGTGAGGAGGTGCATGCTGTCGTGAGGAGGCGCTGCCGTGTGATAGGTGCCGTGTCCCATGGCACAGGGGGTGTATGGGAGTGCCCTGGGACAAGGGCAGGAGGTGGTGCACCTTATGTCTGCATGCCAACCATCAGAAGGTGTGGCGGAGGTGTGAATGGTGTGCACGGCCGAGACCCTGTGTGCACCCAGGGGCAAGAAGCGCTGCTGCAAGTGTCCGGTATCATTGGGATGGATTTGTGGAGAAGAGCATCCAGGCCATGCAGGGCAGCCCCATACACCCCCGCGGGTTGCGCCCCAGCGTTGGACCCAGCATGGGGCCACGGGGCAAGCAGCAGCGATCCATGTATCAGGTGTGGAAGGCTCGGGCATGATGCGCCAGCCTGCCCGGTTGACACGGACGTGCCTTGTCGCTGCTGTGTCTGCCCCAGCAAGGACCACAAGACGGGTGCCTGCCCAAACAGGGAGCCTCCTATCGGGCTGCTCCACATGGGCTAGATGGCCATGGACGAGCAGCAGGATCTTGAGAGGTGGACTCGTACCATGAGGCCCTGCCAGCGGAGCGAGAGGTGGTGTTTAGGGCGGTCAAAGGGCTGCGGGCAGCAGTTGACCACAGGAGGCAGTAGTGACGAGCGAACGCCCAGGCAGGAAGAATGCGGCCGCTGGTTGACAGGGAATGGCATCAGGTCGGGTTGGAGGTTACTTGGTGCGAGTATCTCGCAGTGCACGCGGTGCAGGAGAGCCACATAATTCGGTTTGAGGGGACCTTGTTGTCCCTGTATGAGAGTGGTGTGTTGCCCGGGCAGGGCAGGGGAGTGGGAGGAGTGGCCTAAGGAGTGGGAGGACCCGGTGCATGAAGCACGGGTCTACTACGGGGCCATGGTGAGGGAGCAGGCGGAGGATGAGGCCGCGAGGGAAGACCAGTGGGCCGCATCCTATGACACTAGTGTGCAGTCCAGGGAGGCCAAGCTGGTTAGTGAAGCCGATACGGAGGATCAGTGTGCGGCGGCCTATGACGACACCGTCAGGCCAGGGTAGCCAGGTTAGCTAGCGAGGAGGCCGAGAGGTAGGTGCACAGGGACAGGAGGGAAAAGGCGCGGGAGGCCGACGCGGCCAGAGCTGAGGTCCAGCGGGTTTCGTGCGCCTTGTGTCGTAGGGCCCGCAAGCAGAAGGTAGCAGCCCGGATCTCTCTTGAGAAAAAGCTGCGGGACAAGGAGAGCTGCCCCACGCCGCTGGCCAGGGCCCAGGGGTTGGGCACGGGCGGGCTGCAGCCTAGGTCTCTTTAATTATATTCTGCCGGGGAGGTCACCCCAGAGAGCGCAGAGCGCGGGAGACCACCCCAACCCCAGGAGGGCAAGACAGCGGGAGGCACCCCCCCCGCCCCCACCACCTGCAGGCAGAATCCCGCTTAACAACACTACATTCAGGGGGGTCGTCAGCGGGTTGCTCCAGCTATTGGTGGTGTGAATGTTGCTCTCATGGGATGCACCGGGAGTGTAGGCGACGGGGTGCGGTGTCAGAGGGGGGGACTTTACAAGGGAGCAGGGGGCTTTCGTCAGCAACAGGGAGGCTGTGGCCAAACTCTCGCCGGGATGGCTGATTTCTCGTGGCTGTTTGCACCAGCCCCTGTAGCCGGTCTGCCACCACCTAGGGGGAGGGGAGGGGAGCACAGCTTGTACAATGTCCAAATTGTTACATTTTAAGGCTGGGCAAACTAATTTACCGGTATACTGGGACACGAGTGCACGCGACATGAGGAGAGTATACAGTACAGGACATGAGGATAGCATTCAGTCAAAGGGACAGCATAATACCTTTTTGTGGCTACCTTTTCAAATGTGTTTCGCACACGGCGAGGGGGGACACATATAATAGGTCAGAGAGCCTCCAGGGCACAGCAGCAATCACATATAGCGGGAGCTAACACCACAGGTTACTAACGCTTCCGCCCTCATTCCTTCAGGCTAGGGGCACTGGTCAGGCTCATGTAACTGCCTCACGGGCTCAGAGTTATTTTTGTGAAGTCCAAATTGGGCTGCCAAGGTGCAGTGACAGAGGTGCCAGTTTGGAGGCAATTTGGATTCGTTATGAGACTGCCGTCGAGCTAGAGTTATGTTTTATCTGGTGCAGGAGGTGCCAATTTAGAGCTGAGGCGCAATGTCAGTCACCACTGCATACAGGGTTTATGTTGATCCTCAGGTGTTGGAGGGCTTCCCTTACAAGCCCCTGGGTCCAAATCAGCCATTCCCCAGGTCTGTATTCGTGCATAATGGACTGCATCATCCCCTGTGCATCATGCTTTTGCTTGGAAATTGTCTTAAATGTGGTTCACCAGTCGAACTAGCCTTTCCTGACAAGCGTTGAAGTGCGGAACGGCCCGCCAGGCAGCCATGTTGTTGCATGGGCATGAGGTAGGGAGAGGGGGGCACCGCCCTACCTGTAGTCTATTCAGTGCGAGCGGAAATGCTGAAGCAAACGCAAATGGTGGGGCAGTGCATTCAGACGACCGCCCCGTGAGTGCTTGCCGCTCATCACTTAAGGGTGAGCACCCCTCCCTCATAACTGTGACTTGAGTGACGCTTCTGTATGCAGTGACTATCCCATGCCGTATGTGGTTTTCCACTTGGTCACGTCCTGCTTTCTTCCTGTAGGCCCTGCTGGGAACAGACGGTGCTCATCCCAAATGCCTTGTACCCTGCATAATCCTGATACTGCCATGTAGGCCCTGAGTCAGCAATTGCCCGCTACAGGTCGCTACTTACGGGCTTGAGAGCCACCTTTTCTGGCAGGCTGGAACGAAACGCGGTGAGGGCAATGATGTGAAGGGCAATGATGTCAGAGTGTGAATTGGTATCCACCCTACCCCCGTCCTCCCACTGGCATAGCCTCCATCCAGCTTGGCTGCATGCGCCACAGCCTGAACCTTAATATTAAACTCTTGGCAATGAAGGCTTCATATTTGAATTTTTGCCACACTAGGGGCTAAAGCCAGATCCAGGGCTTCCTATCCTTCTAGTTCAAGCGGCCTCTCCTACCTCATACCGTGTTTCTCAACCCTATACGCTAGGACGCAACCTAAAACACGAACACTATAGTTCTTATCTCTGCTGTAGTGTAACGCAAGTTGTGCAAGAACATAAACACCTTTAAGGTAGCGGAGCAGACATGGTGACCTCTTTTGATGCTGCATGGTGTCCTTTTGTTTTCACACAAAGAGCCATTCCCCCCATCCTTGCTGCATGCTCTCTCTAGGCATTCACCCCCAATATCGTGAGCGACCTCTTGATGTACTTGCTCATCTGCCCCGGCTCATCTGCCCTGCAGTAAGTGTGGGATCAGGCTGTGTGCTGTCATGTGCCATCCTTCCATGGCTCATCTGCCCTGCAATAAGTGTGGGATCAGGCTGTGTGCTGTCAATCAAGTGCCATCCTTCCATGGCTCATCTGCTCTGCAATAAGTGTGGGATCAGGCTGTGTGCTGTCATGTGCCATCCTTCCATGGCTCATCTGCCCTGCAGTAAGTGTGGGATCAGGCTGTGTGCTGTCATGTGCCATCCTTCCATGGCTCATCAGCGTGCTTCTGCCACCTCCCTCATCCACACTGAGGACGATGGCGTTAGTAGCCGGGCAGAAGCCTCCTGGATCTGTGTGTGAAGATTCCAATATAGGATGGATGGATGGAGTGGACTTTATGGATCTCAATAGCTTGCATCAGGTTTAGCCGTATAGGACTCTGTCCCAACAGTCCTGCAGACGGTGTTTTAGATGGCTGCCCCATGCCTCTGCCGAACAAGTACCTAGCCTTGTCGTTGCCGAACTGGTCTCCATGTCTCCCCCCCTGTCCCCCCACTCACAAGGGATACCTGAAACCTGCACCTGCCAGTGAGCAGGACCGTGCACTTGTTTGTCGCAGCAGGGTATTGCAGCCTTACTTAGGGAGTCTAAGCGCTCTTAGGTGTATCCGGCAAATGACTCATCTGCTAGAAGGCAGGAAAAGAGGTGACGTCAGTCAGCAAAGCATGCATCCCCTTGTTCACCATATACCTGCCTCTGCATCTGGATCCGATCTGGCACCTGACGGATAGATCTACCTGGACTGCTGCAAACGCAGCCTTCGCACTGATCTCAAGGACGAGGCTCACCTGACTATGTTCATCGCGGACCAGACGTGTGCCATTGCACGCAACCTGATGAAGAAGCAGGAGAGCATCCTGTCCTTCCTCGGTCGCTAGGGCGATGGCCTGAAGGAACTGCTGCCTGAGAGCAGCTATGAGGACTGTACACGCACCTTGGCATGTGCACTCATGCAGAGCTGCCTTTTGTGCAGAGTAAGGGGGGAGTCGGGAAGAACAAAACAGCTTTTGTAGTCCCATCGATTTGTTCCGATCTGACCATTTGTGCCTCGTATTCGAATTGTGGATGAACCTCCCCCCTCTCAGGACAAGGCGGGCACTGAGGCGGTGGGGTGGGGTAGCCTGGGCAGCCTAATGGATGCATATGCAAGCACTGAGCTCACGGACCGTCAGCGCAAGGAGATGCTGGTGGGACCCTTGATCAGCGACAATAGCAAGCGACTGGCGGTCATGTCCTCCACGGCTGTCTTCAACCTGCTGGCTGGGGAGGGACTTGAAGGCGAGGGCCTGCTCAATGGGTGGGTCCTCAGGGGGAGCTGGCAAAACGCGTACGGGCTGAGAGAGCCTTCATTGCACGAATGCTGCATTTGACTATGGCAAATGTTGTATATAAAAGTAAAATACCAGCACTGGCAGGGAGTACTTCCTGGTATGCAGTACTGGTACTACTATTGTGATTGCTGATTTTCATATTACCGGTAGATGTTGTTCCTGACAAGATTTACAGACCCCCTATCGTTATATAGCCTTGGAAAATATACTGCCGTCATAGGCTGATGCATCACTTGCATGCAATGGCTGGCAACCAGTACTGCCGCTACGAATTTACAATGTATGGATGTTAGTCCACCCAGCTGTCATTCCTCCCACACTGAGCGGGGTTGTAAGGATTTCACCCAGGTTTCACCCCTCCACGTTAGATCCCTTTCAGGGGTTCCAGCAGGTGCCTTCAAGTGTCATAGGAGCCGGCGATCTAGATCTGGTATGTCTTTTTGAACAAGGCGAGATTGTCCAATAAAGAGGATCGCTATCAATGCCAGCGCACTGCACCAGCTCCCAAGCATACATCCTTTCAATCAGCAGCCCACCTCCTCCGTCTTCGTGTGCCCCTGATCGGACCAGGGGATCGGATTGTCTTATTGTAAACAGATGATGATCGGTTGCATTTGGTTAAATTCGTCACTGCCTCTTCCACTCGACCGTCAGTAAAAGTTGAACATTTTTGACAGCTTGGACATAGGTATGACGAAGCCTGCTGCGTACGCGGTTCGGCGGGGCAGAAAGGTCGGCATATTTCGCACTTGGGACGACTGCGTGGCCTCAGTGGCGGGATTCAGCGTGAGTCACGTATGAGTTTGATAAGGCGATGGATGAGGGAAGCTGTACCTGGGGAGGGAAGGGATTGGGGAAGATTGGTTGTTCGCAGTCCCATGATCACATGACAATGGGTATTTGTCTCTTTTGTTTTGGGTTTCTTTGTTGACGCACGCAGCATGTCCCACGCTCCATGCACCATGCACCATGCTCCAGCAGTCCAGCACCATGCTCCAGCACCATGCTTCATGCACTATGCACCATGCTCAGGGTGCTGAATTCAAGGGCTTCCGAACGGAACCTCAGGCTGAGGAGTATCTCCGTCAAGGCGGCAATCTAGTCTGTTCCCTGGACTTTGAGGGCCAGCAGGGTCAAGCAGGCCTCCCTGACCAGCAGGAGCACCATACCTGGCAGGGAGCACAGCACAGCGAGCATGGAAGAGGAGTAGGTGGCGCATTTGGTGCGGCCTCTGAGGGTAGGTGCTGCAACGCGATTACAGCAGCACAAGGCGGCCCATTCGGCCACGAGAGCATTGGCGTAACAGTGGCGGGGTCGACGGCAGGTGCATATATTGCTGCTCCCTTATGGAGTGCATCCGACAGAGCACAGGGCAGCCCTGGCCCCCGCCCGCCCAGCTCGCTGCCTGCCCGGTTACTAGGGCGTCATCCATCAGCCGTGGAGATGTCCAGGATGGGCTCAGCACCAGTAGCCCTGCCGGGCGAGGCCGGCACAGTGCCTGCTTCAGTGGCTGGAGAAGCTGCCACTGGGCGCTGCACCGGCGCCTCGGATAACAAGGAGAGGCACATGTTGGAGAATGCCGAAGGGCTCTTGCAGCTACAGGAAGAGGCTGCTGCCCCGGGGCTGCATCAGATAAGCCATAGACTGCAGCAGCAGCAGGACCCAGGCCGGGTCTATCACACATTGGATATGACAGTAAACGGCAAAGTGTATGCGGTTCGTCAGGGCAAGGCTTTCGGCATATTTGAAAACTGGAGCGATGCCGAGGTCTTAGTGAAGGGATCCAGTGTGAGTCACAGATGTTTTGATGGGGGGGGTGCATATTGAGGGGGGATGAGATGAAGTTGCGTAGTGAGAGGGGGGTGAAAGGAACCTGTAAGCTATAAGCTGCATGTTTGCTGTGGAGGGGACGGTGGGAGGAAGCCACTTCGGGGGGGAGGGAGGTGCTTTTCGGCCTATGCATGTGTGCCTCCATAGCTTGCGTTGTCCATGCAGAGACTAATACTGTAAGCTCCATGCACCTAGCAGGCTAGCACCATGCTCCATGCTACTAAACCACTTCTCATGACCATGGCCCTACAGCATGCAACATGCTACATGCCACATGTTTCCTGCACAGGGTGCTCAGTACCAGGGCTTCAGCTCTGTACGCGAGGCTGAAGAGTATCTCCGTCAAGGCGGTATCCATGTCATCTCCCAGGCACCCGAGGGCCAGCAGGGGCAGGCATGCCAGCCAGTCCAGCGGGGACACCACGACTGTCAGGGCACACAGCACAGAGAGCATGCACCTACGACTGGGCAGGCGGCAGGCAGCAGGTGGCAGTCGACCGGGAAAGAACCAGCAGCGGGGCTTCCAGCACTGTCCAACCATACTGGGATAAAAACCAAGAGCATCCGCCTGGCTCCCAAGGTATAGTCAAATCCATCAATAAATAATACACGCAATTCGTGAAAGAGACAGTTGTTGGGCTTTGTCCCGGCCCCACCTCCCTGTCTGAAGGGGGGACCTCACCCTCAATTCTCATGCTCATGCTTGTCACAATCTGCAACCACGGTGCTGGGTTTTGCCCTTAACCTTCTTCTCATTGCCAGTAGTGTCCCGTGGCTGCATCCTCCACATCTCACAGCCTGGTTATGAACCGCATGATTGCCGGCATCCATGTGGCTCATGTGTTTGTGACATTCCATTGCTTTGCCTCGGCGGTCTCAGGAGGAAAGAAAGCGGAGCGCTGAAGACAAATATGCTGCGGAAAGGGAAATGGAGAGAATCACGGTGCGGGACACAGACAAGCGAAATGTGCTAAATCCTCGTTCTAAGAGTGTGATACCGTTTCATAAGCAGTGCGCCCTAGGGCGTGGGATAACGGCGTCTTCCTATTGACCCATTTGAAGCATGGGCCATGACTACCATGGAACTCACCGGTTTAGCCTCACTGGCCTGTATTAGGACGAAGGTCAGAGAATGGAGCTTGCCTGGTCTAATGACTGATGAGAACAAGGCTGTTAGAGAGTCCTTCCGTTCTAATCTTGCGTCATCTCAGTGGTGGTTTGATGTTTAGGCAAGGCAGCGCCAAGATGATGAAGAGCTGGATCTGGATGCAGAAATGACGGAGCAAGCTTGGCGGATTGGCCAGCAGCGGACGGCGCCATCAGCGGAGGTGTGACCATATGCTTTGTTTTGATGTTTGCTGGTCTGTACGCGATGCCTACGTTTTGAATGTGCGTGGGGATGTGCACTGTGACACTTGCTCGATGCTCTTTGATGCATGCTCATGGAATATCTGAGTGATCTCGCATTATTGCCGTGCGCATCTGTTGTGTCTGGGGCCTGACCTTCTCGCCAGCAGATTCAGCGATTTATGCCAGCCCCATCATCAACAGAGCTGCGGCCATGTGTTGGACTTTGAATCTTGCTCACACCTCAATTTAAATGTGTGCATTCTGAATGTGTCGGAGAATTTAGAGGTCCAATAGGGATCTCCCTCATTAATTGTAAATTGGGCTGCAAGGCTCGTTGGGATGTGTTTGCTTTGTATTCTGCGTGGACTAAATATGCTTGCTTGGGTAGCAGGTTCAATTACATGAAGCCCTTACTTCGTGTTCAGGGTGTGTGGATCGCTGGATAGATCATGGAGGGGGGTGCGGCCTGTTTTTTCACATGTTGGTTTGTCATCTTTGGCACAGAGCCATGCACTCTAAACAGGTTCTGACAGCTTTTACGTGTGCTTGTGCAGGGGGGCCTTCCACCGCCCTCCGACAGCCCCCCTCCCCCTCTGGGAAGCAGCGAATCTGCCAACGTGGATTTGTCACCACCGGTAAGCAGAAAAAGGAAATGGATTAACAGGGCATATTTTCCAGTGGTCGAATGAGCACAAAATCTGTCAGCAACCTGCTCCTCATGTTACTATGGATAAATCTAGCTCCTATGCACTCATATCCCGGCTACCCTGCATGTTCATGGTGCTCCGGGGAAAGTGGGTTGTCTTTAAAGTTTGCTTATGACAATTTAGCATAGGTCCAGAAGGGGTCTGATATTGTAATGAGCGCCTGCGTGGCGCTTTGCCGGAGTGACAAGTGGTGGTGGGAGTGTTGCCATATTAGTAATATGCCTGCATGCGCCACATCCGCAGGGGGTGTTGCTGGGATAAGCCAATTATGTGGCTCAAGTTCTGCCAATGTTGCGGACTTACAACAGCTGCCACTCATGGCTTGTTATCTATCTACCAGATCTGTGCTCTACTGCTCTGCCTTGCTTTTGGTTTTCTGCCTGTTTAGCAGCATCTGTTGTTCCTCGTATTTCTGCCAGTTTGCAGCATCTGCCGTACACGGGCGCACTCTTTGCTGTCTTTCTGCCTGAGTGTCAGCCCCTGCCGTGCACTGTTTCCTGTCTTTTTGCTTGTCGAACAACATCTACGGTTCGCTGCTGCTTGGATGTCATGCAAGGAAGCCCATCATTGCAAATGAGCCGTCGTCCATGCATGAGTTACACTTATTTTGAGAAGGGCCCAGAGCAAGGTGTAACGTCATTAACATGCATGAGTTGAACTAGCATGCGAACGTACCCTTTCGAGTGAGAACCTACCACTGGGGTACAGTTACTACCCATTCCCCAACAGTTAATAAAAGGTGTCCCTCTAGTTTCCCCCCTCCAAATTACCCCAATCTGTATGAACTAATCTACCCTTCATATTCAATACAAACATTTAAACTAAACCAACTGTACCCATTCATGTCCTTTCCTCCCACTGCTCTCCCTTGTGACCTTAAAACTGGGCAAACTGGGCAAACTGGACCAACTGAACCCTCCCGCTGCTCTCCCTTGTGACCCCAAGACTGGGCAAACTGGGCAAACTGGACCAACTGAACCCTCCCAGTCCTATCCCTTGTGACCCCTAAACTGGGCAAACTGGGCAAACTGGACCAATTGAACCCTCCCGCTGATTTCCCACGTGACCCCTAAACTGGGCAAACTGGGCAAACTGGACCAACTGAACCCGGGGATAGACGGATGCGTGAACCAGCAGTGACGTGAAAGGTCTCATGGACTTCGGAAACATCCCTATGTGGTTGGTTTTCAATGTGACGACTCCGGAGCAAAACCCCTGCCTTCGAAAGTTGGAACTAAGCATGATTGATGACGCAGCCTTTCTCCAATGTTCACCACCACCGCCCGACAAGTTCATGGACCGACGTATGGCGGTAACTAAATATATATAAAGACAATTTGAATTTGCCTTACACTTTCCGGGGACTTAAGAGGTTTTGGGGAGGGGGGTGGTCCCGGAAATGGAGATTTTCCGGGGTATGTGTTTCACACTTTCACCCTGGGAGGAAAAATTCTCCGGGACCTGTAGTTTAAGGGCTGTAAAGAAATAAAGAGTAGGGAGTAGATATTAAGTGCCATGACAAAATAATTATGTGGGGGCACATGAGTGGATGGATTGGTGGACAGAGTGCTGATAGATGAGGCCCGGGACACTTCCTAGTCTACTATATCAAGCCAGCAAGGACATGCCTCGCAGGCATGCAGTATACCTGTCGCCAAAGGTTTTTTGTGCCTTTCTAATATGAGACCTGAGCCAGCAAGGGGACCACACAGCAGAGGATCGACGGCACAACTGTATATCTATATACGGCACTAGGCTTTATTATCAGTGATACACACAGGAAGTGGCTTATCGACGGATTCCTCTTGCTGTTGAGTTAACGCTAGGACCGGTTTTCGGGCACATGTCTAACTGTCCCTTCCATGCACTTTGATGCTCAGCTGGACTGTTAGCCTGCTTACAGTTCATACATTTCAAAATGCTGGTCTGTACACCTCTGCCTGTTGCAGAGTCAACCTGGGTGTGGAATCTATTGCTTTGGGCAAAACAATCAGGTCACGCCAGTGTCAACCCCTCCGCCGCCACGCAGCGGCCTGGTGCTGACCCTGGACCCTCCGCTGCACCTCAGAGGTAAGGTTTTCCATAGCTTAACCTCACTAGTGGCGGGCGCAGGGAGAGTCGAAGAAGTAATAGTAACGATGGCATCATCCATGCTGGTCCTTTAATGACCAACCTGGGAGCAGTGGCTGTGGTTTCATGGACCTCTGCAGCTATTTCCATTGGGGGGCATGGACCCGCATGGCCACATGGGTGTGACAGGGTATGCTGCTGCTATGTGAAGGAAAACATACGCTAATGCGTGAAACTTCCGAGGAAGCACGAGTGGCATGTATAAGGGGCTGGGCATACGTACTTCTCTACTTTTTCCTTCCCTGACTGGGCACCCACCTCAGCCAACGCAGCCTTAAACTTATTGTGTTCGCTGCCAGAGTTTATTTCTTTCATCAAGAAGTCCACCTTCAGTAGACTGCCCTCTGGCCGCCAAAGGCCTGTTGTTGCCATTTTTTGAGGTCCTACCGACACGTGCCTGCGCAGTTTACTGGCCGGGCATGGGTCCTCTGGCCGAAGGCCAATAGGTTGCAGAGAAGTACCTGAAACTCCCTTTCATGCACCTGGAATTATCCTGAAATACACCTAGAAAGCCACTTTTTGAAAGCCACGGAAAATTAAAAATGCTCTGTTGCCCTGCTGATCTCACTCAGGCATGGATATCTACCGTGGACATTTTGTGAACAACGGCTCTCCTGACAAGACGGGCATGCCTGTTGTCGCGCGCGTTCTTGAGCACGCCTCCTTGGAGCTGGCAGAAAAGGCCTACCATGTGTTCTCCGGCTCTTCCAACTTGTATTCCATGCAACCGCATCTGGACCTTCGCGAGCTGGCCTCTCTGCGTGGTGCGGCTGCTACCCTGCTGGGCACCTCCGAGTCCGAGTCCGACTCCAATGTTCAGAAGTACTGGCAGGTTACTGACAGGCCCCATGGGTCTATCACGCTCTTCACATGGGCCTTGACTCCTGGACGCACATACACCACGGCACAATGTAGGAGGGCACAGGTTCTGAAGTGGGGGAGGCACAGCCTGGTCGCCCTCTCCATGCTGCACTTAAGGGGGGAGCCATGGATTCACGGAGAGGTGTCGCCTCACAGCTTTGTGGCGAATGGCGGTGGAGCGGCTGGGGAACTGTTTGAGCCGCGGCTGGCGGTGCATGAGATGCCCATGGACATCCCAGGTGAACTTCGTTGATTTGTAAGCACACCATACCACCTTTTGCAGGCCGCCGGGCAGCCACCACTGGGCCAAATGGGACAACTTTTGTGGGGTTTAATGCTTGCGGCACAAGCAACAGGGCTTGCTGTACCAGACCTCATGCCCATTGGCTGTGATGTAGCTGAATAATGGCTGGAAAAACTGAGACAATCGGTACCCTTGAGCTTAATAATGCCGTCATATCAAGTACATCATACTGCGTTGTGACACCCAAATCGTTTCACCTCCAATAACCCAACTAATGCAGCCGAATCAACTGAGCACCATAGTAGACGTGCCATTTAGGATGCACCCCCCTCCCTGCCCTCAGGCCTCCTGTCTAAAGTTGCCCCCTCATTGGCCCCGGGAGGCCCCTACTGGGCAGCCAACGGGACAGCGGATGCGCTATCGTCTGCCGGTGACGTGTTTTCATGGGGCCGCACCTTTAGCTTCGCCTACACCGGAGGGAAGCACAAACAGGAGGGACACAACAAATTCAATATAAGCCAAGAAGGTGAATGGGAACCTTCGACCACCCACGTCCCCTGATTTGAGGGCTACAGGAACAGGGCTCAGGGTTTACGATTTGCGCTTGGGAAAACGAGGTTTCATAACTGGGGGTTTTGAGGGAAATGGGGTTTGAGGTTCAAATGGTATGGGTTACGGGTTAAGAGGCAATAATGAGAGTCGGGGATTTTGAGTCGCAGTTTTCAGGACACGGGTTTGAGGCTGTTCGCTCTGGGTTAAGGACTTGTTCTGTCGGTAGTGAATCAAGACCTTGGCAAACGATTTTCCCTGGTCATCATTTGTAAGCGCTGCAAAGGCTCATTCAGGGTCAGCCTGCTCTTTCTGTCAGCTGTTACTGCCCTATATCATGGACGTTTTCTAGCCAGACGTACAATTTTAAGCATGGACAGTTCTTCATGATCTCCCTGCTTAACTGTTGAAAAGGGATTGTTGCGAGCTGCACTGCCAATTGTTCAAGATGTCCTGAAGGCAGTGCATCAAATCATTTTTCAACACGAGCATAAAAACACTCTGAAATGCATTCTGACTGTATACAAACCTCACTCTGGTAAGCAATCATTCCTGCGGCCACCAAACCGCCACCTACCATGCGCTGATGCACAAGGTTTTGAGGGCCAAGACACACCTGCGGACCAGTGGGCCCTGGCGGTGGTGCTTGCAAGCGTGCTGCAATACGTTGACACAGCGCCGCAGGATAAGCGGCCAACGTGTGCTGACCTCCTCCGCCTGCCCCTCTTCAACGGCCGGTGGCAGCTGGAGACTGATGACGGCTTGCTTAATTTTGTGAATGGCACGTGCCACATCTGGAAAGACGAAAAGTGAGAGATTTGATTGGGCAAGGGAAAGTCAGGGGTCGGTAGGCCCTTGCTGTACAGGAGGTGACTGTTGAGGCAGCAGGGGGCTTCAGGGGTCGTGTGATATGAATGCATGATAGTGGACGTCTACAGAAGAAACCACCGGATTACATGGCAACTGGACGTGTAACAAGTGGGAGAGCGATCAATGAGGATTGGTGGGCAAGAGTAGTAAGCAAGGGGCAGGCCCTTCCATAATGAGTATGTGTGTACAAGGAAAGCCCGACAGGTGGATCTCGTCCGTGAGTAGTCTTTGACTTAGTCACAAAGAACCATGTTTGCCTATCCGCTGTCCATATACACCTGGAGGTAATTCATGGGGTGCACCAGGGGGCGGCACGGACGGGGTACCTGCATCGCAAACATCGAACCCTTGTGTGACCCTGCAGCTGTGTAAAACAGACTTGGCATGGAGTAAGGTAGCTCCAATCGGCCTACCGAATTGGCTGCGTTTCTGAACATTGAATTCCGTTCGCATCACCAGCATCAACGGCCTTTCCCCAAAAAACCTGGATGGATCTTATATCTGTTTATTCGTTCGTGCTGGAGTTTGGCGCAGGCCCGCCATAGGGGCATTTTTAAAGTTGATATGATGAGTTTTTCGCTACTCAGGGTTTTCAACTGATGAAATTACTGTTTTCATTGCAATGTCATGTCTACTGACTTGAAGGTAATGTCAATCAATTGCCATGTGCATTGCGCATGTGCTGCTTCCCCCACAATCACTGGCGAGCTTGCTGATTGCTACCTCTGTTTGTTGGACTCATGCTGATACTCATCCACTATCCTTTTTAGGCATGTCCATAGTGACTACTTGGAGTCCTTGAAGTGCCATCTGTGGAACAAAGCAGCTGATTGGCGTGACATGGTCCACGACGACGTTTGGAGTGCTATTCAACAGGCGAAGACTACATTTTCTGGAAAAGAATTTTACAACGGAAATCTTGTGCGTGGGCTGCTCAAGTGAGTCATGTAACGGAAATGCATTATAAAGAAAGAAAACTACCAAGAAACCCATATATCGGCAGAATATTCAGTACACACCAGCCCTGCCGGTATGTGCAGGTGCTTTATACGGTTTAACAGCACACCACTATTTTTTGGCCCCGAATTACCGTACTCACAACTGACTCACTTTCTAACGGCGTAATTGCCTAGTGCTGACTTTGGAACATGAGGATCCCAGGGGGGCACAAATGGGTGAGAGTGGTTTTTAAATTTAGGTTGTCCCTTTTATAAGAAAGGTAGATCTAGCTGCTGGGCTTGCGTTTCTTTGGAGATGTTGTCCAGCAGGCTCGACAACTTGCACGTTGCATTGATGCTTGGAGAAGGGGATGCTGACAATGCGCAGGGATAGCCTTGAGGTAGGCATCGAGTTAAAGCCAGAAGTTAAAGATTTCCCCACACAACTCAAAATTAATCTTCTTATCATCCAATTCGTAAATCATAAACACTGAAGTTTGGTTACAGATAAATTTAAATAGTATTTTGCTGAATCACGCAGGCGGCCCACAAAAATAATTAAGGTCCGCACAGCGCTTATATCACTGGTGCAAAATGAACTGCGCGCAACGCTTGTAGCCACTACCGGTATACGCTAGTCAACTGAAACAAATATCTCGTTTGATGCTTAGAAAAACTGTCCACCAAAGGTCAGCAATCAATTAATGGTTGTCAAATCAATCAGTCGCACGCTAGCGCGCGACTTTTTTCATGGTTAGTAGCGGCAAACTACTCCGCGCACTACCAAAACAGTTGTTTTGGCCCGTTACTGACTGACCACGCACACCTAAAAATAATATAATTAAACGCGAAGTGAAACCGGTTCTACGGTATACCAGATTCGGAAAGCTGTCATCAAGCTCTCTGACATAGGACGCTGGCGCATAAAGCCCTCCCCCCTTAGCTCGTCAGCCCAAACACATTTATTTTTCATACATATCTTTGGGCTGACAAAGTGCGGCATTGTTTGTGTACTAACTAAGAGGTCCAGGCTTTCAAACAGAAACGGTGATGGATGGGGCTCTTGACTTCACATCTTGAATTCTTTGCTTGGGAATTTTTACAGGCCTATTCCTTTTTCGTGGTCACAGGTTTGTGCGCAACGCTGTCACGCACGCGCCGGAAAAACGTCATGTTGCCCAAGCTGCCTTGAAGCTCCTTGACGGCGACATTGGGCGAGCTGCGCAGACCGAGCTACGCCAGGGCGATGTCCTCCGGTAAATCATATACCCGTAGTGCATGTGTACAGAATAATGTCCTTGTCTCCTCTGTCTGTCTGCTCGCCATCAATTCACCCCACATCCTGTTGTCTCTGAAACCCTGCTTCTCCATAATGACATCATGTATAACAACTCCTCTTCACCTTGCAGTCTGGCCCAGTGATGATTTTTGTGCACCTGAGCCAAAATTTAATTACATCATGGCATACAACAGGGGGGCCTGGTGCATGCAGTAAACCCTGCTGCTTGGGCCACTGGATGTAAGCCACTCAAGGTTTGGTCCTCATGAGGTGGTTGGTAGTGTACTAACATAAATCCTGATTTGGCTCCTGATGCTTATTAGGTACATCTTGAGCACGTGGCCCAAGCTACTTCTCGTCCTGACGCTTGTGGAGGGACATATCGCCATGGCCGAATCGGAAACTGGGAAACAGATGATCGAGTCCCTCAGTGCGCATTCGTAAGAGACTGTATGAGATGGCCAGCTCTCTTAGTTTCGATCTAATATAATGTGCATCGGCCCAGGGCTCTCACCTCTAGAGGAGGGCGTGGGAGGGGAGGGGTGGGGGAGGAAATGCATGGTGGACTGCAAACCCTGAATACTAGACTCTAGACCTTACGCCGAAACCATGACCCCTGGAACATGAAACCTTGACCCTCCCCCCCAAGCCTTTTACATTTAACCTTCTACTCTATCTAAACCCTACGGGGCTGAAAGGTTTCAGATCCCTGACACATGCGGGCATGCCGTACAAACCGGAATGATGATGTAGATGATGTCGTAACCATGCCGTGCCCAACACAGCAGCCTTGCAGGGAGGCTATGATCTGCTGCCCACCTTGGACCTAGACAATTGACACCCTGGCCGGGCTAGGGTGTGAAGCAATAACCATCGCCCCACACAAATAGTATTACGGTATATTTATTTAATTATTCTCATCGGTATGTATTTCCAGGGAATTTTGGAAGTGTCTTTATGACTCACCATGACATTTGATGCGGTTGTTATTCCTGATATGAGCTTATATCCCCTGCCTCACGACTTCAAGGCACTTGCCATATCCGTGTGAAAGTTAAGCGGGGGGATAAGAGCTCAGTGCTGAGGATGGCCTTCAAGCCTGCTGTGTAAACTGTGGGCGAGAAAGTACATCATGTAACTAGTTCAAAGGCGACCCATCATAGCCTAACATGCATCGCTTCGGTCGCATTCATCCTGCCACTCTATAAACAGTCTTGGCAGTTTGCTCTTAATGCATTGTGTGTTTGTATTCATCGATAGCATCATGTGTCCGATGGTGGAGACTAGCCTCTGAATCCATCCGCTCCTCTATTAAATATTTGAACTTCTGGTGGGTGAGACGGAGGGGGAGAGGTCCAGCGACGCAGTGCGCCATAAGATGTGGCCCTCAGCCAGGGTGTGTGGCAGAACCTAGTGATGTCTTGTGAATTACTTTTCGTCCAACAAACGATCACATTCGAGCATATATATGACTGGAAGGGTGCTCGAGAACTGGCTCAAGCACTGAGTAAAGTAGGGCAGCAATACACTATCAAGTGTCTCCATTCCACACATCCCAAAACACAACCACAGACTAGTGGCATAGAAAAAGAAAGTTTTTGCCACGTCGGGCTTCGGATTGCACCTGCCTTCACGCAACCAAGTAGGTCATTGACGCTAGTTGACTTTTTTGGTCAAAGCCTTCGATACATTTTCAGTTTGACCTAGGTAGGCCCATGCACAGCTTCAAGCCCGGCACAAGACCATCGCCACCATGTGACCCCCATCTATAATGGACTCTCCTTCCTACAAGACCCTTCTCCTAGCCATCCCATAGACCAGTGTCTCTTTTAGGGTGCTTCAGCTACCTCACAGTCTGCTATGCTCGGACCACCAGCCCGTTGCCAATCAAGCTTCAGTAACCAATGGCCCGGAGGTGGCTGCTCAGCAACCCCCCAAAGACGGTCTGGCACACTAGCAGAAACAGTGCCATTGTCGTGTGGTACCCTGGTAGCCTAAACGGGGTACCATCCTGGCTTGCTAATCGTGGCAGAAACCCAAGCGCATGCCTGCTATCATTTAGCCCTCATCACCCTAACCTTATGAGCCTTGCCCCCACTGGGATTCCGTTCTATCACTTCCCAATCTAGGGCAAATAGCTTGGAGGCATGCAATATGGTGAGCTTAAGTGCTGACCACCTTGATCATATTGCACTGTTCTCAATGCTGAAGGTGGGGAAGTGCCAATGTGGTCGACCCTTACTTCCTTAGCTGCTGGGCCTCCACCAGCCTCTTGGCCCGCATTCCAGCCTCCTTGTCCACTACAGCCTGCGAAGCAAGGCCACCAGGGGGATTCCTTTGATGAGATAATGAACACATACACACAAAAGCCTTTTTCTCAAGGGCCAAGCAGCGCATACCGGAACCAGGAAAACGGAGGGGAAGAACCAGTCAAGCAACCTCTGCTAGCCATCCAGAGGAAATATTATTTTGCATATTTTATTTGAATTCCTGGGGGGGGAGTAACCGAAAGTAAAAGCATGGATAACCTCGCATCTACACCTAGCAGCCTATCCTGTGAATCAACATCCCCCCTGCCTCCTGTGAGCTGCAGAATAAAAAGGCTTTGCTCAGGTGTGGAACTGTGTACACGGCAAAACTTATCCCAATGCCCACATGTGCAGTACTTTCACTGTACGGTAGGTGCACCTCCCTTCAAATTTATAATCTGCAAACTCGTAAAACCACCACCTTCCGGCGGGACGCTGGGCGGATAGGGTCCTACACCCACCGGCTGGATGACTCCAGACCCTGCACTCTTGCCCCAGCAGCAGCACAACCCTCTGCCCCCAAACGTCAACGTGCGCAGACGGGCATAGGTTTCTGTGCGAAGGCCGGCCTGGCTGAGCTGTTATCTGTCTCACCCCAGCCGACATTGGCAGACAGGGTTCGGAACTTTGCAGCCAGCGAGGCCACTTGCAGTGCCATAGGTGCATTATAATCCAGGGGTGATATTGACAGGCCATGGGGAAACACACAGTCCTGAAAACCTAACGCAATTTCTCCAGATTCTCAGGACAAATAACACATGTCCAGTCTGACAACATCAGGAACAGACCACTTCCCAGTACAGCTGGTATTTTGCCTCTCTAATTCACATTCTGGCACGAAATTGTCTCAATATTCAAGCCACTTTACCGTATAGTACGGCTACATGATTGTTTACCTGCACGGCAGCCGTCGTGATGCCGCAGTCGTTACCCTTGCGCGTGATCTTGATGTATCCGTCCTCCCCCCACAGCTTGCTCCAGCTGTTGCGAATAAGCCAGTAGTCGACGCCTGGCAGCAGCAGGCGGTACAGGTGTGGGGAAGCAATTCACACATGTGACAGGTCGTGTTGTCCTGATATTACAGAGCAGGGCTCACCAGGAGCCGTTGCCTGAACAAATCTGCCTGAATTGCTTGGGTGAGTGTCACCGTAAGTGCACTTGGGATGACAGGCCCCAATGCAGGCCCAGTGGCTGCACTGGGAGGCTGGGCCCACCCTCCTCCTGCCTTCTGATCAACCCATGATCGTATTGAAGTGCACACCAGACCACTTTAGGCAGGCAGTTGAACAGCCAATACTGAGCTCGATTGGACCCAGGTTGGAACTACCTACGTCCCATAGCCCAATCAACAGGGTTTGCTGCACCCAACCGACTGGAAGTGGCAGCGTTCACAATGTAGGACGAAACACGAAATCACACTGGGTGCAGGAGGGGCAACTTTTTAACAGCTGAATCAAAATATGCCCACATCAAACACGAATTGATAACCGTGTCTCCTGGCCCTTCACAGCAAAGGAGTCTCACACATCCTGGAAATAAACTCCAGCCTTGCCCCCCCTGTCGCCACGCACCCTGCTCAGTGGTTCCATAACCGACGAGAGTCACTGCATGGTCAAGCTCATCACGTGCTGTACCGCAGTTATCACGATGGTACACACCTGCAATACAGATAGTTCTAGGGTTCAGGGTTCAGGTGAATGGATTAAGTTTTCATGTTGCCAGAGGAAAACCAACTCATCATGGCAGTACACTCCTATGAAGGGTTCAAGGTCATGAAAGTTGGTGTGAAGTGACCCAAACCCATCACAGTAGTACACACTCGTGTCATTACCATGCAAACAACGGCCAGAATGCAAGGTGCCGATCGAGGGTGGCCATGCGTCGCACATATCTGCATGTAGTGCAGTGCAGTGCGCAATGCAACCATGCACTGGTGCACATGCAAGACGTGTCATGCACTGCATGCATGCCCATTCACTGCCTCGCATGCAGCTTGATTTACGTGTCTGGTGTTGAGCCCGGCATACTTCCAAGCAGCCACTCAAATCGATGCGGGCAGCCAGGGTGGTGACCACGACCCATGCTTTGTGATCATGGGACAAACTTGGAAAGAAGGAATTCAGTGTCACTTTCAGGGATGGAGGGTGGGGGTACTCTGTTTATTCCAGGTTGCAGTGGATGGAAAAGGCAACAGGACGGAGGGGATGAATTTAGCTGACAACTTCAATACATATAGAAAAACATGGTCACTTGAAGGTGGTCCAGGTAGACATTGGACGCAACAAAAATCTAAGATGGATAGGATGTGCGGGTTCTCTCGTCAATGCAGCCCTGTATATTGCAGTGAGTTGCAGCTGCTGTTCGGCTATATTTTAGCCTGATGCCTGGGGGGGCCTGGGGCAGGATGCATCCTTGCTTGAGCCCCTGGTCATAAGCCAGCCTATGTCTGGCCCCCCCTAGTCAGCCAAGGGAGATCTAGTGCGCTGAACAAACGACACAGAGTCCCTAATCTTGACAAGGCAACACCTGCTCAACCCGCCTCGACCTAAACCCTGATCGCTCGGCACCTTCGCTGTAGAATTTAAACGTGGGGTCATCTGCATCGAGCGCGACATACAGGGGTCCGTTTGTCGCCAGTGCCTCCATCAGTGCGCCTTCGTCGCCCGTGGGAATGGTCACGTAGCCGCTGAACATGGCAGCCTTGGTTGTCTGGTTGCTCCTGAGGGCAGGGCAGGCGGACAGGGTATGACGCAAGGGGCAGGAGGCAGAAGATTAGGCAGGTGAGGAGACAGGGCAGGGAGGAGTGGTGAGGCGGGGGGGTACGGAAGGTGAGGGGACTCAAAAAGAGGACGTTCAAATGGTAGGAGGGATGGAAGGAGGAAAAGGGCAAGGCAAACGGGAGGGGTGGGACTGCATTAATGGGAGAGCCTCTCATACAAGATTTGGCAACGCAAACAGGAAACTCAATTAAAGCCGCTGCGAACTGCTCCCCACCCCCAACGCAGCTGCTGAGGCTCTATCTGCATGAGAAAGAAGGACATTCCTCACTTGCAGTATCCATTCTCCCCCATATAAGGGTAGTCATCCTCCATGACGGCACCTCCGTCTGCGATGATGAACTCCATGGCAGGTTCGCCCTCACCCCCTGCAGCCACGGCAAACAAGCAGTCCCTCAGCTAGGCAGGCATCAGGATTACAACAACGAGGCTGTGGCCTTGCCTCCTACTGGCACAGGGACCAAGCTGTCCCTCAGTCAGACGGGCATCAGGTTTACAACAACGAGGCTGTGGCCTTGCCTCCTACTGGCACAGGGACCAAGCTGTCCCTCAGTCAGACGGGAATGAGGATAACAACAACGAGGCTGTGGCCTTGCCTCCTACTGGCACAGGGACCAAGCTGTCCCTCAGTCAGACGGGCATCAGGATTACAATAACGAGGCTGTGGCCTTGCCTCCTACTGGCACAGGGACCAAGCTGTCCCTCAGTCAGACGGGCATCAGGATTACAATAACGAGGCTGTGGCCTTGCCTCCTACCGGCACAGGGACCAAGCTGTCTCTCAGTTATGTACATGTCATGATTACGACAGAGGCTTAACAATTTAGTTTAGTCATGGCTTCGCCCTCCCTTCCTGCTGGTGCAGGGAACAGGCAGTCTTTATGTAAGGCACGTGGCCTGATCACAACAAGAGGATGTTCATCAGGGATCCAGCCTCGCCTCCTGCCACCACATAAAACTAGCAGAAAAAAGAACCCGCCAGTCCGCCAGCCAGCCAGGCATGAAGTAGGAATTAAAGGTGAAAGCAGACAGACTGATGTGACACGATTGCAGATGTCCCCGCCCCTTCCACCACTCACCCCAGCAACCGCTCACTTTGTGGTCCCATGCGCAGTCCACTAGATGCTGTTCCGACAGGCTGAGCACCTGGCCTGTGGCTTTGAACCAGGTCCCGGTCATGGTGCCAGTGGTGGCAAAGCTCCCTGCAGGCAGAGAGTAGTGACAAAGACCAGGTTACAGCAAAGCACAGGCACTGCAGGCATATTATTAGCACTGCCCATTGCTTTGATTATGCAGTGGTTTACATCTCCCCCTTCGCAGTGTCTGGCCCCTCTAATGTTGACTCTTGGCCTCTTGGGTGGATGAAGCCGGAGCACAAACTAAAGCAACAGAGAGGGAAAACTGACGACCCCTGCGGCGTGACACTTGAGTAAACAACGCAGCTCAGGGGGGCATGCATGCCGCAACCGCTCTGGCACCAGGCCATCCTGGCGAGCCCCGCCCACCGGACCTCTCACACCACCACTCCCCCCTCCAGCTCATAGCAACAGCTGCAGAGGGCTTGAAATATATCCACCTCTTCCGCCCGCCCACTCACAACCCCAACACCACCCTCCCCCCTCCCACGCACAGCAAGAGCCGCAGAAGGCTTGGTCCTTCACCACCCCGTCTGCGCCAGTGCCCCGATAGTCCACGCTGGCGGGCAAGTCTGTGTCCTGCAGCTGGCGTTTGAAGGTGCCCAGGTAGCCGCCGCCACCTGGGGCAGCCTTGCGGGTGCGGCCCAGCAGGCCCTGGGAGCTTGGCTTGCGGGACGGGGAGTGGCCGAGGCTCGTGGCCAGGAATTGAACGTGCGGCAGAGCTGCAGAGGCACAAAGTCAACAGGCGGTGACATTTTAAATCAGTGTGTACCAGAGCACCTTCGAGAGGCTCAACTGGGCCCATGGGGATCAACTTTTGCCCGGGCAACAACCAGGGCTCCTGATTGTGCTGCACCAGGACCCCTTGGCTGCAGGCAAGGGTGTAGCTGATGAGTGGCAGATGCGTATTTCAGTAATAATGCAGATGCAGGCAGGGTGCAAGATGGTAAATGTCGAGTTCAACTTAAAATGGCTTCCCAAGCCAGGAAAGGTCCAGGAATGCAAGGCTCCTAGGTGCAAACCGGGTTCTGCTCATACAAAATCTAGCTCTGCGAGACGCATAGGAGGAAATTTGGCATGGAGTAATGCCAGGGTATCAATCAGGGACTGCGCAGAGGCCACTGTCAAGAGCATGAAATGAAGGGCATCAGGTGTTGGGGAACAGGTCAAATTGGGGACAGTAGACTATCACGCATCCACTGGTGTCTATCCTACCCACAACAAGCTAGAGGATGCCACCCGTGTTGAACTAATGGCTCCAGCTTTGTGTGGAAAGAAAGAAAGAAAAAATAAAGGTCCAAAAGAGGCTTCGCTGGAATGGAGCATGTGAATGAAGGGAGCGAAGCGAAGCTTGTGCCGAGGTGGCCACATCCACGCCCTTGCCCAGAGGACAGTGGCCTCGGCCAGAGAGGCCGCTGCCGCATTAAACGCTGCTGCATCGGCCAACGCAGCAGCGGCAGCGGTAGCAGCCGCAGCAACAACATCAGCTCCAGGAGGGGGAGCATTAACGGCAGCGACAGCGGGTAACCATACTATTGCCTTGTCCTCCACCCTTGGCAGTGCCTCGTATCCACTGACCTGCGAACCGATTGAGAGCCAGCTTGAAGCCACTGGTCGCGGCCCGCTCCTTGTTCCACGACTCAATGAATAGGCGGTTACGGGCGAGATGCGGCAGCGCGGCAGCGGACACGTCGTCTTGCGCCTCCTGCTGCGTAGCTTCCCCGAAGCCAGAGCCTACTTCGGTCCTCTGCAGGGCTTCCGCCACGGCCGCAACGGAACGCACAGCTGGGTGACCGCCTGCCAGGTTGGAGGGCAGCAGTGCCCGCGATTGTGCAACCACAGCCGCAGCTGCACCTGCTCCATACGTCCGCTGCTGCTCCTCTGCGTCGACCGAGTCACACAGCGGTGGTGGCTTGAATACATTATTGGAACCAGGGAACAAGTGGTCGGAGTAGAACTGGAAGTCTAGAACGTACTCATCGAAGTGGCTGCAGGGCAGAGGGTGCAATCGAGAGCGCTCAGAGGGGACAGAGGGTGAGATTGAGAGGGTTCAGATGTGACGGAGGATGTAGCTGAAAAGGCGAGTCGAAGTGGAGGAGGGTTAAGTCGGTAGGATTAAGGAGGGGACGGACCACGGATGCTGGAGTCATCAACACTTTCACACCTTTGTATATGAAACAGGCATGTGACAGATGAGCCTGGAAATTGCTGGGGGAAGGGACGGAGAATACACCTCCATCAGTTAACACAACTGCCTCCTCCCCCCTCTCACCTGCCCTCCAAGAGATTGACGCCTGTCATGTACAGCTTGAGAGGCCTGCCATCCTCTTGGGCCGTGTAGAAGGTGTAGGTGTTGGTCTGTTGGGTCCAATAAAAGGGCGCATAGAGAGGGATTTTGTTTGTGCGTGGAGGAAGGGAGGGGGGCGGAGAAAACGTGTGTGCTGTTCTGTTATCCTCCTCGTGAAACTGTTCAGGAAGAGATCCGTATGTGGGGGGTCTTGGGAGGTAGGCAGCTCTGTCCTTCCAGAAAACGGAAGGGGGGCTCAAGTGCACACACAGGTATGACTGAGTGAGCCTTTCGGCAGGTGGGGGTACGTGTGTGGGGAAGAATGTGGGGTGATGCGTAGGGTAAGGCGCCGGCAAAGCTGGACCTAAGAGCAGCACCACGGCAGCGCCATGTGCAACATTCGGTTCTTGTCAGCATAGGCACCCACAGTACATTGCGACAGGTAAGGGAAGGTAATCCAGATGCCAATTCAAAGAGGAGGGTGAGGCACTTTTTAAGCCTAGAATTAAGCTACTTGACGGCCTACCCCCGGGATGTTATGTACACTACAGGGTAAGCAACAAGCTTCCTTCAGAACCTGCAATGCCACGGCCTCACAAGAACCGACATGAGCTTCCTTCCATAATGTGATGCAAGTATCTCATCAGCACAAACTGCAGCTTCTGCTCGTGCATGCCTGCCAGCTAGCATCCATGATGCTGTTAAATTATTTAGCCCACGCGCAGAGCCTCCTGCAACACCTTGTGCTCGTGGTTGTCAGTCTGACAGCATCCTAGCAGAAACGTTGCGTTGCTATCACAGTCCTCATTATTTCATCTGTCCGCAGAGCTGCCAGTGGCACCAGACTGTCAGCTTCCATACGCTTGTGATACGTTTTACACTAGTATTCTGTTGTTCATTGTGACGTACTTTCGTCATTGCACATAGCCTTGTGCCACACCTTCTGCTCATGGTTGTCAGTCAGCGTCCAAACGAAGGAGAGCATCCCGCTGGGCATCTTGGCAGCGCCAGAGAACTGCCAGGCCGACAGGTCTGGCAGGGGCTGCGGCACACGATTCAACGGGGCATAAAAGATAGAAACCGTGCTCTGTAACTACATACGAGAAACAGTGCAGCATAGGCTGCGGCCGCAACTGTCTGTACTGAGCAACAGCGTTGACAGCCCTGACAGGTTTCATATACTGGCACACATTTTGAACAGGTCCCAAATCCTTGTTTGGCTGGTGAAATCAGTGTCATGGTATGGTCTGCATGCGTCTGATTTTGCTCCTGCTTTACTTCTTCCTTCGCCCCCCTATTCATCCCCTTGCTCAGCTCTGAGCTTCACACGGGTTGCTCAGTTGCAGAAATTTCGTAAGTTGTGAATGAAATCTTTCCAGCCACAATACCGCAGACCCTTGTATCCTTGGGGATCGAAATAAGCATTTGACAGGACCCAAAGCTGACATCTGCAGATGGCATGACAGGACTGCCCCCCTATATATCAACTTCAGGGTCATATTTCCAGGATCGGGGATGAGATATAAAAAAGGTTAGGTCTGGGACACAAGGGCGGCTTATATAGCCATCACCAGCCTCTGTCCCAACAGGGACTGTATGAGCCCAACTGCGTTGTCAAGGTGCATTCATTTCCAGGATCCGGGATGGGGTCCAGATTGTACGTGTCTTGGGTGAGAAGCCTACTTACGTGGCCACCATTAGCCTCTGTTCCCAGGAGGGCCAGCGTGGGGCCGGCAGTGTTGTCAATCTTCATGCACTCCTTGGTGAGGATGCGGGGGAAGGTGTTGAAGGTGAAGTCCTGTTGGGGGATGGGGAGGGGCAGAGCAGTGTCAAAGGGAGGCAGGAAGGAGGGTCAGATGATGCCGAAGGATCCGACCGCTCGGACAATCTTCAAGCATTGCCAGGGGAGGATGCCGGGGGACGTATTGACTGTTCTCCTCATCCCAGCCTCCTGAAGTTCCGTGGGCTGTGGGGGATGATGGTCAGAATCAGAAAGAAGCAGGGAGGAGGGCCCAAGGACGCCTGGAACCAGAGTACAAGGTGCTGTGAAGGAGTGCTGTCAGGGGTGCTGACTGCTGAGCTGAGGTGCTAAGCAGGGGTGCTGTCACTGGCGTTGTATCGAGATTGCTGTGCCAGTAACAGTAACATGCCACATAAGAGAACCAATGTCACAAATAAATAAATAAATAGTATTATGATCTTAATTCTAGACAAGAATGCCCGCCTCGGCTCAGCAGGCTCATGCACCTTGGTCCTGCTTCCAAGCATTGTGCACGTGGATCTATGGAGCCATGCGGGTCAAGGGAGACAACCTTATGTGTGCCAGGGCGGCTTCTTGGTCAGACCCAGATTCATCCCCACCAGAGAAGGTGGCTTGCCGGCTGCGGCAGCATGCAGCTGCTCCCCAGGCCTCTGCACACATCCTTACACGCCTTCAATAGGATCTTCCCAGATTCAGACTAGATTTCCTCAACGGCAGCTCTCACCGGCAAGGTGTAGGTGCTGTCCAGGCCCCCGTAAACGTCCATACGCATCATTTTTCCGGGGCTGTCATACCAGACGTGAATGGGGATCCTGCATGTTGGAGAGGGGTGTTTTGCTGCAGAATCTAATCATTTACACCAAAGGCCTCATTTGAAAGGGAATGGGAAGGGGAGAGGGACTCCCTAGTGAATACATACTTGTATTCTAGAAGCACATCTCCAATATGTTTGATGTTGAAACCTGCCATGGGTCAGCCGGAGTAGGCATGGCCTGTCCCTCTGGCATTCCAAGCTGAGCACTTATCGAGCTCCTACTGCGCTGTCATGCCCCAGTTTGCTACCACTGCATGCTGGCTTTCAGTAATCAGAAGGTACCATGTGCACCTGAGTGTTCAGTGATAGGCTGCCCGTGCCCATGTGGTGTCTCGGCGTTCGTAATTTAATCCGGTACATCCACCCTGAAGTCCTGAGGTCTTCAGAATCTTTGTGTGTTGGCCTGCAGTGCCCCCATTTCTGCCATTGTCCCAGACACCACATTCGTGCATCAGTCCCTTCCTACACATGTTCCCGCGTCCAGTGCCCCTGGCAGTGAAGCCGCTTCACCGGTACTGAGGCAACCCTGACGAGTGGTTCCAAGCGGGGTTGGCGTTTACCTGAGGCCCGCGAGCTGGACCATCTGGATGTAGGGCATCTCGACGGTATACTGCATTTCAAACATCGACGGCCATACTGGCGGGGGTGGGGCTTTTAATGGCGATTCCATGGTCTGGATGCCATCTCTCGCGTGGGATCCAAAATCATGTCGTGTCAGAGCTCCATGGGTCAATGCTATTATTAGCAGTTGAAAAAATGCAGAGGTGATTATGTTGCACTTCATGTCTCCTGGATTTGGACGTAGAGGGCGGGAACGACACATAAGGGTTGTCTGAATGTTCGGCCCAGTCTTTCGATCCAGGGTCCAGACTCCAGATCTGTATTGTGCAAGAAGTGAGTCCACTGAAGCAGCAAGTTCGTCCTCGCATGAATCGTGTCATGTTATTTACTACATTCGTTGGTGATGCATCAGTGCATCCTTTGTGTAAGTAGCCAACTAGGGTTCACTCATCTAGGGCCTCCAGCAGACAGTCAGCGATGCATGATCTTGAGGGTGCCCACCGAAATGTTATATGATCAACTCGGCGAACAACGTTATGGTCATTAAGATATTTTGCGGTGATGCAGCTTGAGGGGTAGATCTGAAGGCGCGAGAGGCTAGGGCTGTTCTGCCCATGCAAGCTCCCGTCCCGTACCAATGTCCCCATCTGGATCCTAGGACAAGATCTACACCTGTTTCCAGTTTGGCAGGGCGTTGGTTTAAATCATGCATCCGAAGCTTTTTAAACTTTCACGACCTGAACAACGATATTGAGTACCGGTCAATGGGCGATCAAGATAGCTGGTATACGCGGAGGGGGCGTGAGGCAGCTTGAAACGACTGCGCCTCGTTGATATCAGCAACATGAGTCAGTCGGCTGAAACGCCCCCTGTTGAGAACATCTGCTCCGACCCGCGACATGCAGCCACAAACCTCATGCTGCACCGCATTGTGCAACGCTTTGATTTGTCGCCATGGAAGAAAGCCTTTTATGAGGGCCCCCTCGTCACCCTGGTACGAAAGGTGGTGCAGAAGGCGAGTGGAGACAAGCGATGCAAAGTCCATCTTGAAGGCTCCGTGCCGCATGGTGGGGTGCTGGACTGATGGCTAGCTGGGACCTGGGTGCGGCTAAGTGTATGCAAGCAGCAAATGAGGATTATGCGTTCAGCCATTGCTACAGGCGGCAGGACGAGGGTTCATTATGAAAGGTCTTAGGTAGACGTTTGCTACATGAGATTTCTCTGCCAGGCAGACACACCACCATGTCTGTGGCTCTCTACTTGCAACACAATTGCTGCCTATGGACTGCATAAATTGAAACCTAGCTGCAGGCCATAGCCTTGGTCAAAAAAATGCAACACTGTGGGATTGATTGAGACACTGATACTGGCAGTACCATTAATGGATGTGCGAGTTGAACCCTACATGAACATGGTCATGACTCGATTCTTTTACCCGCCGTCTTTTACCCGCTCGTAGGCACCTCGCTTGTGACGTCTGATGCCGATATGGTTGTTCGCAGACAAAGTAAGAAGCTGCACAACATTGATATTCAAGAATAAGCTTTGCTGCCCTGGGGCCTTTGCAGACAATCCAGGCGAAGTACAGCGCACAAGTTATATGCCTAAATAATCAAAGCTGTTTAATTTAGCTGTAAGGACATATCTTTGTACCACGCACGAGCATCAGAACATGGTCTGGGCTTGGAGCATTTGCTGTATGGCTGCGTTCCGCATGCATCTTCACATCTTGCGCACCATCAGCTTGTCATGCTTGGCCAGACGGCTTTGTAGTGTGCAATGGTCGCTGTTTTCCATATGGTTATATCATGAAGAAGGCAGAGCATGGAGGTCTTAGCCAGATCCATCGCTTGCTTCTCCTGCAGATTGCACCATGGACCAAAATAAGAAACGTGCGATAAGAACGGCTTTGTACAAGAAGATCGACAAGGATGAGAGGTGCGTCTGTCTTATTCAGTGAGGGGCTGAACACTGGGCGGAATACTCTATCATGTTTCTCCATGAAATGTATAATGCCGATCAGTGGTTGTCACTAAATGAGTTGATCCTGAAGGTTGAGTATCTGTTTAGGGTCATAAAGAAGCAAGTGTGAGGAAGGGATACCAGTGAAAATGATTTGATATCCAGCTCTTTGTAGTTAAGTATTTCAACTGCCAGACAATGGCTGATGAACTCTCCACTTACTTTCATCAGATGACCACACACATGTTTCATGCAGGTTTGAATCGAAGCCAAAAGTCAAGATTGGAAGCAAGTGCATTGAAGTCAAGGCAAAACTGACCTTTGTGGAGGCGCAGAGACAGGCGCTGGCACACGCTGCGCCGCCTCAAACAGACGGTGCCGCTGCTGCTGCTGCTACCTTCAAGGCTGATATGGAAGATAGCCATTGCGATGGGACCCATCTTGAAGACCTGGACCGGGACATCAGGATAGACATTTTGTTTGAGTGGGCGAGTTCGGGCAAGGTGAGCAAAGAGTGATCACTCATTAATGTCATCATCAGTGTATGTATGTGGTTTTCCAGCCTTGCAATATCAGCGTCTGTGCGACCAATGCAACAGTAGCAAAACTGGCTGTTGCCATCTGTCTCGTAATCCTGCTCACCCAAGGATCTTTGTGAGGATATCAAAATATAGTGAATCCAGAAGTGATATCCATCCTGTGTTTGTTGCTGCAACTGTACTTTGCTTGTTTTGTTCTCACACTTGCCACCCATGTTGTTGCCTGTGAAGCTGGTCAATGAGCGTGAAGAGAAGAACCCATTTGAGGATAAGCCTGAAGCAATGTGCGTAGCGATTCCAACATAATATAATATCATTATTTTATTGGAGAACTGTTTGTATGTCTGCTGGTCTGTGTACTTCTGCACAAGCCAAGGCATGCCCATGCTGCTGTTGCTGCTTTTAAAAATGCGTTGGTCATCTATTGATGGAAGAGTGCTCTCAATCGGCCCACTTGACAATTTCAAATCAGGAGAATTTATCCGCTGGGAACTAGCTGGGTGGGTCAGCGCTTGAGCTGAACTTTGTGTGAGGGCTTCCTGAGCCTTGAGACTGTAAGACCACGTCAACATAAACTCTTGCCCTTTTCCCCAGCTCAACGCCTTATCCAACCCCTGATTCAAACCCTGACTCGATGCTCCAGGTGTGCGGTGAAGGCTCTGAAGCTCATGAAAAGCGCTAGAGCACCAGGTTTCAGTCAACTTGGGGGATGCAAAATCGAGAGCCTGGTCCTGTGGCGCCGGCGTGCACATCGAGAAGCTTGTAAAGCTTGCCCCCAGTCTCCTGTCAAAGGAAGCTGTGCCGGGATGACAGCCTTGCATCTCCTGACAGAGGTTTGGAGGGCGTTTCTGCCGGAGGAAAATCTGCCGGAGGAAAATCTGCCCGACCAAAAGCCTTCCAAGCCTGATCCAAACTACGCGGTGCGCTCCTGTCGAGCCATGCCATGCATCCCCATGACGTTCTGATCTTGTGCACTAGTGCTTGGTGCCCGCATAGGGCATGTGATAGGTTGGTAGAGCTGTTTCCCCCTTATCCTTCCGAAATCAGAGAGGGGACAGAAGAAACAGAGGCATTTAACACCATGTTTCCTCGTTGGGCACGTATTATACGTTCATGCCTGTAGCTGCCTCATTTCCCTTGTCCTTGCATCAGGTGCGCATGCGTCACATTGAGCGTGAGATCAGGGAAACGCAGCGCACCGTGATGATCCATGAGTTATTGGACTTTGGGAAATTTGAGGCATGCCGCAATTGTGTTCGTTACCTGATTTCGGACATCGACCGCCTGGTTCTGCAGCCGCTGGAAAGGGAGCTGTCTGGGATAAACCAGCAGCAGCAGCAGCAGGATCCGGCTGATGAGCAATTTTCAGATCTAGAAGCAACATTGGAGAAGATCCTTAGAACTGGTCCCGGTACTGATATCCACAGCGGTGTCAGCCTGCCATATGGGGCGCCTCCTGCTGGGCGCATTGCTACGAGCCTCTCTGGCAGCTGCGACGCAGATGATCCTGAGAACGAGGGTGAGGAGGAGGACGCGGAGGACAAGGGTGAGGAGGAGGACGAGGGCGAGGAGGACGAGGAGGAGGACATGGAGGATGAGGATGAGGACATGGAGGATGAGGATGAGGACATGGAGGATGAGGATGAGGACAGGGAGGACGTTGGCAATGTGCAGGACCAGGTTCTCATTGAGGGCGGGGCGTGCGACGGAGTGGCTACAGGCAGGCGTAATCTAGTGCTAGGTGTGCTGAGTGGGATGCAGCCACAGGGCGTGTCAAAATCCCCGCCCCTGTTCCGGTTTGTCAGCCCCTTCCCGTCCCTGCTGAGCAGCTCGTCGAAGCCCCTGTCCCTGTCTCCGCCTAGCAGCTCCTCGAATCCCGCGCTCCTGTCCTCGCCAAGCAGCTTGACAGTTCCCTCGAGCTCATCTGGGCGCAAACATGGTTTGGCTGCCCCGCAGCTGCAGCAAGAGCAGCAGCAGCAACAAGGTTCACAAATGCAGCTGCAACGAAAGACACAGCAGCAACAGGGGTCACTCCAACAGCAGCAGCACCAGTATGGGACAGAACAGCTGCAGAAACAGCAGCAGCAGCTGGAGCAAGAGCAGCAATACCGACAGCAAGAGCAGCAGCAGGGGCCAGGGCAGCAGCAACAGCAACAGCAGCAACAACAGAGGCCAGAAGAGCAGCAGCAACGGGGGCCTGAAGAGCAGCAGCAACAGAGGCCAGAACAGCAACAGGGACCAGGACCGCAGCAGCAGCAACAGCATCAGGAACAGAGGCCAGAACAGCAGCAGCAACAGGGACCAGGACAGCAGCAGCAGCAGCAGCAAAGGAGGCCAGAACAGCAGCAACAGCAGCAGCAGCCTCCATACAGACAGCAGCAGCATGTTACATCGCCTGCCCACCCTATAAGGGCTGCCGCTGCTAGCCCCTTTGGTCCCTTCGCCGGCAGGTATGATCCGGTAGTACAGAGGAGGGATCCCTCCTTCATGCAGATGCTGGAGGAGGGGCTGGGCACAGCTGCTGGGGCGGCAGCTGCTCCTAGCCTCATGACCAAGATGCTGGGCCTGGTGGAAGGAGGCCTTGAGCTGTTTGAACGGGATAGGGAAGCAATGAGGAGCGCCATGGCTGTCATGGCGCTCAAGAGGCAGTGATGCTGCTAGGCTCAAACAACTTTCGTCGATCTGGCGTCACCATTTTGTTGTCTTGTCTCGCTGTGGCATTGCGATGCTAGCACCTGGACTGCTGCGAATTCTTTGCTGTGAAGCTGAGATGCAGCGATATGTCTATGGTTACCTGTGACCTGTCTATTGACTGGTTGAAAATGAGAGATGGAGCTGGTGGGGGCGCTGCAGCCCCAAAGTTAGAGCCTGGGATGAGGTCCTTCCGTAAGGACTGCATTTCCAGGTTTGTTTTTTTCAGTCCGAAACACGTCAGCTGGCGCATGGGACTTGTGACCGGGAACCCCATTCGAGATCTTACAAAAGCTTGCAGTGCCTGCCATGTTGCAAAGCAATCGACCTCTGCCATGTAACTTCTGCAGTTCTGGAGACTGCTGATTTAGAAGAACCTAGCAAGGAGACAATGTTTGCACATCCGTGTGTGTCTGGAATTGGGAATGTGTTTGGTGAGGCTGGGCTTAAGATTGCCGGAGAAATGTAGTGATTGCTGACAAGGAACCAAAATCCTGTCCCTCACGTCTTTTATGCCCGAATGGTCTCTTGCAGTTAAGGCGTCTGCGCATGGCCACAGTGGAATTGGTTGGCAGGTGCAGGTCCGACCTCCACCCACCCCTTTCATCACTATTTATTGTAGCATGTTTTATCTACAATTCAAATACATCAGGACATCACGGTATACAGAGAGGAGGGGGGGGGGCAGAAGCCCTGCTACCTGGGCCATCAGCTGTACCTGGTCATCTGCCCAGTGCCTGGCAACCCGTCGAAGGTGGTATAATGAGCACTGAAATAAACATGGCCCATGCTTTGCCCTAGAGTCTCTGATTCCGACCGCTGCTGCAATCTGTGAAACAGAGTTTTTGCCTGTGCCGAACGGCATATGGGAGGCCCATGGGGGCCATGGCATGGCAAAATGCTAACAAGCAGAAGGTCCATGACGTGAAACGTCTGGGCCATGTATAAAAAGGCTCGGCCGCGTGGGTGCCCAACTGTTCAGATGGGAAAAAAGAATAAACTAAAAGAAAGATGGAACAAATAATAAAGGAACAAAAGGAGAGTCCAGGCACCTGAGCTCCTCTAGTAACCAGCTCTCACTGAAGTCTACAAAAGCGTCCACAACATTAAGTCAATGACGTTACACCTCTGGGCCCTGCTCAAAAAGGCTCGGCCGCGTGGGTGCCTACATAAATGGAGCAGAAAAAAAGAAAATGAAATGCTGGGACAGACAAAAGGCACAAAAGCAAGTGCATCCCACCCTTGCTCGGCCTGGTACAGCTGGTGGAAGTTTGTGGCACTGTTCAGGGGACCTGCCCACCCCTGCTCCTGTAACTGCTCCCTGACACTAGGGCATTGGAAACGAGCATGTAGTGCATCCTCTACATGCTCGCCATCACCTCTTGACAAACATCGTTGGCAGCAGCATGCCTCTCGCCGCTGACCGCCGCGCTGTCCTCTGGTGTCAACCTTGCTGATCGCGCCGAGCCGCATTCGCAAATTTGTACGCACATATGCACACTCCCTCGTGCTGGTGCAGCTTCTGGCTAGTGCCAGCACGGCGCCTGCCGAGGTCTGAAACCAGGCGCAGTAGGTCACCGCAGACCTGTGCTCAGTGGTAGGGTCCCTAGGGTCCCCCCCGCCGCTTGCGTCCAGCTGCGCCTGCTCGTAGGCTGCGTCAATGAGAGCCGACACCTTTGTAGGTCAGCCGCTGCCTTGCGCAATTTCGGGGCGGCCGCCCCCGCTCCAGCTCCTCCAGTGCCCCCAGCAGATCAGAGCACCAGGTGCATCCTCCAGTGCCCTGGCTGACTGCAAGCTGCATATCTGCTGCCATGGCCTCAGCCATTAGAGGGCTGTCTTGCTGTGCTGCCTGTGCCACCACTGCATTTTAGAAGCGGAGGATATGGGTCCACCAATCTCACCGTAATGGCTGGATCTGTAACTCTCTCAGAACCCCCAGCCGGCGGCTGATGCGTGGCCCCGCAGCTTGGCGCAATTGCTGAAGCAGGCTGGACTGCATCTTGTTGTGAAGACATTGCCGTGGCCGAAGGTGGCTGGTGGCTGGTGGCCCACACCTTGTCGCTGTAGTTGGCCGCTGGCGCTGCGTAAACAGCTGCCAACCAGATGCGTGTTGGTCGATGGTGCCTTAGGCGCACCTTGGCAGCCATGCGGCGAACGCGGTGCAGCGCGGCAGCCAAAGGTGCCTCTCTACCTTGTATGGCCCTCTTCGAGCTGCTGCTTTCGTGCTGAATGATGCCCAAAAACTTACATTCTTGGACACGCTTCAGCGCGGCGCGGTCAGGGCTGTACACGCACACATGGGCTGGCTGTCGGTGCTGCGCTGCTAAGCGGCAGCAAAACTCCATGATCTCTGTCTTGCTGACGCTGACCTGAAGCTGTTTATCTGCCGCATACTCATGCAGGGCATCAAGCATGCGCTGCAGCCCTGCTGGGGTGCCGGCTAGCAGGGAGGTGTCGTACGCATACAGCAGGCAACGTAGCTATCGCCCCGCCTGAAGCGCAATATCCTCTGCCGGGCAGTTGGCTGCAAGCCGGGCCGGCAAGTCGCTAAGGTATAGACTTAATAGCAGAGGGCTCAGAGGACAGCCTTGCTTGATGCCTCTGGTGCAAGGCACATGACCAGTGCGCTTGTGGCCGACTGTGAGTGTGTAAACTGCACCGGCGTAAAGCGCTTGCACAGCGCGTAACAGGCATGCAGGCATGTGAAGGTGCTCGCATAAATGCCGCCACAACTGTCCCTGTGGCACGCTGTCGTAGGCCTTGGTGAAGTTCACAAAGGTGACAAGCAGCTTGCCGCGGTCAGCAGCTGCCCGTTGAGCATGGACTGCAAGCCTGAGGAGGAAAGCGGCCTGGAGCGTGCTACGGCGTCGTTGAAACCCAAACTGCTCAGGAGTGTCGTGGCCGTACAATTGTGCCCTCTCATCGGAGATGTCTTTTAGCATGCTGGCATACAGCCGGTACTGCTAGTGATGGCGATGGGCCGTTTATCAATGGGGTCTAGGGGGTCGCCCTTCTTGTAAGCAGGCTGAATCCTGACTGGCTGCCAGGCACTAGGTTCCCCCCCGCACCGCCATCGCTGTCAACCAGTCTTGCAGCAGATCCCTCAGCACGTGCCGTTGCTCCCCGTCTGAATCGTCCTCTACCAGGGCCATGTTAATGAAGGGTGCTGCCCGACCGTCTAGGCCCGCTGCAGTGTGCACCCGCATGCGGGAGAAAGCCCTGTCGAAGCAAGAGGCAAGCTGAGCAGCTGATACGCCTAGGTCCTCCGGCTGAGCGGTGGTAGGAGGCAAGGTTCTCTGTGGCGCCGCTGCAGAAGGGTGTGTAGTAGTGGCTAATTGCTGCCGCAGGTTTGCCTCCCACCTCAGGAAGGAAACAGCCGTGGTGGGGCAGGTCTGCCTCCTCTCTTGCAGCTGCTCCTGGTAGACACTGTTCTCATGATGCTGCAGTCTGTCAGCTATAGCCGCTGCCATATGGCGCGTGTAACAGCGGCAACGTCTTCATGCTGTGGAATTGTAGCGGTGCCTGGCTGTCTCGCGCTCTGGTCCTGGGGCACTATCTCTGAACCTCCGCATCCCACCATGGGGGGCGCTGACGTTGTCCATGCGGGGCATGGGGCCGCGGAGTGCGCCTCAAGCCTAGTTTACGCTGCAGACCAAACTGCGGTCGTAAGCGTCGCTGCGGCTTCCTCGTCGTAACCTGCCGCAATGGTTAGGCTGAATAGCCGTAGGCGCTGCTCATCGCAGGCCAGCGCGCCGCTGTAAATGTGTGCCTTATCAGCTCTCCATGTTAGGATGGTTCGGCTGGTCCTTGCTGGCTGGGCAGCATCAGGCTGACATCACCTCACGTCCATAAACGCTATCTACCAGAGGCTGTAAGGTCGCCGAAACCGGACGATGATTCGAAACATCCGATCGGGTGGGTAGCTCCCCACTTATGTCCACCTGCCGCCACATGGTATATTGCACCGCGATGTGGTCAACGTGGGACCAGCCAGTAGCCGCAAGGAAAGACGCGTCCCCTTGGTCACCCTTGCGGCCCGTGAGCAGCAACATCCAGGAGGCCACCGCTGCGTCGAGCAGCGTCCGCGCCTGCGGCGTCAGTATTCTGGGCGGCTCACCGGGGAGCGCCCGGTGCGCGTGTATCTCAGGTGCAAGTTGGATTGCCCATGCGTGGTCAGCACCGCCGTCCGGGAGCTCGCTGCCATGCTACACGTCCGCATTGAAGTCCCCCGCCCAAATGCAAGAGTCTTGCTTGCTGAGCTGCTCGTGCTGCAACTCCTCTAGACGCTTCTCATACTCCCCGCCTCCCTGGCATCATGATTCTGCCCTATTGGGGGCAAGCAAATACATGTCAGGAAATTAGGCTGAGAGCTGTTAAAAAGTCTTCCGCTGCATATTAGCCAGACCAGGCCCCCTTGGCTGGAGGTGCTGTTCAGGCCGCAGAGTCCCAAAACGTTGCTGGTTACCAAAAAGGCCACACCCTGTACCTTTCCTGACCGCTGTTGGGCCCAGAACAGAGTGTGTCTAGGTGCCAGCAGCTGCTGCATCATCGCAGGTGGGGACGGGGGCGGGAGGTAAGCGGGGGCGGGGCCTCCTGTCCGACAGGCAGCTGACAGATGTCGAGCGCCCGCTTTCAGCGGAAACTATTCTTGTGCAGGTTTCGAGACGGACTGCCGCTGATGGCCTCCACTCAAGCCATGCGGGTCTATAACAGGGCCATGTGTGCAGCCATGCGTGGCAGGAGTTGCTACTGTCCCTTGCGCTGCCGCTGCTGCTCCGCTTGCTGTTGCTGTTGCCTCTATTGCTGCTCCTACTGAGGCTGCTGTGCTGCCGTGGCTGCTGTGCTGCCGTGGCTGCTGCTGCTGCTGTGGCTGCTGTGGCTGCTCATGCTGCCACGCTTGCTGTTTCTGCAACAGATTCTGCTCATGCTGCTGCGGCTTTCGGTACTACCCCCCTGGTACAACTGCAGAAGCAGAAGGTAGAAAAGCAGTATAGAAACATGTTACATGGAAAGGGCGGCTGATACAGCCGGCAGCCAGCCAGGGAGCAGGTCATATTATCTGACAATGCCCCCTGTGCAGTGATATATATAATATATGTATACGGCACCATGTCCGGGAGGTCGGTAGAGAAGTGGCATTGATATGGGTGGCATGGCGTCGAGCATCTTGGCATACTTTGCACAGGCTTTACGCTACAGGTGTTGTCCCGCAATTTGCGCCGCAATTTTCGCGATCGAGATCGGCGAGAGCGAGCGAGCGAGTATCCATCCGCTGCTTTGCCCCCAATGTTATCCGGCATTTTATACGTCGCTACTCTCCCGAATCTATCAACTCAATACTCCCAATTTATAAGAACCGCACCAACAAGGGGGGTCAGCTCAAAACAATACTGACTTGCAAACCGAAAGTCACCGGGACCGCCGGTGCATATTTGAATTTTGAAACAGGAGCCTGTTCCGTCCCCCGTTGGTCATCACAGAAAAATGCCAGGCGAGACCGGTGAGAATGAGTTCCTGCTAGCTCTACATATTGGGGCCGGCTCCTGAACACCCGGGCACCCACCCAAACATGCCTCAGTTTACATTTTTTATTCATGAAGCAATCCTGCCAGCGTTTATGTCTAGTGCCCCTGTCCATGCATTGGTGCAGCCCCGTGGCTTCCTCGATACGCCTTCACCCTTGGGCTACTCCTCCTTTGTTCCTTCATCGCTTGCGATGCTGCCAGGAGAGATGCAGGCGGTAGCAGGTGAGTTTGGTCCCAGCTACTGCACACAGGCAGTTAGTCCGCCCTCTCATCCAATGAAGGAATGGATTATCCTTTCTTCCCTGGTGCTATCAAACACGGAGTATAGCCTAATGCTGTCTTAAAGCTCTCACCAGAAGTGAGCAGTCTAGACATGTGAATTGTGACCAGGCTTGCACAACTGGCTTTGGGGCCTACTGGTATATTTGAGGTTTGCTGTGTCAAAAATATTATTTAACTGTACGGTAGCAAGCATGCATACATCGACAGTGCATCAGTAGTGATTGGTCGGGTACGGTATCTTAAAGCTATGGCTGGTTAGGATAGTAGCAGATATATATGCATCATATGCGGAATAATCAATGTGACTGAATGCATGAGCGCATTTCCAGCACACAGCCTTCTAGTAGTTCAGAACTTCAGGCAGGCCATCAACTTGCTGATTTCTGGCTTTCTCAATTTAATTTGGATGATTGGTAATAATCTCTACATCAGCTTGTCCTTGCACACTCACCTGCCCCTCCTGTCATAGTCTTTAAATTGAGTGACAATGACTCTGAAAACGGATTCACGGCTCGATGTGCAGCTTCGAAGAGAAAATTCAGGGTCTGAGGGACGCCGCTGTGGGCCAGGCTGCACAAGCCAGCGACGGGCTCCTGACAGCCCTCAACTCTGCCGATGACATGGACCTCACTGAGCTCAACATCCCAAAGCGCTCCCTGGCACAGGCAGCCGCATTAGGTGCTCATGGCACCTATGGATTCAGAGGCGCTGCTCCCTCCTTCCCAGCCTCCTACCCCTCTATATTTGCTGCAACCCCTGCCTACCCCTACTGGCGTGTTGTAGATGAGGAACATTGGCCGGGGGCCTAAAAATCTATGTTTACATTGGGGTGTGAGGGAAAATCAGTATTGCTAACTGGTCTTTCTAGCTATCATTGAGCTGATAAGGATTGATGAATCATAACCGGAAAATCAGGAAAACCAACTACCGGAACCTTAGACGGCACCATACAGTCTCCTTTTTTATATTTGCGGCATTTTGCTGTGGCTGCTATTAATTCGTCTATGCATTCTCATAAATTTCTGATCTATCAGGCGATATTCTAAAAAACATATGGATTTTGACCACCCGGTTTGTAAGAGCTGGCATGTGAATGGTAGGTACTGCATGGAGGATGGCCGCCGCTCAAGAAAAGCTACGTCATGTCAAATGTCAATGACATTTCTCCTCTGGGCCCTGCTTAAAAGTCTTGCTTCATGGGCGGCCAACTCTGTCTAGTTGGGAGAAAAGGAAACCTGTGGCAAGAGGGAAGAAAGAAAGAAAAGAGACAAGGGAGATAGTACTTCCCTTCCCCCCAAAGGAGTGGCA
This sequence comes from Limnomonas spitsbergensis, assembly GCA_037349105.1. Taxonomy (NCBI): domain Eukaryota; kingdom Viridiplantae; phylum Chlorophyta; class Chlorophyceae; order Chlamydomonadales; genus Limnomonas; species Limnomonas spitsbergensis. The sequence continues at coordinate 2,056,183 of JAYJMM010000118.1, forward strand.
GTTCGAACATTCCCAGCACATCTAGAGTCGTGCGTAGGAAGTCATAAGCAAAGAAAGGGGAGACAGCAAAAGATGACCAAACAGGGAAACACTTGTTCCAGTTCCTGTTCCTGTGTCAGTTCTTGTTCGTTTCAGTGCCCTAGCGTGAAAGAGAGGCTGAAGGCGAAAGGTTGGGCCGGCCCCCCGAAGGGCGCCACTGACTTTCAACAGTCGTATTAGGGCAGGCATGGGTGGGAGGCTCTGGCTTTCGTGCAGGACGTGGTCGACTTTGTTGAGGGCTAGTCTGCTGTCTTTTTTCTTGCCTCTTTAGGGACGGGCTTTTCCCTTTTTGTCGCTCTCTTGCTTTCAGAGGCAGGGATCCTTCGGTCTGCCTTCTGCGTTTTCTAGCGTTTGTATTTTTCTTTGCCCTTTGTGCTCCTCTGTCTTTTCTCTAGCCTATAATTCCTTTCCTTTTCCCTCCCGACCAGACATAACGTCAGAGAGCCCGCAGGCAGGGTTCAAGGCATAATTCAGTTGCAGGGCACACACGTCACTCGGGGGCTGCGCCAACGGCACAGCTTTTACATATAATAATGGCCGTCCACCGAGTCACGCCGCCCACCGACCCACGCATTGAGTGGTGGTGGTCAGGGCCTCTAGCGAAGCACGCCTGAATAGCTTTTCTTGGGTGCATCAATTTGCATAGTATCGATCCATCCGCATCGCTTTATCCGCCTCAGGCTAACTTGTGGCGCAGCGGCATAGTCGGCGAATGTGCCGTACGGCCTTTGGATCGATCCATCCGCATCGCTTTTTCCGCCTCGGGCTAACTTGTGGCGCAGCGGCATAATCGGCGAACCTGCCGTACGACCTTTGCAGATTAGTCAATTAAAGCCGTGGTTTCGGCAGCAAAACATCAGACCATCCTCACTTGCACCCGAATGAAGGAGCTAGCTGTGTTACAGCACATCATAAGTACTTGAAATCAGCACTGAAGCATTTATCTGCAAGCCGCAGCAATGAGAGGTAACGGATGCACAGAGTTACTGCTGCTGCCACGGTAGTGTCGGCGTCACGGGTTAATCGGCCCGTCCGAGAGACCGCAGTCTGGCTTGGATTCTCGTTTTTCAGACTTCAAATGACGGACCGTGTCCCTCCATTTAATTTGCTGTGTCTTAGGGTTATCCTTTCGTCTGCGGGATGCCTCATCATCCACGGGGCTACTCCTCATTCTCCTCATCGTCGGCACCTTCTGCAACATCGACTGCAACGCAGTTACGGCTCGAACCTATCATCACAACAAGAAAGGGTAGGTTCCCAACCAAACACAAACGTTATAAGATGAGTATGTGACTTCGACACCTTGAAACTCATATAATTTGTTCAGGGTTCAATAATTCAGTTGCAAGCCTGGCTTTATCTAGCTAGAGAAGTAAGGGCAGTAGGCCCACTGACCCATCCCATCTGGCTACCGGTATGCTCATTTCAGTGTGCACCACACCGGCGTGGTTACCTTTAGCAGGCTTCTGGCTACTGGGTGGTCACTCAATCATGGGCCATTTAGGATATAACCTTTTAGAGGCCTGCAACCGTTGGCTTTAACAGCAGGGTAGAAGTACTGCGCTACTAGTCCGCTGTGACACTAGGGCCCAAGGCCCACGGCCATGATGTGGCTAAACTGGCACCTGATGACTGAACACACCATCAACTAAATAAACACCGAGGCCCCAGCATGGATTGCATGCTATCGACACATATGCTGTCTGGATTTCTGCTGATTGCTCTGCGTCCATGTGCGCAGCTTCAAGGACAATATACAACGTCTGAGGGTGGCTGCAGCCAACCAGGCAGTAGCTGCCCGCGGTAGGCTGTTGGCAGCTCATCTGGATGATATCAGTGACTTTGACCTATCGGAGGTCAGGATCCCAAGAATCTCCCGGAATGCTCCGAGCGATTACGGTGCTTATGGCGCTTCCGGCGCTTATGGCTCCTATGGGTCTTACGACTTTCGAGCGGCTGACCTGGATCTTGCACCCACATCAGTTTCAGACCCCTCTTTCCCCCCGCCACCTTCTCCCTCCCCTCCTCCACCCCCTTCCCCCTTTCCACCACCTCCCTCTCCTTCCCCTCCACCCCCTTCCCCTGCCCCTCCTCCCCCTTACCCCTCCCCTCTCCCCCCGTCCCCTCTCCCCCCGTCCCCCTCTCCTCAACACCCCTTCCCCTCTTCTACATCCTCGGTTCTCACAACCGAGCCCTCACTCGCCCCTTCCCCCTCCCCCTCTCCCCCTTCCCCCTACCCTCCTCCCTCATACCCCTCCCCTCCTCCCCCTTACCCCTCCCCTACATCGTTGGTTCTCACACCCGAACCCTCATTCGCCTCTCCCCCCTCCCCTCCCTACCCTCCCACCCCCCCTGCACCGGAACCCGACTCTAGTACCTCCACCTCAGACCGTTCCATCGACATGTGTCCGCCAGATCTTCCGCCGGATCTGCGCCCCCCTATCACATACACAGTCCTGGCTCCACCGAGCCCGAGTGGCAGCTACACCTACACTGCCAGTGCCCTGGGACCTACCTACCTTTTTTCTCCAGTTGGCGGACACTGCCAAGCGGTAGGTAGGGGCAACCACTTGATGCCTGGCTACCCCTTAAGGCCCTGAGCCTCTGAGACATAACCTGGCGGAAAATAATCCCAGGGTCTGTCGGTTGCTGTTGATGTTCAAGGTATGGAATTGCTGAATCAGATTGATTGAATACCACTCCAAAGCAATCCACGTCATGAAGTTGTATGCTCACATATCGATTTATGTCTCGCTCTGTTGCCTTGGACCTAGGGTGGTCTATCCTTGTCCTGAATGTGACTGTTCGCATGTGACTTGTGGACAAATCCAGTGTGCCTAGTAGTGCCCAGGGCCATGAAATCTTGAAGTCCACCCTTGCTGCAATACCGTGAGCAGGGCATGATCTTTAAGGTCACCATATCGGAGGCCCCATCTGGCTACACGCCGACTGAAATTACCATCCCCAATTGGACGTTTGGATCCTATCCCAACCTTGCTGTCAATATTGGAGACAAGGTGAGAGGCCTGAAGATAGTGCTCACTGACTGTTCCGCCATGCCTTCCTCTTCATATTGAATTTCGTGCGCATCATGCCACTTTTAGCAGGCCTCCGGGCAGACATCACTGGGCCACTTGGGGGGCAAATCATTGATCAGCCTAAGGCTGGTGGCCCAAGCAGCACTTCAGCAGAGCTTGCTGCACCAGGCCTCGTAGGCCGTCTTTCGTGATGTACGGTACTGGTAGCTGAATCGTAGGAGGAGCATCCTGAAATGAAAAAACCTTACCTGTACCCAGCACTGTCTACCTGTAAGTGCTTTTGGCAGCATTGGCCTTCATCAGCCGGAAACGTTTGCACAACGCAGTGCCTACCCGCCAACCAATATCTTGTGTAACTCCATTTACTCTCCAATTCTGTTGGCTGTTGCCACGTCCTAACTCATATCCAAATGTAATGTGTTGCTACATCTAATGTCCTAATCTGTTGCAACATCTACCTTCCCATACCATATCTAGCTTCGTGATCTTTTGATACATACGGTGTGCACATCATGTTGAATGTAGCCTGTATTCTGTGGCTCTGTGCCATCATCCGGCAATGCTCCTCCAACCTCCTGCTCTGCTGCCTCTTGCTCATCAGATCGTGTTCGAGTGGTCTGTATTTCATGGTGTGGCTGAGCTTTGATGACCGAGCCGCATGGCCCTTTGCTAGCGCACTCCTGTTCTCTGCCTGCCCGCCTGCTGACAAAAGAGGCAAGAACTTGCTGGACATATTGTGGCTGAGCTTTGATGGCCCACTTACCATACATGGCAGCGTGTATGCATCCAAGCGCTTCGCTTACGCACTCCTTGCTGCCAGCTGCGCGCCAGTCTGGTGACCGAAGAGGCAATTGCTTGCTTGACGTGCTGGCTTAAATGCTGAGTGACCGATGGTCTGACTCTAGACAGGAATCGGTGATATGGCTCAGATTGGGGAAAGGACTCAGCAAACAACAAAGAAATCAACACAATGTCATCACACGTGTAAGGACGACGATATGATAGCAATACTGTAATATGCATGCCTGCAAAATCATTGCCTGGTTACTTGCTTGGCCAGACGAATGCACGTCAATGACATTACACCTCTGCTGGGCCCCGCTCAAAAAGGTTCGGCCGCGTGGGCGCCCAACTGTCCCGTTGGGGGAAAAGAAATAGAACTGAAGGAAAGAGGGGAAATGGAAAGGAGGAGAAGAACCCAAAGGAGAAAAAACCACCCCGCCCAAAAGGAAAAGGCAGCCCGAGGTATACCCGCCCCTCTCAAGCCTTCACCAAGAAAGCAAGAGAAACAAAAGAAAGGGGTGGAAACATCTATTCCCCAAGGAGGCAAAGAAAAGCAACAAACTAGGCCACAACAATGCCTACCTCGTCCTCATCAATAGTCAGAGCCGAAGTCAGAAACAAATGCATGTGTGGCTGCGAACAGGTCGGCATGCCATCGAGGATACCCGGTATGCGACCTTACCGTACTTGCGGTTTTGCGGTAGTTAGCTAGGCTGTCTGGATCTATGGATAGGGGGGGGACAGACATCAGTCAAGCTAGGGCCATCAATGTGAATGCAAGCGTCGGTGGAACTGAAGGTTGGCAGGAGTATCCAAGGCAGGAATGCGGGGGTCAAAGACAGCGCGAGGCAAGAGGTGAGCTGTAAGCACCAGAGATATCCATGATTTGGGGGCATCCACCAAGGGAATAAAATGCAATGATGATACGAATCTTGAGAGACTCCTGTTTGTGATAGATGTTGAGTGCTGCTATCTGGTTGACTGGTTGTCACACACTCAACACACTTCCGTACACTCCCTGCTCCGAAAGCAAAATCCCTGGATACTGGTTGTGACAACAGTGCGTTCCTTACTTGCGCCTCGCCTGTAAGGCCATGCTTCCCCTCGTGTTAGGATCCACCAGGAGGGGCCTTCCTGGCATCCTTGGCAGCTGGTCCCGTTTGTTGCACACCTCGCCCATCGTCAACAAGCCGGCAGAACCAAAGCCTGTGGCTTTATCTAAACTCAAGGACTCTTTCAACGATGCTACTTCCGTAGCGTACTTGGAGGACCTTGAGAAAAGGTTTCAAGCTGACCCAAACAGCATCGACAGGACATGGGCAAGCTTCTTTACCAACCTTGGTGAGTAATTGATGCCAGTATAAAATCAATTGCGTGCTTATGTCATGGGGCTTTGAAGATGTTACGCAATCTTGCTGATGATGTTACCGCCCTCAGAGCGCGGCGTTCCTGGAGAGGCCATAGCCGAGGCATACGATGCTTTCGAGAAGGGTAAGACCGGCTCCCCGATGCAAGCGGCCGCGCTGTCGACGCAGACCATCCAAGAGAGCATGAAGCTGCTCATGATGGTCCGAGCGCACCAGGTGAGCCTCAGATGTGACTCACGCCGCATTTCAATCTCAACGTGACGACATGGGATCCTCGACATTACGCACTTTGTCCCGTGGGTAGCTCGACAGATCTCCGACCTGGATCCCTGACGTGGACTTCCCCCTGGGCAGGTCATGGGCCATTTTGCCGCTAACCTCGACCCCCTTGGACTGGACAAGCGCCCTGTCGTTGCAGAGCTCGATCCCTCCTTCTACGGCTTCAAGGAGACTGACCTCGACAGAGAGTAAGAGTGCGACGCCTCCCCTAGCACGCAATATGCCATGCGCATGCATGCATCCATGTGGGGCCTTGGGTCGCTTAATGCCGCATTGCCAAGATCTCTGCCAGGAATTTAATCTTCTTCTGGATGCTCCTGCATAAGACAAGATAGTAATTCCTCCACTGCATCCCCCATGCCCTTCTATGCCCTTTCTTCAAAATAAAAGGCACACTACAACGTCTCTATGTCCACTTGTGGCGCCCTGCGATCCCTGCCATACACCTTGTCTCCCCTGTAGTCGCACATGCACAAAGACTCACACACGCCCATGCGATTGCAACTGCTGTTGGTAGCGCAGTATCTTCAGCAATCACATGATCTGAGGCCTCTACTGGTCTTTCATATGATGAAATGTGCATGGTTCGTGCGAACCATGCGCATCCCGGGTGCCCACACCTGCCCTGTCAATATCTTATCTTCAGCTGAAACCTTTTGCTGCACCCAGGTACTTCCTCGGGTCTTGGGCCCAGGCCGGTTTCTTGGCTGAGAACCGTCCCACCCGCACTCTGCGGGAGATCCTGGGGCGCCTGCGGGAGACTTACTGCGGCTCAATCGGCTATGAGGTGAGAGGTGGTGGAAATGGTGCACACGTAATTACGCCTGAAATTCACTGGAGCCCTGCGGCAACGGGTTTGGGAGGATGGATCGGAGGCAGGGAGTTCCTGCATGGCAGAGTAAACAGGGAGGATGGCAGGGCTTGCCTTGTTGTGCCCCTCTGTCAACCAGCCATACACAAAATGTTTGGTTTCTGACTGAGTTCCCGAAAGCTGTGACAGTGTGGCCCTTGGTGATTGAATGTTGATGATTGGGACACAGCCTGTCGACCCCTTGGTAGGCGTTTGTGATCAATATGGAAAAACATGTCACTGCTGTTGACAATATGCCAAATATTCTGATTGTACTGCCTTGCTTGCAGTACATGCACATCCCGGAGTCTGAGAAGTGTAACTGGATCAGGGAGAGGATTGAGACCATTGACCCGGTGAGTCCGGATTCCTTGCACTGCGTGGCCAATGTGGGGAGGGAGGGAAGGGACACTAATGCTCCTTTCACACTGACGTAGCTGCTGCTTACGATAGTTTGGATCTGGGCTAGTATATGAGAGCAATATTCCAGGTACCGGTAAAGTAATGCTGCATGGCAGACCTGCTCTCCTGTGCATGGGAGTGCATGCATGCGTAAAAACACACATACTGGTATGCATAGGGATCCCTTGGTATGCATAATTGCAAATGTTCATTTATATGCTCATGTATGTCGGCCGAGCATGAGCATGCATGTATGTTACTACATGCAACAAAGTGTATGCATGCATCAACCTGCCTGTGTTTATATTGGTACTTTTGATAGGGTGACCCTTGACACCTTGTGCATGGTCATTACGGCTTTGGTAGATTCTGGAGCTGATGAAGGGCCTCCTGGGCTTGTTGTGGATGTGTGATTGGAGACCTAGAGGGTGCTATCCAGGAAGCTGGGGGAATATGAGCGGCTGGACAAGATTTAGGGGACATTTATTAAGAGCTTTCAGGTGGCATCCACCTGCGAGGGTTGAAGGCGCAGGCACTGATGAGGATGAATGACTTTCCCAAACCCGCCGACACATTTCAAATGAGGGGTTCGGAAATCCATTCAGTTATGAGGCCGCCCAGGCGTCACGCTCCGTTTGCCCTCTTTCTTGCCGCAGCCCAAGTACAGCCAGAAGGAGAAGCTCCAGATCCTGGACCGTGTAGCGTGGAGCGAGATGTTTGAGACCTTCCTTGCCAACAAGTACAGCTCCGCGAAGCGCTTTGGGCTGGAGGGCGGGGAGACGCTCATCCCGGGCATGAAGGTGCTCATCGACAAGGCAGCCGAGATGGGCGTGGAGAATGTGGTCATTGGCATGCCTCACAGGGGTGAGAGGGTGGGAGGGGTGGGGAAGGAGGTGGTCAATCATCATCGCATTGCATGATCAACCTACGGCATGCTTCATTGGAGTGAGAGCATGGGTTGGAGGGTGGGGAAGGAGGGTGTAAGGCAGCATCTTATGGGCTCTGGAACCTGCCCCCCCTGGCCGTGGGCCGTGGTTTATATGAGCTGTAGGTGAAGCCACCTGTAGGTGAAGCCAAGATAATTCGAGTTATGCTCAGGTTGGGTCAGCTGGGTCGCTCCCACTGCGGTATTACTCGTTTCAAACACCTGAATCTGCTCTTCCCCCCATCCCTTGCCCCCCCCCCTAAGGTCGTCTGAATGTCCTGGCTAATGTGGTGCGCAAGCCCATGCGCCAGATCTTCAGCGAATTCAGCGGCAAGCCGGTGAGAGAGAGACAAAGGCCACTGGGCCTCTTGCTGCAAAGGGAGCAGTCGTGGGTGGTGAAACCACCTTGTCTGTTGGGTGATTCAGCTTGAGTTTAGCACATATCTGACCAACCCTGTCTGCAAAACCCTTTGTACCCTCAATCCATGCAGGGCCACGCCGGCGAGGACGAGTACACAGGGAGCGGTGACGTCAAATACCACTTGGGCACCTCCTACAACCGGCCCACTACCACGGGGAAGATGGTCGCGTTGTCGCTCATGGCCAACCCAAGGTAAGAGAGCTAACGAAACAGAGGTAGATAAATAAATGAATCAACACAGCCTGAGGCCGGCTCACCACCGGCGGTACGATGGATGCGCTATCCCTCATGACTAACAAATCAAGTCATGGTAGTGGTGTATACGAACACTTATGCAAGACACATGGGTAACCGTGTGCCTTTTAATGAATGCCAGTATCAATTGGTATGAACTTGTATTTTTCGGTGTTAACTGGTATTTATTAGTATGAAGCTCGGTATGAAGCGGTATTAATCTGCTGACCTTATCTAACTTCCTGTAACAGTATGGACCTGTGTTCATTTATCTGCCGGCAAGCCAGCCGCACCACCTGGTGGAAGCATGGGGTAGGCTGCCAACGTGCACCCTGTCTCAGGCTGATGAGCATGACCCCCTCCTCCCCCCCCTCCTGTGTCCCCTTCTCCAGTCATCTTGAGGCGGTGAATACTGTGGTGCTGGGCAAGGTGCGCGCCAAGCAGTTTTACGGCGACGACAACGAGCGCCTCAAGTCCATGCCCATCTTGCTGCATGGAGATGGAGCTTTCAGTGGGCAGGTGGGCCTGGGTTATGGTCACTCTGGGGCGCCTTTATCACAGGAAGAGCTTGGAATCGTAATTAATATCAGTGATTTTCTCAGTGCTTCGGGCAATCAATCGATCTGTTATAAAACCTCTCCAATGCTCGTAACGAACATTTTCCAGTTTCTCAGGATTTTCCATGTTTTCTGAATAGGTCCAGCAGTGTATTGCTCTCTTATTCTGCCTGTACCCTCCCCCTCTCGCACCACTCGAGGCATGATGCCGGGCATGGTGTATGAGAGCCCAAACATGAACAGCTTCACTGACTTGGTGACCCCATGCCGCATGCCGCCCTCACCTTCCGCATCACCCAGGGCATCGTGTACGAGACCCTGGACATGAGCGGCCTCATTGATTACACCGTCGGTGGCTGCATCCACATCGTCGTCAACAACCAGGTAGGATCAGGGTGGAGGTACAGCAACGACAGCCAGACTAGGAACAAAATGAACAGCTTCTACACCTGCTTGTCCTAATGGTCCAGGATTTATGTCTCTGCTGCTCATCTCAGCCCATCAACCAACACATCCTGTCCATATGCCGTCAGAGCTGCGGCTAACTGCCCCCTCCTGCCACCCGCCTCGTCCCTCAACCCCTCTCTTATGACCTGACGGCTGATAGGCCACCTTCTGCCACGATAGCCACACACCTGCCTTGAGAGCTGCGAGCCTAGCTGCCTGAGCTGCTAGCCAAGGTACCCCTCAGCCCAAGCTAAGCAAGCCTATGCCCAAGCTATAAATCCTTCCGGTATAAGGTTCCCCCCCCTTCCGGCGGTCTCCTCTTCCTCGTTCCCAGGTGGCTTTCACCACTGACCCCAAGGACGGCCGCTCCAGCCCATACTGCACTGACGTGGCCAAGTCTCTGAATGCGCCCATCTTTCATGTGAATGGGGACGACGTGGAGGCGGTGGTGCGCGTACACCAGCTGGCGGCAGAGTGGCGCCAGGTGCGCATGGGGGGCGGGGCATGGTGGCCGGGGCTGGTATGAGTGCACCAAATGACAGCAGACTGGCACCAGGTGTGCAAGAGTTGATGGTGGTGAGCGAGCATCAGCAGTAGAGTGGCGCCAGGTGTGTGTCATTGTAGGAGCCAGGGGTGTGTGGCTCATATGTTCGGGGGGCAGACACTTGTGTGCGTTAGCTGTGTTTGCCATCTATGGCATGCTGGTGTCTGTCGCATCTTGTTGCGCTCTTCCAGCTTGCTTCTTTTCCAGCTTCCATTTCTATCCCTGTCTATGAAAAAGGCGGGTGGATGGACTCTTTGGTCCTGCAGCCACTGGTACACTCTACTAAGATTTTGGACGACAAGACAAACTGGTGCACAAAGGCATGCCCCCGCTTGCGTCAACCTGCTTGGCTCTTCCCCTTAACTTTTCACCAACCTGAACCCTAAACCCAGGCCCTAAACCTGAACCCTCCCCTGGCAGACCATAACCCCAAACCCTGCCCCTTCTCCCTGACAGACTGTATTCCTAAACCCTGCCCCCCCCCCTCACAGACCTTTAAGACTGATGTGGTGGTTGACCTGGTTTGCTACCGCAAGTACGGCCACAACGAGATTGACGAGCCCATGTTCACCCAGCCCATGATGTACAAGAAGATCAAGCAGCACATGGACCCGCACAAGATGTATATTCAGAAGCTGCTGTCAGAGGGCTCCGTGTCGGAGGTGAGGGGGCGGGGAGGAGGGTGAGGGTTTAGGGGCTCAATTTGTCATTAGAATTCTAAACCCTAGGGAGGTGTGTCAGCAGAATCCTAAATGCTAGGATGGTGAGGTAGCAGTGAAGGAAGTGAGGATTTGAGGTGCAGGCTTAAGCTGAACACTCAATCCTAGGGATCTCAGTCATAAATGACAGGGCTGGGCGTTAAGTGAAGGCTTTGAATTCAAATTACTAGCTTCCTGTAATCCTGAACTGAAGTTGTTGGGGAGTGAGGGTCCAAATTTGAGCAAAACCCTACACCATCAGAGGGGAGGCTGCAAGGAGGGACACAAGCGCTGGTCTGTGTGGCTGCCTTGATATGCGCCTCGCCCGATATATTGTATATCTATTAACAACCCTTCCCTCCTCCCTCTCTGACCCACAGGACCAGATCAAGGCGATCCACGCCCAGAACCTTCAGATCCTGAGTGATGAGTTTGAGGCTGGCAAGAGCTACACGCCCACCAAGAAGGACTGGCTGGCATCCCACTGGACTGGCTTCAACTCACCAGCACAGATCAGCAGGATCAGGAACACCGGTGAGATATGCACAAAGGGGGAGCAGGGGGGGAGGTGCCTGCAGCCCTGTGCTGTTTGTATCCCGCCGCTCTCATGCCCATCATACCCATCATGCTCCAGATAGGGGGGAGGAACAGCCTCTCCTTCAAAATGTCGAGATTGTGTATGAGCCCTAGGACTTTCCCCCTCTAAACTCTGGAGCGCGAGACCTGGCGCTGGGGCCCGGTGAACATCATTGGTGACTGGGTCCGCCTTGCCTTTCATCTAACACGTGGTTCTGATGTAAGGGGTGTGGTGCATGAATTGAACACGGGTACCTATTAAGGATACGTGGTATGGTCCCCTTTCGCATCATGCTGGTCGTGTGGGGTTGGTGCCATGCAACACTGAGTTGCAGTTCGTTTTGCTCCTCACGGCAAGGCCTGCTCCTCGCAGCATCCCCACCCACATAAGGATGTGCTTGTCACTATGTGTTTATCCATGATATGCTCTCAGTCATGGACCTGTGGCGGCCCTTCGTTGGGCTGAAGCGCTGGGTTGTCTGCCTGACCTCTTGCCTTATTTCCTGCCCAGGTGTGAAGATGGACCTGCTCAAGCAGGTGGGGGTGTCCATCACGGAGCTGCCGGAGCACTTCACCCCGCACAAGCAGATCAGGAAGGTGTATGACAACAGGCGGGCCATGATCGACTCAGGTGAAGGGCGGGAGGGAGCAGGAGAGGGAGGGGAGGGGAAGGGCGGAGGAGCGGGAGAGAGGAAGGGAAAGGAACGGGGAAAGGAGGGAAGAAAGCTGCTGCTCTGCTTACCAGGTTGAATGGCCCATCCATCCAGGATGGGGGTCCAGCACAGAGTTTCTTTTTTCGTGACGCAACTACATGTCAGCTACTCTCCAGCCATTGGCTGGAGGCCCCATTTGTGGCCAGCCTTGCTGCTTTCGTCACCATTCGCAGGCCGGTCCAGGTCTTAAAGTCCTTATTGGGTTTTTATCAGACACTAGGCGGCCTGCCAAAGTTGAAGTTTTTGCACACAAAAAATACACTGGACTCCAGCATGAGGGGTCAAAGGGTGCCAGCGGGTTATGAGTGGGTGCTTCATATCAGTGTCTCATGCCGCGCAAATTACTTCACTCCCACGGCCCGTGTTGAGATGTTGGCTTCCTTGTTTCACGCCGGGCCTGTTGCTTTCTTGCAGGCGAGGGTATTGACTGGGGGATGGCCGAGGCGCTGGCCTTCGCCACCCTGGTGTCTGAGGGCAACCACGTGCGGTTGAGCGGGCAGGACGTGGAGCGGGGCACCTTCACACACAGGTGAGCAGGTCAACTCCACACTTCTTAGGGTAGCGGTGCACCTCCACACATAGTGACGTAGTTGAGCAGATCACGTCCATACTTACTAGGGGCTTGGTGTACCTTCACACAGAAGAGTTGTGCGACCCGGGGGTGGGGGGCAGCTTGGCCATGGGTGCGCCAATGTGGCATGGAACAGAAACGTATGGCGTCACCTGTATCTTGGCTGGGGGGTCTGATTGGAGGCTGGCCTGCAGGAGCAGCACAGGAATATAGGGCCGTGGCCCAAACCTCCTGCTGCAACCCTGGCTGCTGTGCGATTTTTTTGTAGCTGGCCAGCAGTTTTCCTTTTTCCGTGGCTTGGCTGCATGTCACCTACATTTCGGCTACCAAGGAGGCCTCTTGCCGCCAAGGGCAGCGTGAGCGACCAGTAAAGGATGGGCCCCGCTGATCTACTAGCCCTCCCACAACAACCACGCAAGCCTTGCCCGCCTTACCTGTCAAGTGAACGCCATCCCTCGCTTCAATTATCACTCCAACTCCACCCCTCTCTTCAACTGTCATTTAAATTTATCCCATGCTTCCTTTCCCCCCTAGGCATGCTGTGGTCGCTGATCAGACATCCGGCGAGAAGTACACCCCACTGTCTGCGGTGTACCCTGGCCAGAAGCCTGGCCTGTTCACCGTGTCTAACTCCTCTCTCAGCGAGTACGGCGTGCTTGGCTTTGAGCTGGGGTACAGCGTGGAGAACCCCAACAGCCTGGTCATCTGGGAGGCACAGTTTGGAGACTTCGCGAACACGGCACAGGTGTGCATATGTGTACAGGAGCAGGTGTAATTATGTGTACAGAGGCAGGTGTGAATGTTTGTGCAAGGACAGGTGGGACTTAGTGTACAGAGGCAGGTGTGAATGTTTGTGCAAGGACAGATGTGAACATGTGTACAGAGGCAGGTGTGAATGTTTCCATGTCCACCACCTCCATCATGCACCCACTCTGTATGTACCCTCTTGGCCTGCAGGTTATCTTCGACCAGTTCCTGAGCAGCGGCGAGTCCAAGTGGTTGCGCCAGTCTGGCCTGGTGGTGCTGCTGCCTCACGGCTATGACGGTCAGGGGCCGGAGCACAGCAGTGGACGCATGGAGCGCTTCCTGCAGGTGGGCGGGGTTTGAGGGGAGCATGGGCAGGATGGGAGGAGGGGGGAGAGTGAGCAGGACGGGTGGAGAGAGGTGTGCAGGTGGGGTTGGAGCCGCGAGGTTGAGCTCTGTCAAGGCCGGAGGAGTGGGGAGAATAGGCAGGGCAGGAGGATGTGCGTGCAAAACAGCCCACTCGGTCACTCCATCTCTGCAGGGACTACCGGTATTGAGGACTTATCCTGATGGCTGCAGACCAAGTAGCCGACCAACAGGGGTCCTTGGGAGGATCACAATCCTGCATGTCCTCGCCTTCACCCTAAATGTTCAAGAGCCTGCTCGAAGCACCTCTTGCGCTCACTGCCTCCTCAAAGGCAGAGCAACCTGCACCGTCCCTGGACAGTCCCAACTGGCGGCGCACACACCATCACACCACAAATACACACACCGCCAGCATTCTCGCACCACGAACATTCACACAATCATTTATCATCTACTCATTCGCAGCCTGATCAGCAGCATCACAAGACGGAAGCAGTTATTCCAAAATTGCATGCCTCCCTCCTTTTGCCCTGTGGATCCGGCCACCTTAACCCCCTCAAGCCCCTACCCCTCCCCCCATGTTTCTGAACCCTAAACCCGAACCCTTAACCCCGACCCTGAATACTCTCCGTAGATGTCTGACGAGAACCCGTATGAGCTCCCCAACGTGGACGAGACCAAGTGGTTCACCGGCGCCCACCTGGGGACCCAGGTCCAGGCCACCAACTGGCAGATTGTCAACTGCACCACGCCGGCAAACCTGTTCCACGTGCTGCGCCGACAGGTGCTCGCTGCCGATGGGGAAGGGGGGGCGTGTTTTCTGCCGGTAAAAAGAATTGCCGCCCGTCATCATCTCCTTCAGGCTTCTGAATTTGTTGTTTGAATCTAGTTATGTGATCGGCAGGGAGGAACTGAAACAATGGCTGGGAGATAGGCCCATACTGACATACCGCAGCAAATTAAAAGCCACCATAATTTAGACCTTTATGTTATGTCAAACAAAATGGGTTGGAACCCTCTGGTTGGAACTGAAACACTGACGTGCGTCCGTGTATATTTCTCAATTGCCGCCTTGAAGTGGGGATGTGGGCATGGCGCCTGACGTAGGGCCACCAACACTGCCTGGTGCCTGCCATCCTCAACCTGGTTAAGCTGGCAGACGGCCTGCTTTGCACGTTGCAATTTGGTTATTTTCCATATATATCCGGATCCAGGCTGCCTTGCCCGCAACCCCTGACTCGGACCCCAACAGCTTCCCATCCGCTTCCTCCCCCGCTCCCCGCAGATCCACCGCCAGTTCCGCAAGCCTCTGGTGATCTTCACGCCCAAGAACCTGCTCCGCCATCCCAAGTGCAAGAGCGGGCTGTACGAGTTTGACGACGAGGCCGATGATGCCGGCATTGTGGGCGTGCGCTTCAAGCGCCTCATCATGGACGACACTGGTAACCTGCCCAAGGACCGCGCGCCGCGCCCGCCGACGGAGGATGCTTGCAAGTGAGAAGTAGGAGGAGCCATGGGTTCATCCAATTGGGAATCTAGGGGGGGGCAGGCCCAGGCTGAGTCACGAGTGCATGGGGTCTATGCCAGATTACCAGGATGCGAGAAGCTGGGAGTAATAATATGGTCCAATACAGGTCCACCAGGATCCTTGTTGTACTGAAAGGTATTCAAGCAGCTGTTGGTATCCCGGTATACTGGCACTTGCAAGGGCATGCTTAATTCCCCCCGTGACACTTCCCACCCTCCCCCCTCTTCTGCCCAGGCGCGTTGTCTTCTGCGCTGGCAAGGTCTTCTACGACCTGCATGCCAAGCGCGAGGAGATGGGTTTGGACCAGGGCCAGATCGCGGTGGTGCGTCTGGAGCAGCTCGCTCCGTTCCCCTTCGACCTGGTGTGCCGAGAGCTGAGGCGCTACCCCAACGCGGAGGTGGTGTGGTGCCAGGAGGAGCCCATGAACATGGGCGCGTACTTCCATGTACAACCACGCATGATCTCCTGCCTTAAGTGAGTGATACTGAAGGGGAGTGGGGACGGACGAGTCAGGAGGAGGAGGGGGGTGGTCTGAGGGGAAGGGAGGAGGGGGGACAAGGGAGAGGAGCAGGTCAGCGGGAGCGGGGAGATGGATGGGATGAGGAATGAGGAAGGAGAGAGAATTGTGTGTAGAACGGCGGAGAAGGAGAGGCTGGAGGGCTTGCAAGCGGCCAGCACCGTAACTGCACTGATGAGATCAAGAGGCGAGAGGTGCTGTGTCGTCCATGCCTAATTTTGCTCTTCTACAGAATCACACTTTTAAACTGCCCCCCTGTGTTCCGCTCAGGTCTGAGAGCCGGGCTGCCCCTGATGGCCGCATCAGCTACGCCGG
Organism: Limnomonas spitsbergensis; assembly: GCA_037349105.1. NCBI lineage: Eukaryota > Viridiplantae > Chlorophyta > Chlorophyceae > Chlamydomonadales > Limnomonas > Limnomonas spitsbergensis. The sequence goes on from JAYJMM010000118.1 coordinate 2,072,097, forward strand.
CCGAGACCCGTCGGCCTCGACTGCGACTGGTTTCGGAGAGGTTCACAAGAAGGAGCAGGCAGACCTGCTGAATGAGGCGTTAGACATGTCGACGCTGCCCGCGTGAGGGATGAAGCTGGCTGGCTGGCCTAGAAGTAGGGGGGGAAGACAGGCAGGGGCATATGGGTTCCGGAGCTACTTGCTCTGAACCCCTCTGCCCACGCTGTCTGCTGGATTGGACAACACAGTGATGCTTATTGAGTGATCTCGCAGAAGTGTGGGAGGGGAGGTACGGGAGGCGTGCGATTATATGCTGCAGCTTGGGTAATGAGCCACAGGCTCAGTCGTGATATAGTGGTGGCGTTTGTTGAACACTTGCGCTTGGATAATTCTGTGTCCTCAAGCTTGTAATAAGTAGAATGTAGTTTCTAAACATCATCCTTTGCAGCCTTTTTCGTTGTGAAGCTGACGGCTGCTCTGTTGGGGGATGGTCCTCACTGGATCCCAAAACAAGGTTGCTGCTAGACATTGTTTCACACCCGAGAAACTGTCGCTGTGCGGGACTGATAAATTACCCCCCTCTAAGAAATCCAGTACAGTACTGGGTGGTAACATACCCTGGTAGTGTAGCTGGTCAATGACGTAAAATCGCTGAGCCCTAGTCACGGTAAAACAGCTCGACCGCGTCGGCATTCAACTATCTTTGGGGGAACTTGAGAAAGTGCAGCTGGTGTAACATCTACCGGCTGAGGCACAACACCCTCCACCATACCTGGCCCACTCTGGTAATACGAGTCCTGAAGTAATTGATTCACTCTTGCCTTCTCATACAAGATTTCACATTCACTCTTGCCTTATCATACAAGACTTCACGAGTTGGAACACAATTTGAAGTCCATGAGGCGACATGCAAGATGTGCACGGAGACATTTCATTGATATGTTCTTCGTTTGCTTAATCGACTTTCTTTAATTTTGACTTGTTCAGGGCTCGACTCAACAAGGGCAGGGACATTCGCAATGCCTTTTCCTCTTACATACTATTCCGACCTTTCATTCAGAGGTGCAGGGGGGTACTTTCCCTCTCCTCTGTGTCCCATTCGCTCTTTTACCCTCATGCTTTCAGCTCCCTTCTCCCAACTTCCCTGTTGGATGCCCAAGCGGCCCAGTCCTCTCGAGCGGGGCCCAGAGGTTAAGAACGGTGCATACCATCATACCTGCTGAATGCTCGGCCACGTGGGGCTGGTAGAGATGAGCAACATCAATTCTAGCTACCATGCACAGCCAGGGCCATGGTGCAGCCATGCCCCCCTATGTGTAAAACGGTGCATACCCGCTGGGCCCTGCTGAACGCTCGGCCTCGTGGGGCTGGTAGGGGATGACAAGGCTCAATTCCAGGTACCATGCACAGCCTGGGCCATGGTGCAGCCATGCCATCCTCTTATTTGAGGGGGCAGGAACATGGAACCCGGCATTTCGGCGGGGGAGAGAAGATCGTGTGGCAGGTTCGATCCCTCAACCTCTAGGCATGAATGCCCCTCCCACATGAGGGGGCAGTAACATGGAACCCGGGAAAGCAGCGCCCAGAGGTGTAACGTCTTTAGGATTCGTTTAAGCTCAGGCTTTCCCCAGGTCGATTATAAATCATTAAGTTTGGTGATGCTGATGCGAGTACTTCTGATCTGAGTAATATCATGCGACACCATAGTTACCAAGTGCAGGTGATCCACATTGCACAACAAGCTCCCCTCAAGTGTGCCATGAAGCCAGATGTGAATCTCCATGCCGGTGGTTCAGAGACTAAAAGTCAATAACGTTACACCTCTGGGCCCGCTCAAAGCTCGGCCGCGTGGGCGCCCAACTGTTCAGAAGGGAGAAAAGAAGACACTAAAAGGAAGAGGGGGGAAAGGAGCAAAAGGAGAGGCCAGGAAGGTAGAGAAGACCAAGATCGACACCTGAGTACCGCTAGAGACTAGCACTCAACAAAGCCTCTGAGAAAAGAAAATTCCACAAAAGCAAGCGTATCCCACATTCCCACCCCTGCTTGGCCGCGAGGGCGCCCCACTGATCAAAAGGGAGAAGAGAAGAAACTAAAAAGGGGGCAAACACCAACAACAAAAAGAAAGGATCAAAAGGGAAGGCCAGAAAGGAGCCTATAAGTATGTGGGACCTTTGCCTTCAGACCGTTATGAATTGACTGCTGCATGAACAGCAACAGCTGGTGGCAAGTGAAGCCAAAAGTACAATACTGCACACAATTCAGTAATTACAACACAGACATGGCCTTTTGTCTGTCCCTTCACTTCCCCCCCCCCTTTTCCAATTTTCTGCCCCTGTTAATGAGGCGCCCACGCGGCCGAGCCTTTTTTGAGCAGGGCCCAGAGGTGTAACGTCATTGAACAACACAGACATTCTTCGACCTCCTTTGGGACAATTTATCAGCAGCCTTCCGGTCATTCCCAGCCGCCATGCAAATGCCTACAATCTATTGATCGAGGGCGCCCTTTACACCAGGCAGTGCCCCTATGTGCCCCTTCATGGCAATAGCAATTATCAATATTAGTAGACCAATCAAGATCAATTGATCAACCCTCTCTCTATCTCGCCTGAGAAAGGAGATTTTGTTCCACATCTGCTGTAATCAATCTGCACGCCTTGAGTACACCATCAATGTTTTCTTGAACCACGACACCGTTGCTCGCTCCCGTGCCGCCCTACTGGCGTTGGCATCGAAATCAAAGCCGAGCTTCTGCATTTCGCTAATGATGTACCCATTGCCCTGCTCATTGACATGGTGGTGGCCACCCTGACCAGGTACCGCCCACGAGGTCAGGATGTTGCGCTTGGCGTGGCGTACCAGGTTGGCCAAGTAAATGCTTTCAAACCGCTTCGGAATGTGTTCCCCGACCTCTAGGCTGACCACCCAGTCGAACTGGCGGCTGACCCACTTGCGCCCGGTCAAGTCCAGGAACTGCACTGCCCCCTTGGTCACTATCTCGATGTTCTCAGCACCATCAAAGCCAGACCACTGGATGCCTGTGCCAGCCTCCTGAAGACATTTACCGTACTGGCCTGCGTTGTGGGGGTACACAGAACACACCAAGCATTCAGAATTTCCAGATTCCAGATTTGGACAACCCTTAGATTGCCACCAAGGTTGTAAGAGCGGGCTCTTGAAGCTTGCTTAACATCCAATATTCCGATGGACAAAAACAAAAGTAAAAAATACAAAAGCAAAGGGGTGACCAGACGCAGCTGGAAATCAACCACCCCTCGCGGCGGAAAAGCCGGAAGTTCATGCCTTTCAGCTCCAGGCCCCCACAGGCCTGGTCGCTCCCTGGTAGTTTCTAAAATCCTTTGAGAGGAAAGAGCCATTGCGTAAGAGGAGGCCCTAGCATGCCATGCACCCGCACATCCTAGCTCGCACACAGACATGTTCACCCAACACATACCGCCATACCGGTAAAAGGGTTTTCTGCACTCACCCATGCCAGCTCCGAAATCTCCGACGCTAGCGTTGGACCCCACTGCCTCCACCAAGAAGCCGCAGAGACCTACGTCCACTATCTGGTTGCCTCCAACCCCCTGCGAGTCCAGTGCCAAGCAGAACCCTCCCGTCGGCCCAACGCCGTGCACTTGGCAATGCAAGGCGCCGTACAGTTTCCGCAACTCCTGCCATTTGCTGGTCACGACGTCCAACCGGCTGCCCAGCATGGGACAGTTCTCTATGTCCTCGATATCCTCCTGGTCGTCAAGTGTATTGGCGTAGAACTTGATGTCCGCAAGGGGCACAGCGGCACCGAGGTACGACCGGGAAGAAAGGGTTTCGGGAACATCATGCTGTCTGGGCTGGCCGTTCAGCCTAATTAGCTTTTGGACGTCCAGCTTGTGCTCATAGTGGGACAGAAGTATTGCCGCCGCAGGCAGCAGCAGGATGAGCAGGCCCAGCAGGAGCGGATGCTTAATCGCCGAGGCGCGCCATCGCCGTATGGCCGAAGACGGGGGCTCTGTATCATTCAGCATCGGGTAAAAATCACCTTCCTAGGATGTGGCGACAAAAACTTTTATTCGCGTACTGTAAATGTTCACCCTGCACCAGAAATGACAGGTTTCAATCTTGCAGTTTGATGGGTCTGGATCATCAGTGCAAGAAATTGATGGGACGTAGGCGTACGCACGGGGTAGGATACTAGGATACAAGCATGAGACGAGCATCTACATACAAACCCCACTCGCCTGGCCCGTCAACTGTGATTTAAAAGATTCCCTGAAGAGAGGCTTATGATTGGGCTCTACATCTGTCTGCATAGATCCCAACACGCTGCTTGCGTGCCTCGCGCGGCGCGGCAACCCCACATAATCGCTGCGCCCGATAATGCTCAGCAGTTGCGCGCCGCGCGCCCCGAGGTAAATTGCAATGTAAATTCTTGATTCTTAAGTATGACACTATGCGCTCCGAACGCATCTCTACGTTCCAAAAATGAAACATGAATGAGATACGGGGCAGCCACATTATCTGTACCTCAGTACTGGATGGACTCCATACCCAAAGGTTGAGAGATTGAACCCGCCACACGATCTTCTCTCTCCCCCTGTCTACTTCCAAGTTCTTCCCCCTCACCTAGGATGTTAGCATGGCTGCACCATGGTCCTGGCTGTGCATGGTAGCTGGAATTGAGCTTAGTCATTCCTGACCAGCCCTACACGGCCGAGCGATCATGTCACAGTATATTACCGTATACGTGACAGAACCGTTTAGACCGCAGTTAGCGGCCTCGGGGACTCCGCAGCTTCTCTGCGGAGTCTACGGATTTGAACTGAGACCTAGAAACCCGCTTACGCCGGTTGATTTGACAGATTGTACCGTATTCTGAATTGGGCCTGCCGGGTCCCTGTATCCCGGCAGTTGCCTAGGCTAACTACTTCGTCCCTTTCTAAAGGACAGACCTCTTATGTAACAAGCTCCGGCCGGCATCCAATGCATGAGGCCTGAGGTGTTCATAACGTCAGTACCTATATCAAGTCAAGACTAGCTCCGCCTCAGCTGAACTACCTGGAGACAAGTACCTCAGTAGTGAACCGAGACCCTGCCGAAGAAGAAGTACGCAGTCAACCTCCCGGCTACCTCACCGCGTGTTGCGCGGTAAGTGCCCTTAACATAGCCCAGCTGGATCGCGCCCAGACGGCCAGAAGGCCTACGCTACCATACGTCTATTGCTATACATACAAATATCCAGCTCTACTGCTTAACTCGCTGAGCACTCGCAGCCAGTGAAGAGTCACTGAGCCTGCCCGTAGGCGTCCGTCACTGCCGTGAGGAAAGAAGTCCGCCACGGACCTGAAGCGCACATCGCGTGTCCTTTAGAAAGGGACGAAGTGGATTTAGCCTGATCAGCTTGATTCGCCAATTCCTGCTAAAGGTGCTTGTGCAGCGGAATTGGAATTTTGTTTGCATGCAAACGACCTTGGACAGCGTTTGAACTGCACTTTGCTGTGGTAATCTCCAGAGAGAGATTGCCAAGTTAAACCCTGAGAATCGCTGAGCGTGGCAGCTTAGTGTTGAGTCCAGGAGAGGCTTGAAGATCTGGCTGTGGATTTAAACACCCAGCAGATAATTACCTGTGTGACTGCAGATTGTGATCAGGTGGATCCAATCTTTCATCATTGACAGAAGTGAACTTGTGGATAGAACATCCAAGTTTGAAATCTTGTGGGTGTACCAAAGGATCCCCGCAGGGACGCAGAGCTGAGCGGACACTACGCAAGAGGCTACATCCACGCAGGGCGTGTGACATCCACGCAGGACGTGAGACATCTAGAAGCAGCCCAGCCAGCAAGGTGGGAAGAACTGAAAAGGCGAAGGAGGATTCCGCCAGATTGAAATTAGTGAGCAGAAAAGCAGGAAGGCAAGGCCTATCCTGCATATTGCTGTACCTGCCATCCGATCTTGGCTCGCAAGCCCTCACCAGATTGCAGTAGGAACAAGGGGGCAGAAGCCTAAAGTTAGCAGATCCTGTAGGGGGTGTCGCCAGCACGCTTGCAGGACCGTGCGGTTCGTAAATTGCCTGTAGGAATGACAGACGTAGATCTAAATCCCGATAGGCACCAGCACCCTGACGCCCAACGGAGAAGTGGGCGTCTGAGGGGGCTGGAGCCGGGTGTAAACCCGATGGAAGCTAGTGATGAGCTGGCTGCAGAAGCCCTGTTGGTGGCGGCGAAGCTGGCAGGGCCAGTGGGACCGCCCGCAGGAGACAGCAAGGTGCCAGAACCGGGCCGCGTACCGCCCAGAGAGGCAGGGGCGCAGGCAGATGGCTCAGCACTAGTGTCGCACAAAGGGATCAGCCGAGGTGGGCGAGTGCCCCAATCAACCCTGGATATTCCAAGGCAAGGCCTGGAATATGCGCAGTGGTTGAGACAGGGAGGAAGAACCCCTGAGCTGACATTGGACCCGGCCGTTGAGGTGTCGCAGACCAGTGGCGCAAATCGGGACAGTGGTCCAGAAGGCGCACCAGAGCAGGACTTGCCCAGTGGGGCAGGGGCCGTGCAACGAGTCAAGAACGAGCCCGATCACGGTGATCAAGGGGCAGGCACCTCGGCAGCCCCAGAGGGGGCAGCAGAGTGCGGAAGAGCAAGAGACCTAGGCAGTGGGCCAGAATACGCGACGCAGAAGAGGCTAATGAGAGTGGCAAGTGCTGCGCAGTGCGTTAAAAAGGAGAACGGGGCGATGCCCCGTGGTGGAAGTCAGGTGATCAGGAAACCTGCAGATCTGCAGGCGGTGGGTGGAGCACAAGCCGCCACTGCGGAATGGCCCCCAGTAAAAAGGAAGGAGGATCTGGCTCAGCCAAGAGGGTGGAACAGGCTAGGGCAGTGGGCCACTGGAGTGTGGAAAAGTGTGTGTGACGCAGAGCAGGCGGGGTTAAGCAGTCTGGCTGTGCCCCAGCAGCGCGCACCCTTGGAGGCACTGACCAGGTGTATGGAGCAGCCAGGTAATCAGGTGTCCCCCAACGGCTGGTCCATGTTTGACATCCTCAGCAGTGACAGTGAGCCAAGTCCCAGGCACCTGATCAACTGTATTACGGCAGAGAGTGCCGGCCCACCCAGGCAGGATAGCCTGGTAGCTAGCGAGCAGCTGCACCTGATCAACTGTATTACGGCAGAGAGTGCCGGCCCACCCAGGCAGGATAGCCCGGTAGCTAGCGAGCAGCTGCACCTGATCAACTGTGTTCCGATAGGGAATGCTTTTTCACCCAAACCAGTGACCGGTGGCTGCGAGCCAAGCCAACTGCAGGTGCAGGCGTCACGGCTGTGTTTGCAGAAGGAGGCAGTTCCTGTGACACCTGTAGGGATCGGTGGCTCCGAGCCAAGCCAACTGCAGGTGCAGGCGTCACGGCTGTGTTTGCAGAGAAAGGCAGTTCCTGTGACACCTGTAGGGATCGGTGGCTGTGAGCCAGACCAACTGCAGGTGCAGGCATCACGGCTGTGTTTGCAGAAGGAGGCAGTTCCTCTGAAAACTGTGGTGGCCGGTGGCTGTGAGCCAGGCCAACTGCAGGTGCAGGCGTCACGGCTGTGTTTGCAGATGGAGGCAGTTCCTGTGACACCTGTAGGGATCGGTGGCTGTGAGCCAGGTCAACTGCAGGTGCATGCGTCACGGCTGTTTTTGCCGAGGGAGGCAGCCCATGTGACACCTGTGGCGGCCGCTGGCTGTGAGCCAGGCCAACTGCAGGTGCATGCGTCACGGCTGTGTTTGCAGAGAGAGGCAGTTCATGTGACACCTGTGGTGACCGATGGCCACGAGCCGTGCCAACTGCAGGTGCAGGCGTCACGGCTGTGTTTTCAGATGGAGGACGTTCCTGTGACACCTGTGGTGGCCGGTGGCCGTGAGCCAGGCCAACTGCAGGTGCAGGCGTCACGACGGTGCGTGCAGAGGGAGGCAATTCATGTGACACCTGTAGGGATCGGTGGCTGTGAGCCAGGCCAACTGCAGGTGCAGGCGTCACGTTTGTGTTTGTCGAGGGAGGCAGCCCATGTGACACCTGTGGTGGCCGGCGGCTGCGAGCCGGACCAACTGCATCCGTGGGAGCAGAAGCTGACCCAAAGGGTGGCTGAGGAACCAGTTGGCCCAAGTGAGGTTGAAAACCACGAGCACAGGCAGGCGCCGGTGCTGGTGCAGATGCACCAGCCAGAAGAAGATGGGCCTGTCACACCACCAGTGCCAGCAGCTCCAGGAGTGGTCCAGGTGCCAATATCAGAACCAGGTGCGGCCCAGCAGGCCAGCAAACAGCTGGAGGCGGCAGAGAATCCTGAGGGGTCAGAGGAGCAGGGGATCTCCATACCCATGCTGAGGGAAAAGGTGAACTGGTACCAGCAGAAGCTCAAAGGAATGGCCAGGCAGCTGTGGATGGCCAGGCAGCCAGGGATTGCCTGGCAGATGAGAATGACCAGGCAGCTGAGGATGATGAAGCGTCGCTTGGCAAATAAACTGCAGACGCTGTTGCCACAAGACAGGGCAGCTGACAGTGACGTGGATGAAGCTAGGAGCAGCAGGTCTCCGGTGCCAGCACCCGTGAACAACAGCAGCAGCAGGAATGTGTGCCTGGTAGCATTCCCTGCTGCGGTGCCTGCAGATGTGGAGCTGGCCAGGCTCTGGGAGGATTGCGCAACAGGTGACCGTCAGCAGCAGATGGACACCCGCAATGCCATGCGTCAGGCCATGAGGTATTACCCCGGAAGAGTATGCATGTTCTGCGGGTTCGAGTGCGAGCACAGCGACAGTGCATGTGAGCACCTCATGGATGCCAACATCCAGAGGGGGCTGGAGCCGGGTGAGGACCCGGCTGAGGCCAGTGATGCAGAGATCAAGCGCGAGGGAGCTGAGATCAAGCCTGCTGTGACCAGGCAGGCCCCGCAGAGCAGCAAAGAACCACAGGAAAAGTCAGCTGTACCGGTGGGAAAGCCGTGGGCTGACCTAATATCTGAGGAAGAGCTGCCTGATCCGATACAAGAAGAGAAGGGGCGGCAGCCAGTGACAGGGCTGCGCCCAAGGCAGCCAATGCGACCACGCAGGGTGCCGGTTCAAAGAGGGGTGGGATCCACAGTTTACGGGACGCCGCTGTCCAAGTTTACGCCCAGTGTGGGCAGACCTGTGCAGACACCCAAGGAGGGATCTAGCAGCCAGATGCGAGCAGGCGGCGGCCACAAGGAAATCCTGCGCGGATTTTATCAAGGTACAGCACAGGCGCAGGATACCAGACCTAGAGAGCCAGAGCGCTCCGGGACTGGGGGAGTAGTGTGCGGCAATGAGGAGTCAGAAGGACCGATCGGTTGGGCAGGAATTTTGCAGTGGGCAACAGACCTGTGGAAGCAAGTTTGCTCCAGGACGTTCTTGCATTTCCAGGACCAGGTCACAGCCATTGAGGAGTTCAAGGCCCATCATCTGAGGGGATGGGCAACAAAGGCCATGCTGGGTATCCCCCACACAGGGCAGGACAGGGCGACGCTGTTAAGCGCCCTTGGACAGGTATCCAAGGGAAGGGCTGGACGCGAAGCAGCCCTGGCTGTTAAGGCCTTCGCAGATGAGTGGTGCAATGAGGTAACAGGAAATCAGGTGGAACCGGGATCCGAGCCAGAAGATGAGGAGGACCAGGCATGGGAAGGATTTAAAACAGCGGGGCAGCGGCCTGAGGAGCTCAGGGAAGTCCAAAGGTGGCAGCAGCAAGCAAGAACCGCGCCAACCCCAACACTCAGATCTGAGGTTTTTGAGGTCAGCAGCGAGCCAAGCCTCAGGGGGCGGCCAAGGGGCAGGGAAGAGCCCAGGGCCAGTAGCCCAGCCGCCAGCGAAAGGGCGGAGTTGACTAGCCGATCGCTGGCCAGGATGGCTGAGCAAGGCGTAGCAACGCGCAGAGCAAACAGGCAAGAGTCCTATGCACTCCTGCGCATAATCGAGGACAAAGAGAACACAGGCCAGGAAACCCAGGTGGATTACATCGAGGAGTTCCTGAGGAAAAGGCAAGAGGGCGCAGCAAGAGGAACACAACAGGACGAGCCTGCAGGCAGTGTGCGCTTCAGTGGACCAAGAAGGCAGGAAACCAGAGGGGAAACACAATCTGATTCCTACGTCAGGAATTACACAGGAGGGAAACAGCCAAGCTGGCAGAGCCAGGAGCCGCCCAGGGGGCAGGCAGACGGCAGGGAACAGCCAAACTGGCAGAGCCAGGAGCCGCCCAGGGGGCCGGCAGAATACGGCAGGAGGACACAGCCAGGCGAGCCAAGCCAGAAGCCGCCCAGGGGGCAGGCAGAATCCGGCAGAGGATCACAGCCTCGGGAGTCTGGCCCAGAGGAGAGAAAAAGCAGAGATGAGGCTGATCAGCCGCCACCCGAGAGGAGCAGAGGCTCCGCGAGCAGGGCCGGCAGACAGTCGTCCGGGGGCGGACAAGCCCAGGATGGGGCTGGCCGCAGAAACAGCCAGTACCAGCGCAGTCGCAGCCCATCAGGGGGCGACAGTAGCGGATCTGGATCAGACTCCAGTTTAGACGAGTCGGGGTCAGGTGGAGCGGACAGGCGCGGGCCAAGGGCCAGGCGGGAGTCCAGCGACCAGGAAATGAAGAGGCTCGATAGGGAGCAGACAAGGATGAACATGCAGCTGCTGCAGCAGATGGTCCTGCAGCTGGCAGGGGTGGCCAAATATACCAAAATCCCAGCTATCCAAGGCAACGTGCCGGTGTTGGATATGTCACACCCGGGCGCGGTTGCAGCCAAGAAATATTGCCAAGAGTGTGGCTATTGGGGATCACACAACAGACTGGCGCTGTCGGATGAACCACCGGCGCTGGCCGTGGTGGCAGGGGAAATTGTTGGATCCTGCCAGTCACCCTCGGCCATGGCCATGCTCGTGCGATCCCTGGCCAGGTTGTGGAACAACAAGCCTGCCAGTGTGGGGCCGTTGATGGTGGCCATCAGGGCAGCGCCCCATGCAGGGGACAGGGCCACCAAGGAGGTGGAAAGGATCAGGGGGCAGTGGGCCGCTCCAGCAGAGGAGCAGTGCTGTGCGGTTTCCCTGCTTACCCTGTGGATCAGGGTGGTAAAGGAGGAGGTGGGGAAGCCGACCTCGGATGAGAGATCCGCGATCACCAACCTCAAGCTGGGAGTCAAAACAACCTTGGATCCAGAGGTCAAGCCAGAGGAGACAGTGGAGGCGTTTGCGCACAGAGTACTGTCCACAGCAGAGCTGCTGCAGATCTCGAGGGATGCAGTGGACTACTTTGGCAGAAGGCACTCGGTCTCGCACATGTTCTATGAGGGGCTGCCAGTGGCCACCAGGGTCAAGCTGAGCAAGTTCGTGATCACTGTGCCAGGGTACTTGTGCATGACCGATGAGGAGCAGATCACAGTGCTGACGCAGCAGGTGGTGCTGTGGGAGAAGTTCGCCCTGGAAATGGGGGACCTGATGGTCACAGATCACAGGCCTACGGCAGAAGAGGAGAATGAGATGGAAGAGGCAGAAGAGGAGAATGAGATGGAAGAGGAGGAAGAGGCGGATGAGGAGGAGGAGGCGCGAGAGGCTTCTTGGAGGAAGAGACTTTTTGGAGAAAGATATTCCTTGGATGAAGAGAAGCCAATGTCACCCAGCGAGCGGTCCATAAATGGGCCAAGGTGGCGCTAGGCTTCCAACAAAGAGGAGGAGTCAGCCCTTGCGGAGCTTACCGAGACCTGAGGCCGAGCCCAGAGCGGCAAGGCCGCTGAGCACGTGACGTTACCCACGCCGTAACTGGCAATGGGCGGGCAGGCGCCTACAGAGCAGAAAATGCAGACGCAGAGCGGCTTGTCCTAAGTAACCGGCAGGCAGTGGGCCGGCAGCCAGCGGACCGAAGACGGAAGATGCAGGATTGGAGTTAAAGCTATCGCAGCAACATAGTGAAAATTTGTTTCTCAAACACCGTAGCAGCAAGGCTACGGTAGTACATATGTTATGAAGATGATGAGCGAGGAGAATTAGTCAACTCGGGCGATGATAACACAGCAGGGGGCGGATCACGCTGCTACGGCGCACATTTCCTGTGGCCATTGAAGACCAGGCGGCTATGGCGCAGTGGGGCGAGAGCAGCGGTTGTTCTTAGCTTGACCTGATAACTTTGAAAATTTCTCTGTTTGCTAGCCAGTAGTGGGCTGAACAGCCTGGATTTGTAGGATTCTGCGCATTGCGCTTCAGCTGAGACTCGGTGGATTTTTTTAATTCTGATTGAAGAAGGCCTGAACCAGGCAGATTTGCTGAGACGATTTGAGCTTCTACGTACATATTTTCCAGAAGTTTAAAGATTCTGATTTCTGATGATTTCTGATGACTTCTGATGACTTCTGATGATTTCTGAACTTGGTTTCTGATGGTTTCTGATGATTGCTGAGGGTTTCTGATGGGTTCCGACCCTTTATTGCCTGCAACCAAGCATGACACTGGTAACGGTACCGGATTCTGTGTGGTCCGCCACGGGTTTCAGTGAATTTTTTCTTTGATGAATTTCCTTGTGTGGATGTCCTGCAGCACATTTCCTGCAGTGGATTTTCTTCAGGGGATTTTTTTTTACCGACTGGCTGGATTGCAGTCAGATGTTTAGGAGGCTTCAGTGTTAGGGAACTGACAAGTTCTGGGCGTACAGATTTTGCTTTGAAAACAGCCTGAACCAGGCTGATGTGTGTATATAGCCTGAACCAGGCAGATGCGGGGGACGGCCTGAACCAGGCAGATTTGCTTTGATATTTTGATCTTCTGAGGTGTACATATTGCCAGAAGTTTCTTTCTTTCAGTACCGACCCCTTTTTCCGGCTCCCAGCGCATGCCCTTTAGGCTTAACGCTGAGGAGCGGGGGGCGAGTGAAGTAGTAGGGGCGGTACCCACAAGACAGGGACACCCAGACATTACCCCTAGGCAGAGAGACTTCCTGCTAGGGCCGAACCTTACAGTAGCCAGTTAACAGCTCTTGTCTGAAGTACAAGGAGTCTGTGTGTACGGTAATGTACCGTGTTTATGAGTAGAAGGACACTTCTCTAAGGCGCCTTTACCGGAGATTCCGGAGTTTACCATATTGGCACGTTTACTGCTTTATGGTGCGACAGCTGTCACAGTATATTACCGTATACGTGACAGAACCGTTTAGACCGCAGTTAGCGGCCTCGGGGACTCCGCAGCTTCTCTGCGGAGTCTACGGATTTGAACTGAGACCTAGAAACCCGCTTACGCCGGTTGATTTGACAGATTGTACCGTATTCTGAATTGGGCCTGCCGGGTCCCTGTATCCCGGCAGTTGCCTAGGCTAACTACTTCGTCCCTTTCTAAAGGACAGACCTCTTATGTAACAAGCTCCGGCCGGCATCCAATGCATGAGGCCTGAGGTGTTCATAACGTCAGTACCTATATCAAGTCAAGACTAGCTCCGCCTCAGCTGAACTACCTGGAGACAAGTACCTCAGTAGTGAACCGAGACCCTGCCGAAGAAGAAGTACGCAGTCAACCTCCCGGCTACCTCACCGCGTGTTGCGCGGTAAGTGCCCTTAACATAGCCCAGCTGGATCGCGCCCAGACGGCCAGAAGGCCTACGCTACCATACGTCTATTGCTATACATACAAATATCCAGCTCTACTGCTTAACTCGCTGAGCACTCGCAGCCAGTGAAGAGTCACTGAGCCTGCCCGTAGGCGTCCGTCACTGCCGTGAGGAAAGAAGTCCGCCACGGACCTGAAGCGCACATCGCATGTCCTTTAGAAAGTGAAGTAGTAGGGGCGGTACCCACAAGACAGGGACACCCAGACATTACCCCTAGGCAGAGAGACTTCCTGCTAGGGCCGAACCTTACAGTAGCCAGTTAACAGCTCTTGTCTGAAGTACAAGGAGTCTGTGTGTACGGTAATGTACCGTGTTTATGAGTAGAAGGACACTTCTCTAAGGCGCCTTTACCGGAGATTCCGGAGTTTACCATATTGGCACGTTTACTGCTTTATGGTGCGACAATCAGCATGGCCCACTGGCAGGTCTGCACTACCGTTCTAAACTGGATGTCCCCCATATACTGCACATTTCTGGCTAGACACTTCTGGCACAAAACATTACAATAAAATGTGTGCCGGGTTTTCCGCTATCTACAGCGCATGGGGGCAGCATCGGCATCAACAAGAAGTAGACCCGCCCATGTCAAACCCCGCCCATGTCAAACCCGCCCCGTCACCCCCTGTCAAACCCCGTCAGACCTGCCCCTATCAAACCCCGCCCATGTCAACCCACCCCGATCTTGCTTAAACAAATGTCTGGGCCTGCAGCATCTCCGACCTCCAATGTTTTATTCAGTTATTTTCCACTTCTCCCGTCTTCCCTTCCCCCAAAGTTACCCCCCCCCATCATCAAAAAATGTGTAACGACCCCTGGCTTGCCTACCCCATTCCCCCCCCCACCCCCCCCGCCTCAGGAACCTAGTACAACCTTAATTTATCAATCAAAAATCAAGAGTCCTAGAGGGCGCGATCTGTCAATTCCAATTAGCTTAATAGTGCGCTTTTAATGCTATTGCTCAATGTACCGTAGCAGCGTAGCTCGTTCACAAATGTCAAATGTCAAAATTTGGCAAGCGGGTTTCTTGAGTCCTGCATGCTGGGATAAGAATTGTGGCGGGCTGTCATGTGCCTCAGCAGCAATTGTTGGCCCTGCCAGAGCGCTACTGGCACTGTCGACAGCAGCAGCAGCAGCGTCAGCAGCAGTCTTCATTAAGCTGCACACCTTCGGGATGATGGGGTACATTTGTTTGCCCCCCTGCCCCCACCCCTGGTATGCCAATATTAGGATTCGCTCCCCTCCATACTGGTGAGCCTGTCATATTAATTGACACAAGATTGACATTCCAGTTTTCCAGCAAAGTTATCTATTTGCAGAGAGGCATGCACTAGCTAGCCACCAAATGGCGGATCTAACAGCTGGGAGGGCTCTCAATGAGCGGATTGAGCGCTATTCGAGCAATGACGTCTTTATCCGTACCATGGACTTTTTTGCAGATAGTACAATCCAAGGGAACATCTCAACCTGTGAAGGCCAGCTAGACTCATACATGAGCCTTCCATAGATGCCTTATACTCTGCAGTCTGCATGCACTGTGTAAACTTGCATACGATTTACATACTGGTATGCCGGTGCCGCATGTGAAGTCTACCCATTCATTGTTTGTATTTTGTTATTGCTATGTTAGACCATGCCATGCCTCCAAACCAATTTAAAACAGTGTCTTAAAATAGAGCCTCGCCACACGCAGTGTACAAAATATGGGCTGGTTTAATGTATTATCAGGCCATGAACACATCTCTGAACACATCTCTCACCAAGTCACTGTACACAGTACCTCCAGCTTCTATCCAACTGAAACAGTGCATTGCACAAGTTGCCTGCCTCATCATTTCTTCCATGCTAGGAATGGAGATGTAAAGACCCAGCTTTCAAAGTTGCAAAAAATGATTCACGCACAGTCTGAAAGCCCTATCTTGCGATTGTGCAACCATACAGGATCCATGAACCCTCAACTGCCACCTAAACCACTATCAAACCACAGGTGAGGTGTTTGAAAGTGAATTCATTTGAATGAGTGAGTGGACTGAAGGTTTTATCCCTAACTGGGCCTGCTAGGGTAAACTGAAACCCTTTATGTCAATAACGTTACACCTCTGGGCCCGCTCAAAGCTCGGCCGCGTGAACGCCCAACTTTATAAACTGAAAAGGGGGCAAACAAAGGAAGAAAAGGACCAAAGGGGAAGGCCGGAAACCCTTTATGTATGCATGAGAAGCGAAGGCGCCCACTCTCCTGAGCTGTGTAGAAGCGCTAAGCTCGCCATGGAAACCAATTCACCCGCCGCGGCATTTTGCCGATGGCCATCGCGTCTGAAGCGAAGAGAGGAGGGGCAGCATTCTGTCAGTGAGTAGTCAGAGCGCGAACCGCAGCTTCTCGTGCCGTATCGCGGGCTCAACTCGCCTAGCGTAGCACTCCGGTAACAGCATTTTATTCCCATATGAAGAGCTGGACTGCGCGGGCGTCGAATACGCCATGTGCACCATCGCCTTGCTAACGCTCCGCCGCTGCGTCGACGTCAGCGTCACTGCTAGGTTGGCTGACACCGGCCGAGAGTTCCTCGAGACGCATTCCTCACGCACCTCATCGCGCTGAAATGTATTTATCAAGCGGCATTTTGCTCCCCAAGGATCGCTTCGGCTTGGACGACAATTACTGCTCCGAAGCCGTACAAGTCCTCACACTGCATTCCCATGCAGATCAAATATGACTTGGGACGACAGGATCTCATGTGCACCAGCATGGAGAGCCAACAGGGTTTCTGCATATCAAGTAGGAAATCGGAGAGTGCCCCAGAATCACCCAGAACAGGTCTGGGCCCTAATTTCAGTTTCTGCCGACCTTGTCTGTTCTCAAACGACATCACATTGTCATATTCCGCAATCTGGCAACTGCACCCAACTATTTTGAACCACCTGTTAGTGAATGCAGCCTTTCTTCAGCATGGCTGAGGGATTACAATGCAACTGCAGATGTTGAAACTGAACATGGATTGGAGTTTTTCAATTTGTATCCTCGTTTGTCGATAATATCAAAATGCAGGCCTGGTAATGCAGGTCAAGTATGTGTCCATGTCGGTACCAATCAGTTCATGAACATAAGCACTCTATCCTGTTGGACACTGACAGTCAGCCCTCCCTAAAATGGTGTTAATAAACAAACTGCACTTATGGACAATGTGTCCTGACCTTCCAAAAAGCTGAACTAGTAGCTGTAAGTTATGTACGGTATTCAGAGTTCATCAATCTCAACATGCTATCCTCATGCTGTGCCCCATACCGATCACAGCAACACCAGCTGCCTGCAGAGGTAAACCATGCTGCCAAATAGAGCAGCGAGGGAGCCAGACCCCCTGCAACCCATATCACGCTCTATGAGTGCTGCACCAGGCGGCCCTCAGCACCGCCATCCGCTTCCTGAGGTAAATCAATGCCTCTGGCAGCCCGGCACTCTCCGCCCGCTTGAGCTCCCGCTGCTGCAGCTCCTCCGGCGTGGCCACCCTCCCGCTGACACCAAGTTCATGTAAGCTGCTGCAGTATCGCTCGTACCAAGCCAACTCGGTAACCACCACCTCCAGGTCTAGCGCCAGCTGTGCACCAAGGTGGCTCCGGAGCACATTCGACGTCTTGACACGCTTGGCCGACACAAGCTGCACCTGCTCCTCCATCACCTGCAATCATTTCATGGTACTTCAGCTACACTTCAGCTACAACCACGCTTATAGCCATGGAGGCCTGGTGCAGCATGCTGCACCTGCTCCTACAAATGAAGCGCAGGCAGGCGCGGGAGCGGATGTGCCTGGTGAAAAAAATTATGGGTTTTGTGGTGGGGACAGCTAGACTCGGTTAACATTGACAGGAAATGACCGTCTTGGACAGCGAAATGCGTGATATTAACGCCGGTGACTCAGTGATCGAAAAGGAAGCTCCTGCGCCTGCTCGTAGACAGGCTTCCATCCTTTACAGAGTTTTCGACAAGCACTGGTAAAAACGGCTGAACACAAATACATCCTTCCTGCGTGGCCTGAAATAAGCTTAAGACAAGAAGGGCAATTTCAGCGCAAGCCAAAAATAAATGAAGAGGACTTCGGCTGGAGCCGAATTGTTTCAGAAGGCCTTCCATTCGTCTGGGGTGAAGTAGCCTTAGGCCTGCTCCACTGCTCCCTGCCCCCTCCGCTTCTCCCCCCCACTCTGGCTCCCCCCGTTTCGACCCCTGCTCCTCCCCCTCCCCTCCTGTGATCATTGCCCCTCCACTCCTCTCCCCCCTGTTGCCTCCCTCCCCTCCCCCTCCCCTCCTGTGATCATTGCCCCCACCCCTCCTCCCCCCTCCTGTGATCATTGCCCCTTCACCCCCTCCAGTGATCTCCCCGCTCTTCTCCTTTTTCACCCACCCCTCCTTCACCCCATCCATCACCTCACCCTCACCTGCAGGGCAGCACCAAAGGCCGACGACAGGAGGTAGGCCCTGCTCTGCGGATGCACCCCTGGGGCCAGCAAGCACTCACGTAGTGGCAGCAGCAGGCCTTTGGCCATGCCCTCGGTACCTGTGAGGGGGTCAAATTTGGGGTAAACAATTACTGCAGCAAAAAACACTCTCGCCATATTCTCGCCACCTGCAGGGAGGCACTCTGCAACAGGCAGCAGTACGCAATGCTCATCATTCTTCAAAGAGGTCTTGAGAGGGGACTGGTCGAAACAAAAAACGAGGTCAAAAGCTGCGGGGAGGATGCTGTACCCAGGCACACTCCAGTCACAAAGCAAGCTAGCGATGCCGAGTCTGTTAACAACGTCAGTCGGGTCTGGGCCAAGGCGCAGCCAGATTCACATCATCCAACAAAAAACATCAGGGGTAGCAGCAGCTGATGATGCATGTGCGACTTCTCAATGGGAGCAGCAGCATTTGACTGCAGCACCTGGTTCACACATACCTGTCAAGAAGTGCTGAACAGTAGCAATACACAAGTGGCAATACTTGGGTGAGTGCCCATGTGCAGCGGTACAGGAACAGCGGTACATCTGCGGCAGCTTCTTCTTGAAAGCAAATCCTTGTGCGGCCTTCCACACTGAATATTACCTAGAAATAGCTAAACAATTAAGATATACTAAACCCTAAACCGGTAGATACCATGATAAATTGATAATGCTCATGTTAGTCATGTGCCTGCTAGAGCTGCCACGCACCTGGTGTCGCCGCCGTCGGTGCCGTCTTGGATGCCCACGCCTCATGCTTCTGCTGGTGAAAAAAGCCACGGGCGCTTTTGGTGAACGCCTCCATGAGCTTCTGCCCTATCTCAGAGACAACCGACCTGCGCACAGCCAACAAGGGGGTAAGAGAGGTTCCAGGGTTTCAACAGATCTCGGGGTTTCGACGGATCTCAGAGACAAAGACTTGAACACAGCCAACAAAGGGGTGAGACAGGTTCCAGGGTTGAAACGCATCTCGGGGTTTCAACTGATCTCAGAGACGACCGTCTTGAACAAAGCTAACTAAGGGGGAAGGATTTAAGGGTTTGAGCTTGTTTGGAGGTTTGAAAAGGCAAGAAGGCTAGGCCGGACATGGTTTGTCCTTTAGGGCCCCCTGTGGTGGCATCCGGCCGCCCCACGAGGAGCTCTCGTCACTACTGCCTTCTAGGGTCTTCCCCCCCCCCCCCCCTCTTCCTTGTAGATTCTTCTTTTCTCCCATCTGAACAGTTGGGCGCCCATGCGGCCGAGCCTTCATGTGCATGGCCCAGAGGTGTAACGTTATTGACCTACTGCCTCATAGAAGCAATGATGTGTGTGTGGGGGGAGCGGGTGCTATCTGGTACATGCTAAAAATTGCGCGGGCACAGACCTGAGCTGAAGCAGAAGCTTCCGCTGCTTCTCCATCACTGCCAGCTGCCACCAGGTCAGCTGTAACGCCAGGCGGCGATGCAGCACCACCGGTACCGCGCTGTGTTGTACCGCACTCTGCGGCACTGCGCCGCGCTGTTCTGTACTGCCACGCTGCACGTGGGGCTTTGCCGATGCGACCAGCGGCACCTCCTGTGTCGCGTCGCAAGCAGCGACAGAGTACGACGGGACGACCTTGTTGCCAATGCTACCGGATCCCGACAGCCGCTTTACCACGGACCGGACCTTGTTGCTGAAGCTGCCGCTACCGCTGCCGCGCGGCAGCTCCGCGCTATGGCTTCCGTTGCGGCTGCCTCGCCTGGCCGGTATGAAGTCTGGATAGGATTCAGACGTGTCAGTCGCGCGGCTGGACGCAGATGCGCTTTTGTCCAGATGACGGCCGCCGGCAACCACAGTTACCTGCATCGGGATTGCCGCGCTCTTGACAGCAGTCGCAACTGTTTCCTGCGAGGATGAACCATGCCCGCCCGGCTGCAGCACCGCCTCGTCCCACCGCTTCTGCACCAGCGCCTTGCAGCCCTCCAGTAGCCCGTGCAGCCGCTCAAACAGGCGCAGGCCAGAGCTGTGTGCTGCGACCATCTCAGTAGTAGTGGCATCAAGGGGGTACAGGAGCTGCAGCTGGGAGACTGAACAGCAAGGGGCCTGCACAGGCGGACAGAGGGGAGGACATAAATGAGATAAGCGACCAATATTCATCTACTCATGATACATTCTACGTGAGATGGGGGGAGTGGGCAGTGTGAGAACCACCTAAAACGTTTAGGGTAAACAATTTGGGGTTCAAGGGAGAGTGGGAGGTACACAGTCTAATCCCTTACACCTTAACCTCTCGCATGCACAAATGCTCCTGTATTTCGGGTTCTAGGCCCACCTGACACGCCATCACAATGGTCTGCACCAGGTCCAGCAGCGTCCACATGATGTATGGCGACCGGCTCTGCTGATCTGTCACCCCCTGGCCGCGTCCCCTCAGCAGCAGCAGCAGCAGCGCCGCGGGCCAGCGGATGCCATCAGGCAGCGGGGACGGAGACGCAGGGGGCCCGTTGGCTGCTTCCGCTGCTGCCGCCATCACGAGCTGCTGACAGGTGAGCCGGCCCTTGCTGCCCGTCGAGCAGCGGATCTCAGGCAGGTCCTGCAAGCAACCAGCCGAAATCACGGGTCAAGCACAACTCCAGTAGAGCCCTAGAGATGAAACGAACATTCAAGCCCTTCACACTGGAGCAGGGGGCCGCATCACAGTAAGCGCCCAGGCACTGCATACTGTGCGGATCATGACTGACGGTCCTGCAAGCTGACCGTACTGGAGCAGATAAAGACGGCCCAGCTGGGCACACAGATGACATCATCGGCCAATGGTTTTAGAGACATCTGATTATGGTCTAACAACGATTTTACTGTACCGGTAGATGTGCTTTGGCATCCCTCATAATAATTGCTGTCTAGTGGTGAGGGATGCGTTCAAATATAAGTTGTCGATCATCGACGCCAGTTTTCAGTCAAAACCCGGGACTTCAGGTCAGAAA
Organism: Limnomonas spitsbergensis; assembly: GCA_037349105.1. Classification (NCBI taxonomy): domain Eukaryota; kingdom Viridiplantae; phylum Chlorophyta; class Chlorophyceae; order Chlamydomonadales; genus Limnomonas; species Limnomonas spitsbergensis. Next base: position 2,093,082 of record JAYJMM010000118.1, read on the forward strand.
CTTGCTAAGGGGGCTTTGTAAGAAATGATGACAGGTGATTCATCCCCGATGAAAGGTAAATCAAATCTACGGGTACCGTATAATAAGCTCCTTATAAGTATTTCGGTACCGGAACCGTACCGTTCTAGTATCTTTCATGTACTGTCAATCTGGCATCCAACAAGATCCGGTACCGGTACCGGTACATTGTATTTGTAATCACGCTCACTGGTAACACACAAACAGAAAAAGACTTCCAGGCAGCCGGGGGACCCACCATGACAGAGGAGAGGCAGACAAGGACTCTCGCGAGCGCACCCCCGTAAAACACGGCAGAGGCTGCGGCCGCCGCCTGGCTCAGCAGGTCAGCGCCGCTGCTGCTGACCTCAGCGAAAAGCACCGCACCGCGCCGAGCAAACGGCCGTGCAGACAGCACCTGCTCCGAGCGGCCCGCTGCAGCTGCCTCACACAGCATCTGCGACCGTGCCGGCCGTGTGAGAATAAGGAACGGGCTGCCGTGGTGCAATTGCTGCAGCGCTCCTCTGCCTCCGCCCCACTCGTCACCCATCACCAGCGAGCAGCAGGCACCCGAGGCCGAGATGGCGCGCCAAGACTGCGAGAGAAAGAAGGACAGGCCAAGCAGCGACAGGCTGCTGCCACTGCTGGCGGACCTCCGCTGGACCAGATCCAAATGCATCCTAGACTCCAACTGCGGCCCAGCCTCGCGCCGTTCGGAGGTAGACAGGAGTGCCTTGGAGCCGGGCGGTCGGAGGGGAGGTTTCCTCACCAGAGCAGCACCGTCGGAGACCGTGCCCTCCGTCACAGACATCTCCGCAACCCCAGCTGCCTCGGCTGCAGCCGCCGCGCTTGACAGTGACCGAGCAGCCAAGCCCTGCATATCATCGCGACCCAGGCCCTTGCCGGATGGGCCTGAGCCGGAGGGTAGCGAGCTCACAAGGCTGAAATCCCGATTGCTGCTGGCCACCACCTCTCTGTCGCGCCCGTCCCCGTCGCGGAACTCTGCCGCTGGGAGCATGAGCAGGGCCGGCGTGGCTGCCAGGCGCCGCCCTCTATCCGCCCCCATGCCGAGGAGCAGCCCGGCCAGGACCTGCGGCTGCAGCACTAAATGCAGCGAAGAGGACGAGGTCATCTCATACGTGCCGCCGCTGGCGCCAGCGCCACTTGGCTCCCCCGCCACCACCAAGGCCCGGCTCGTCTTGTGCGAGAAGCAGAGGATCCGCTGCATCTGACGCGCACATGCCTTGACGAGCGCCTCCGAACCCGGACCCAGACCCGCCACCGAGGCAGGCTCTTCCCCTGACGCGGCCGCGGCGGCGGCGGTGGCGGCGGCCACGCGCGCCGTGTGCGTCGCAAGCAGCAGCACCGGTGACACTGCCTCCACGGCGACGCTGCCGTCCTCACAGATCGGATTTGTTATACTGGTCGGTAAAGTCAGTTGCTGCGTTGTCCTTCGCCGTCCACCGCCCGCCACCGTCAAGCCGCCCGATGCTGAAGTCCCCCGCTGGCTGCCTATGTCCCGGTGGCTCCCGGAACCACTAGCCGCGGACACGCCAGGGGCATACCGGAAGGTAGCGGGCCACAGCGTTTCAGGCGGGTTGGGTCCCGGAAGCGCTCGCGTCACCTCCACCGGGGAGAGGCCGGGAATCCAAGACGGGCCTGCAGTGGCTGCCCATGCCTGCATGGCAACAAACCCCAACAACGGCAGAGCGCTCAACAGCTACTTTCACACCAAAAGGACAGATACGGGTGCCGGCAGGTGAGGATCCACATTCAAGGCAAGACATCTGATGATGGACACCATGATGAGTCACACCAAGCGAGGCAACTCAACGGTTCCATCCCGGGGAGCGCTCATGAAACACCTCAGGTACGGTTAGGGCAGGCAGGATTATACAGAGCATGTGTCGCCTGCAGATCACCTGTTGCTTACTTGAGCTGCCATTTAAGTCTACCCCCCCCCTGCATTTCCACCTGGTGATTGGCGAACGCTTCCCGGTATAGCCCCAGCGCTCGCTCATGATCTTCGGGCTGCATTGCGGTGGGAACGCGTGCCTCGTGGTCTACTAGGTGCCAGGAGGCATCCGCCATGGCCTGCGCCCAGGCCTGCGCCAGCACCTTGACCAGGACCTGCAGGCGCATCAGCGGCTGCTGGGGTGCGATGTGGGCAAGACCACCTGCAGGAGTGAAGAAAAAGGAGGACAGCAGCTTAGGGTCAGGGCGTAAGTGCATCAACGATGGCTGCGATGTGATTCAGCCCGCCTACGGGAGAGGGGAGAGAAGAAGATGAGGGGCACAGATAGCAACGGTAGCTGGGGTGCAACGTAAACCACACCGCTGAAGGAGTTATGGGTGGAAGATGAGAGGCTGGGGTGCAAACGGAGCAGCGCCAGCTGGGGCGCGGAATATGGCCAGCCTGCTTGAAGGAGAGAAAAGCTGGGGGGCTTAGGGGTGGCGGCCGTAAGCGGCAGGGATGTAAGGAGGGGGATGGATCATTCTGAATGGATGGATGCAGGACCAGGGGGGTCTTTTGCGGCTCTTCATGCCCTGTTCAACCGAATCATGAGACTCCCTGCGTGCCAGATCTAGCCCCTCCAGCCATTCTCCAGCCTCTAGAAACAGTTTAGCCCCCACAGCCTATGACAGCGATCATTTTAGCCCCTTCAGCCTAAGGCAGCGGTGCACTTAGCCCCTTCTAGCCTTAAGAAGCAATTTTGTGTGCCCTTCAGTGTGCCTGCTCACCGAAGAGCATCAGCGGTGCCCTGATGAGTGAACCCCACAGCTGTGCCTGGTCTGTAACCAGTGTGAGCAGGTCGCAGCAGGCCAGGCAGCTGACGTGGCCCTCTGCAGGCAAGCGCATCGCAGCGGTGCCTGACCAGGGGTGAAGAGGGAAGGGTTCAGGTCAAGGATTTAGGGTGAAGAGCTCAGGGTTGAAGGGACCTTGTTCGTGCATAGAGTTCATCCCAGAGGAGGGGCATATGGGATGCAAGCGATGCATTCAGGGTCAGCCGTCATGCATGCCGGGTCAGCCGCCATGCGTGCAGCGGTCAGTCGCCATGCACGCAGCGGTCAGCCGCCATGCACGTAGCGGTCAGCCGCCATGCACGCAGCGGTCAGCCACCATGCACGCAGCGGTCAGCCGCCATGCACGCAGCGGTCAGCCGCCATGCACGCAGAAGTCAGCCGCCATGCATGCAGAGTCAGATACCATGCATGCAGAGTCAGATACCATGCAGGCTGTAAGGCAGGTGCTTGTTCAACCAGCTGGGATTTATTAGAGGCTGTTCGTGTGAGCGGGAGGTCCAGCCTCACTCAAACGCAGCAAGAATGGCCTCTGCCTGAACCGCCGCATGGTGCCTCATGAGACTCCCGCTTCCCTCGCATGCTACTTGCGTGACCAGCTTGCGCTGCTGCTTGCATGCCCTCTGCCAGCATCGCCGCACCCGTCTTGTGGGGCTCGCATTTCCTTCCCATCCTATTGGCATTCTCACAGCTCGCGCCGCCGCTCGTATCACAAGCGTCTTTTGCTTCCCTCGCATACCTCACATGCTATGTGTCTGCTCTCTGCTTTTCTAGCTGTTTGCATGCACGTCGCTTGCGTTGCCGCACCTATCTTGTGGGTCTCCCGCCAGATGTCACGCTCCAGCTCATCGCAGACGGCTGTGACAATGGCAAGGCTGGCGAGATCTAGGCCCGGCAGATCCAGGAGCTGGTAAGCAGTGCTGGTGGATGCTTCAGTGCCCGGGACGCCTGCTGCTGGACAGGGCAATACAAGTGGGCATGGGACACCAAAGGTAAGACAGGCAATCCGAGGGGCTTCTGTGCAGGACGAAAGACGGCATGGCCTCATACAGGCGCACCCGTCGGTTTGAAGAGGGAATGCCTGAGAGATAGAACAGTAGGGGGCCTGCCCGACCGCAATCTGGGCCTTCCCATAGGAGAGTGAGGCAATCAGAATATATCCCATGCAATGGGGGAAGGGGAAAGTTAAGCATGGGGACAGCGGCGGACAATGGCGACACACGAAGGTGAGCCTGAGATTGGTTGACACTTTCTCTGTCGGAAACTGAGGGTAATCGATTCTTGCCCAGTCATTGGGGACTGCCTTGTTGTGATGTGATGGTAAGCACAATCCCCCCTCCCCATGCAGCAATGCCCCATGCAACAAAGGCCGGAAGCTTGACTAGTAGGGACAGCTGAGGCTGCTGCTGGCATGCCCCGGAGAAGGTCATGATTTCAGCTGAAATTATCCACTGCCTTTGCTGCTCTGCCATGGCCTTTAGGCGGGTGAGGCATGCAACAGGCTCTCGTTGGGAGGGTGAAGGAAAGCAGGCAGCGGGCCGTTTGCCCAACTAGAAACCAGCATGAAGGGCTAACCCGAAGCTGACCTTCAGCCGTCTGTGCATCAGTGCCGCTGATGCTCCCCCTCATGCACAAGCTCCGTGCGAACTTCAAGTGCGCGTGCTTGGTGACGATCTGTCGCGCATCCCTGCCCAAGGTCGTCCATTGGTAATGACCACTGCTCTCGTTGTACTCGACTAATTTTCCAATTCTGCTGTGTGTTTGAAGCATAGATTTAGGCCTACAAGCGCCCTGACAGGGGCCAACTCATCAGTCAGAACGTGAACCTCGAAGACTATTTGATACAGCGATGGTTATCGGCATGCGTGCGATTTTTTATTGGCCCTTGGTTGTCTCGACCTGAGGAGCTCGACCCTTTATCTAAGGGGGCTCCGTTCGTTGCGACTCGGCAAGTGAGTGGCACCTCAGTCAAAAGTTCGGACATGATCCCCCCCGACGAAAATGTGGAAGAGTGGGCCACTGCCACGTCGCCTTATTCCTCTCGCCTCGCGACTGCACTCTCCTTCCTTCCATCTTTCTTTCGGACAGAGGTCAGGCTGCCTCCGAGCGCCTGTCTGCCTCGCTGCTAATTTTTTAGAATGGGGTCATTCCTCAGCGTTGCTGCCTTCCTGAGACCAGACGATGAGATGCAACTGATACGAGCCCAGTTCAATCGCAAGACACTCCTTTACCTCGGCACAAAGAGACAGAAGGCATATCAAGCCCTGAAGCACCTCTCTAGACCGCCATATGAACATCCTAACCATGGAGGCCCGCAATGGGAACCTGTCTGGGTCGATATTGGCGTCGCATGCAGGAGCCTGCCCCGTGCCGACATGTTCAGGTAACTTTCATCAACTCATCCGGGATGCAGGAACAGCCATGCACATGACCAAGTGACCATGCAGCAACAGCCATGCCATGACCATGCAGCAGCACCCATGTGGATGATCATGCCGCAACAGCCATGCAGCCATGGCCATGTACATGCCTATGTAGCTACAGCTGTGCTCATGCCCATGCAGCAGCTGCCATGCAGATGACCTCGCCGCAACAGCCATGCATATGCTCATACAGCAAAATCCAGGCAACTCCAACCATGCATGTAACGGACGCAAGAATACGTCTGCTTCCTCTGATGCGTTGGCATCAGGAATCGGTCTGTATCCAGCGCCACGTTGATCGAATTCCCGGTGTGCCCTGGGTTTGTATCTCGCCTTGCCTGTTGTATCCTTCCACTGCTGCAGTAAGGTTTTAGGCAGCACTACCCCTCACTCTGACCCTCTGATCCGTTGCCTCTTCACGCCCATGACCTGCAGCATGTCTGACCCCATGGCCGTCCTATATGAGAGGATCGAGAGCACAGGCGCATGGCGGGAGCGTGGTCGCACTGAACTCATCCTTAATGATGAGGGTGAGTCACTGAGGGGGAGGGGCTGGTAGCAACTTGCCAGATGAGGGGGGCAGCAGGCAAGAAATGAGATGAAGGAACCATTGGGGCTGGAGTGGAGCAGATGAGGGGAATGACAGGAAAGAAATCAAATGCAGTGATCAAGGACAGGGTGAAGGGCACTGCACCGAGCATTCCACTATGACAGGGGAGTTATGACTTCCCCGCCGGCTCGGGGGCCTCTTTGAATGCTTGAATTGGCAGGGGAGAGCGGAGGTAGAACGGAACACCCCCCTCAGAAGCCTCAGATGTGAGGGGCCCGAGCTCTGCCGCTGCGCACACCCAGCCTGTCCAGGAGCGCTCACATTTGTAGTGCATAGGGTGACAAGTGGAATATGGGGACTGCGTTCAAAGGGTTCAGGGGTTATGGGTTACATTTTGAATCATATTATAAGCCCTAAATCTTCAACCCTAAACTAGTTACAGGAGGCCCACGGGGCTTGTGGGCACTAACCTGCCAAGATTCTGCCCACCTGACAATGGCATGCGTGACTGCTCTTGACATGTGGTAGATCAAGGGGTGGAAAGTGAATTTACACCACTCTGCAGAGGTCTAAATGCTCCCTCTCCCCACGCATTTTCTCTCCCCTCACGTTCCCTCTCCCCACACACTTCCTTTCCTCTCACGTTCCCTCTCCCCACACGTTTCCTTTCCCCTCCCGTTCCCTCTCCCCATACACTTCCTTTCCCCTCACGTTCCCTCTCCCCACACACTTCCTTTCCCCTCACGTTCCCTCTCCCCACACACTTCCTTTCCCCTCAAGTTCCCTCTCCCCACACACTTCCTTTCCCCTCAAGTTCCCTCTCCCCACACACTTCCTTTCCCCTCACGTTCCCTCTCCCCACACACTTCCTTTCCCCTCACGTTCCCTCTCCCCACACACTTCCTTTCCCCTCAAGTTCCCTCTCCCCACACACTTCCTTTCCCCTCACGTTCCCTCTCCCCACACACTTCCTTTCCCCTCAGGTTCCCTCTCCCCTCACGATTATTTGTCATCAAGTTTCCTATGCATCCACACCTGCACCTGCTCCTTTCAGGCCCTCAGGTACTCTCTCCTCGTATGTCCTGTTTATCCACACCTTTCCATACACCCCTGTCCCTGATGCACCCAGGGCCTCCGTCCCTCTCCCGAGCTTTTCTTTTCCATCCGCATCCTTGTAAGTCCTAACCACTCCTGCGCATGCTGCACGCAGACCCTGAGTTTCTGCAGCGCATACGTATGCTGTGGCGACCTGGTCATGTGCAACAAATGCGGCTGATCCTAGTAGATCTGGACGGAGGCGTGGACGCAGAGCTCGTGGATACGACAGAATGTGTAAGCGGGGCTGTTTTTCTGCACTCCAGGATTCAGCCTCTTAAGGGCACAGCCACTCACAAATGCAGCTTTTTAGCTCCAGGGTTCAGTTGATCAAGGCTTCAGGCTTGTTAGCTGTAGGGTTTAGCCGCTGTAGGGTTCAGTTGCCCCAGGCTTCAGGCCTTTTTGCTTCAGGGTTCAGCCGCTGTATGGTTCAGCCGCTTCAGGGTTCAGTTGCCCCAGGCTTTACGCCTTTCTGCTTCAAGGTTCAATTGCTGTAGGGTTCAGCCGCTCCAGGGTTCAGTTGCCCTCAGGCTTCAGGCCTTTTTGCTTCAGGGTTCAGCCGCTGTAGGGTTCAGCCGTCATAGGGTTCAGCTGCTGCAGAGCCCAGCCGCTCCAGGGTTCAGTTGCCCCAGGCTTCAGGCCTTTTTGCTTCAGGGTTCAGCCGCTGTAGGGTTCAACTGCTGCAGAGTTCAGCCGCTGCAGGGTTTAGCCGCTCCAAGGTTCTGCCATGTCTGCTGTTCTAGTTCACACTGTCTGGGCGGTGGGAGTGTGTGTGGTGGGGGGGGGGTGGGGGGCAGGAGGGGTGCATGTGGCTGAGGCTACACCAAGGCAGAATTCCTGCAGTGTGATTGCCACTTGTAGCCTCAAATATAGCCTGAGGCTATTAATGGATTGACTGGCAGCCTCTGCTCCCTCCCTTGATCCCCTGCAGGACTTCCTGGGCGAGGTTCAGCACTTCACGCTGCAGGACCTGATGGAGGCACCTGACAGCATGCTCATGCTGCCCATGGACACTGAGGAGGGGGGCAGAGGGGACCAGGTGAGAGAGGGGGGGGGGGGGGGGGGGGGGGGGGGGGAGGGAGAGGCAGAGACCAGGTAAGGAAGCGAGAAGGAGAAGGAGGGGTTGAAGGGCAACGATGGTGAGGATGAGAAAGGATGAGGAAGGGAGGAGGGCCAAATGAGGGAGAGGGAGGGAGAGGGCACACCTGCTGTGATACCCTGCCCAGGGTGATGCTCAGGTGAGCTCCGTTGAGCCTTTCCCTACAGACGAGCTCCATTGAGCTTTCCCTCCTCCATTTGTGAGGTCAAGCCTGTGTAGGTGCTGATGCATGTCTGTGAGTGCATACCGGTATGCAAAATCTAAAGCATACAAACAAGTTATTAGCATGTACCGCCAATCACCATCATATGAATACTAAGACAGTCAGCAACAAGCACTGAGGCATGCAATGTGTGGATAGGGTCTAATGAGGCATGATATGCTGGGATAGGGTCTTATGCGCCTCATATGATATGGAGGTGGCCCCCTGTAGAGTCTCAAGGTAGTTCCAAGCACCAAGGAATAATCATGCCTGTTGGACGCGTCCTGTGTAGAAATGTTAATCGAGATGCACCGTATGTGTGGAGCTCAGCGCATTCCACCCTAGCCCCCACGCGCCCCCCATAGCTCCCACCAGAATCGAGACGCACCGTATGTGTGGAGCTCAACTCATGCACCCCTAGCCCCCACACGACCCCTGGTCCTGGCCAAGGCCAGCACTGGTGTGTGAAGCTCAGTTCATGCCCCCTGCCCCCCCCTGCCCCCCCCCCTAGGACAGCACGGCAATCATCACTGCAGAACAGGTCGCCCTGCCTAGAGGCCCTGTAGATTTCCAGGTGAGGGGTGTGGATCAGAGCCTTCCTAGAGGCCTCTGGCCGAGGGGGACTTGCTTTCTCAATATACCCACTCCTTGCAGTCTGGCTGAAAGGCTGGCCTGCTTCTCCAACGCCATCTTTGAAATGGGATTGGATTCATGGTTTTGCCCGGACCCTAAGCCTCACACTCTGAACCCATATACCCCTGGACTGATGCTTCATTTCCAATATGAAGTCTGTTTGAGACTTGAAAGGCTGACTGGAGCCCTAGGATATTTCTACCAGCTCAATTCCCACCCTCTTGTAGGCCTCCACTCGGACACACATGCTGTCAAACCGTCACACTGCCTCTGTCGACTCAATATTGTCCTCTCCACGCCCTCTTGGCTCCCATCCTCTCCTCACCTAGCCCCGCCCTCTCATGTTCCCGCCCCTGCACCCCTCTCCTCTCCCTCTCCTTTCCTATCCTTGGAGTCCAAATGCATGATATCGGGCAAACAGCCTTCTTCTACCATGTATCCTGTGACGACCCTTGCTAGGGACACAGTCTCAGGGGAGTAAATGTGCATATACGGTACCCGGGAATAGAAGGGGAGGGAAAGGAAGGTAGTGAAAAGGAGGGGAGGGAAGAGGAGGGGGGGGCTAATACTCCTGGCATCGGCGCTAGACTCGCCCACTTTCCCTGCCCCCATTTCCTCCTCTTGGTTCCGGGGAATTCGACCCGCAGCAGCTAGGGAAGCAGGGCAGGCTCACCCAGACCCAGATCCTGCCTCCCCATTCTGCTCCTCCAGATCTGCGCACTGGACCTGCTGCCAGCGGACCACGTGAATCCCATCCTGGAGATTCTGAGGCAGGCCCCAAGAGGACAGTGGGCCTGTGTGTATAAGGTGGGCAACAGGGACCTAGGCCCGCTGATCACTCTTTGGATACCTCCTGTGATCTCTCTATTGGTTCCCTGGATACCTTTGAGGGTCCGGCTTTTCATCCCTCTCCTGATGTCACTTCTAGTTACCTTCTCTTCTGTCAATTTCCCGTTTGCCCCCCCCCCTTGACGCCTCTCAATCACTAGAAACACTTGAAAGTGCTTGTGATGCTCACTGTTGAGGCTAGGGCAGCTGAAGGCAGGGTGTGGAGGCCTAAATCAGAGATCACACTAGCCGTAAGGCTTGACCCCCCCCCTCTCTGCTGCCCCCTGTTCCATTTTGTCCTGCATACCTGCTTTGTTGCCCCCCACTCAGTTATATTCTGCATACCCAACTCTTCTGCACCCTGCTCTGTACTCTGCTACCCCCCTCTCTGATGCACCCTGTCCCATGTGCTCCACCCCCCTCTCAGTTGTGACTTGTCAAGAGGTGTATGGTGGCCTGCTCCCACAAGCCCAGAGGGTTTGAACCAATGGTTATGAAACCCTAGCTTGAACCCTCTCTGTCCCACCCACTCACTCTTCTTAGTCTCTTCATCCCCCAATCCTTTGCACTCTTATCCGTTTTACTTGCTACATTCTCCATCCCTTGATCTGCTTCATTCTCTATTCCTTGATCTGCTGTTATCTCCATCCCTTGATCTGCTTCATTCTCTATTCCTTGATCTGCTGTTATCTCCATCCCTTGATCTGCGGTATTCAACCTCCCAGAACCTGCTGTATTATCCAGTATTTAATCGTTTGTTTTCTGTTTACCCTTCATTGCTGTACTATGCTTTCCCTCTTCTGCTGTATTCTGCATGCTCATCCCTGATGTACCGAGTTGGAGGTGCAACCAACAGGCTGTTGCATTGTTCGTCTCCACTCTACCGTTCCCCACTCTTATGCCTCCGCCTCTTGTAGTCGGAGGTGTGCAGCGGCCTGGACCCTGAGTGGGCCCCCATCAGCCTGGACCTTTCCCTCCTAGACAATGGGAAGCCAGACGCACCGCTGCTGCTCAAGGTGAGGACTAGGGAGGAGGCTTTGCTTGGATAGATTTGAATGGGGGACGGGACTGAGGGAGAGGCATTGCTTGGACAGATTTATATGGCGGATGGGAATCGGATAGTGATGTCTGAATGTGCTGCTGCAACTGTAGGTGATAATGCGGAAACGCAAGCATGGCTAAATGACAGATGTCTCATTTGTTTGGACGTGGATGTTCGCACCTCATATCCACACTGGCACACGCTCCTCTCCCTTCACACTGGCGTGTATGGACGCGCATGTTCACACCTCTTGGCCAATTTGCCACACAGTCACACACCCCTCTCCCTTTCCTCCGGCAGGTGTCTAGTTTGGGACCGGACGGGGCTGAGACAGTGCTGGGTACCGCAAACACCGACCTGAAGAAGCTGGAGGCAGTAGCAGGTGGACCAGGGGATTGAGTTAGGCCCACTTGCCCCTGGGGGACAAGTAGGGTAGGGAGGGAGCTCGACTCACACACCTGAAGGGGCCAGGTAGGGGGGTCGAATCACATGCCTGAAGGGGCCAGGTGGGGTGGTGGGGGGGGGGGTCGACTCACACACCTGCAGAGGCCAGGTAGGAGGGGGGAGTTGGACTCACACACCTGAAGGGCCTTGGGTGGGGCAGGGGTGATGTTTCACTCAAACGCCCTATGGGACAGTTGTTGCAGATGGGGCAGGGGGGCAGGGAGTGCAGTTTTTTCTCAACTTGCATACGGTACCCCGTCTAGGCATGGGTATTTCACCTGCACCATGCCAGAATTGGGGGGAAGCGAGCTGTGGCTTAGTGGGGTTTAATTCACATGACCCATCTTAGTGCGCCTAGTCTTGTTGCGGATTCGTCGTATGCACAACGTCAGTCCCTGGGTATGGTGGGTAGATGCTGTGGCTGAGTAGTGCTAAATTCCCATGCCCCGTCTTGGTGCGGATTGATCTCAGGCACCATGTCAGTCCCTAGGTACAGAGGGTGATATGCTGATGTGGCTGAGTAGTTCTGCCAAGGCGGGGAGATTCTTCCAAGGGGAAAACGTTTCAAGGGCATCGGACCACTTGGGCAGGCTGCTGAGCAGTCCCCACTGGCCCTGTAGAGACCTAACCTTGACCGGCCTGCATACTGTGGCTCAAGCAGCCGGGCTTGCAGCATCAGGCCCCCTCAGCAGTAGGCTATGGTGTAGCTGAGCGTCAGCCTAGTCTTATATCCTTATAGGGTTTGAGTTGCAAAAGGTCTGCACTGATCCCCATTGTAAGTTGGAAGTCTCAACCCTCAACCCC